>JASDQU010099998.1:840400-901878 GCA_032191745.1 Picea mariana
GCCGTCACATCTCTTCTCAGAGATAAGCTGCCACCATTCTAGCGAGTCTTTCACTCTGTATTTTTACAGTCTCTGTACATTTCTTTCATTAATAGAAATCGTGTATTACTGTATCTCTGTGTTTATGGTTTCATCTCTGATATATTTTAGTTATATTACTGGATATACGCGATATATCTGTGCATTTCTTTATTATATCTCCGCTCTCATTTCGTGCCAAAAATAATCCGGATCAACAACAAATATTGTTGGCAATGGATGAGGGCCTAAAATCAACTCTAGAGAGATGGTGGGGGACACACAAAAAAAAACATTACAGACTAGGTACAATGTCGTACTTTGATGACGACGCGGTTCTCAGAGCAAGTAGAAAGCTATGAAGTTAGATACAGAGGTCGAAGCTACCTGAAAGACCATGTGAGAAGATGTGAAAAAGCCTAGAGAAGCATTCCTCAAGATCAGTGGGTGTACGAATTCATTAACACACTGGACACAACCCCTATTAACTAGTACCTTCAAGCAAAATTGCACCTCATCACTGCAAATTGGGAAGGTATGACTTGGAATTTTGTAACTACCTTCTTATTTGAAAGTCAATATCCTTCAGTAGATCAAGCATGACAGAAAGTATTTGAGGAGGAATCTAGCCTCCCTTTAGAGAAAGAAGAGGAAGAATGGATTGCGCCTCTTTAAAAACTGCAAGGTTGTTACAACATCAATGTCGATGAAGATGATGATCCTAAGAAGGTGAACATTGTCGAAACAGAAGGCCAAAGAGACATAGAAGGACCAATAATTGAGCTACCTTTCATTGGAAAACCGATCAAGATCAAGAAAGTCAATATTGGAACAGAGAAAACACCAAATCTTGCCAATGTTGGAGACTATTGGGATGCTGCCACTATTGACAAAATCACAAAGTTACTGCATGAATATCAGGACTTGTTTCCAACCAATTTCATTGATATGAAGGGAATTAAGGGGCCTATGGGAGAGATGAGGATCCCTTTGAAACCAGATGCAAGACCGGTCAAACTGAGACCCTACATATTGAAGCCTAAATATAAGGAGAAAGTCAAAATTGAGCTCGACAGAATGATGGAAGTAGGAATTATAGAACCTATTGAAGAATTAGAATGGATTATCCCTATGGTGGTACAAGACAAGAAGACAGGAAAGATCAGGATCTGCATAGAACTCAAGAAGTGTAATGATGCATTTTTACATGACCCCTTCCCTATGCCATTCATTAATGAAGTGTTAGATAATGTAGGAGGCCAGGAGTTATATTCTTTTACAGATGGATTTTCGAGATACCATCAGATTGGGATTGCCAAGGAAGATCACCATAAAATGAAATTTGCAATAGAATGGGGATACTACTAGTATACAGTGATGTTGTTTGGATTGAAGAATGCCCCTGCCATCTTTTCTAGGGTGGTGGTCGAAGCAATCAAGGAGTTTCTACATAAATTTCTAGAAACCTATTTTGATGATTGGATTGTCTTTAGTTTATTGAAAAAACATATTGAATGCTTAAGACTAATGTTGGATAAGTGCAGGCAATGTTAGATTGCCCTAAACCTGAAGAAATGCATCTTATTTTCACCATTTGGAGTTTTATTAGGTCATATTGTATGCAAGTAGGGATTGTTGGTAGATCCATCTAAAATTGCCATTATACTTGATCTGCCCCCTCCTACTTCAGTCAAATAGCTGTGCACTATGTTGGGACATACTAGATATTACAGGAAATTCATTAAAGGCTATGCACAAATTACAACACCCATGGAGAAGATTTTGAAGAAATATTGTCAG
Source organism: Picea mariana (assembly GCA_032191745.1). Lineage (NCBI taxonomy): Eukaryota > Viridiplantae > Streptophyta > Pinopsida > Pinales > Pinaceae > Picea > Picea mariana. The sequence continues at coordinate 842,219 of JASDQU010099998.1, forward strand.
TTTCATTGGATAGAAGAATACCAACAAAGCTTCAACACGCTAAAATGGAAAATGGTTACTGCACCTATTCTGGTTTTCCCAGATTGGAGTAAGGAGTTTCATGTGCATGTCGATGCATCTTCCATTGCATTAGGAGTTGTGTTCACACAACTGGGAACAGGAGACATCGACCAACCGTTAGACTTTGCTAGCAGAAAGATATCAACAACTAAGATTAATTACACCACCACTGAGAGAGAAGGGTTAGCCATGGTGTATGTGATGCAAAAGTTTCACCACTACTTGTTGGGAGAACATTTTAAAATGTTCATTGATCACTCTGAGCTGAAATACCTAGTCAACAAGCCAGTGTTGGGGGGGAGAATATGCAGATGGCTTCTGCTATTTCAGGAATATGATTTTGAGATCGTGTTAATCCCAGAAGAATGAACAAAGGTCTTGACCACTTGTCAAGGTTGGAACATGGAGAAGAGCCTACTAGCTTGCAGGATACATTATCGGATGCACAAATGCTGGCCATTAGAAATATTGATGATCACTTTGCAGAGGTAGTCCACTTCTTGTCAATAGGAATGGAACCTAGTGAGTATACAATTACCCAGAAGAAACAACTAGTCATTCGCGCTGTAGACTTTTCACTTATAGTTGGACAGTTATACAAGATGGGGACTGATGAGATACTGAAGAGATGTGTTATAGAGACAGAGTGACCATTGATCCTCGCTAAATCTCATGAACGCATTGCAGGAGGACACTACACAGGGAAAGAAACAACGCATAAGGTTCTTAGAGCTAGCCTTTGGTGGCCTACCCTACACAAATATGCTAAGGACTATTACAAAGCCTAGGATGTATGCCAACGAATTGGGAAACCATCCAGAAGAGATGAAATTCCTTTAGCACCACTGCTGACCCTACAAGCATTTGTGAAATGGGCCATCGACTTCATGGGACCTATTAACCCACCAAGGAAGCACATAGGAGAAAGGTACATCATCATTGTGAAAGAGTACTTGACCAGATGGACCAAAGAAAGAGAAGTTAAGGACTGTAGTGCCACTACAATTGTGCGCTTCATATTTGATGACATAATAACTAGGTTTGGATGCCCAAATATCCTTATGAGCGATCAAGGCACATATTTCATCAATAAAAAAGTTGAAGCCTTGACTGAGGAATTTGAAGTCGATCATCAAAAGAGAATGCCTTACCATCCATAAGAAAATGGGACAGTTGAAGAATTCAAAAAGATCTTAGAGACAACGCTAACGAATATTTGCAGTGTGAACAAGGATGACTGGGATTTAAGAGTACCAGCAGTATTATGGGCCTATAGAACCACTTGCAAGAAACTGACCATGCAAACCCCCTTTAAGTTGGTTTATGGTCTCGAAGCTATTGTCCCAATGGAATACTTAGTACCAAGCCTAAGAATCATTGCCTTTACAGAAATGGATGACATTGGCATTGTTCAAGAGAGGCTTGTGCAGTTGGTCTAACTGGAAGAAGAACGATTCATTGCAGTATTTCACTAGCAGGTTCAGAAGGAAAGAGAGAAGGCCTACCATGACAAACACATCAAGAATAAGGCATTTAATCAATGTGATATGGTACTGGTGTATGACAGTAAGTTCATGAAACATCTAGGGAAGTTTCGAACACATTGGCTCAGACCATATGAGGTCTCCTATGTTACAGAAGGAGGAGTTGCGCAGTTGAAGACTTTGAATGGAGAATGGAAGGAAGGTTTGGTGAACGGGAGTTGACTGAAGTTGTACTATGACAACCAGTTGCCTCGCAACTCTCAATAAAAGCATGAGGAAAAGGGTATAGGTACCACGTGCAGTTGAAACTAGGTACCAGACATAGAAAAGTTAGTCTACACAAGGAACTAATGGAGGTATAGAGCAGAAAGTATAGGATTCCCCACGCAGTCTAAAGACGAAACAAACCAGAAGGACCATATCTGAAGTGCCTTGGGATGAACCACAGGTGAGTGTTGGGGGCCTAGTGGTCCTTAGGTATGGAAGTAAGCAAAGACTAAGGAAGAAATGGAAAAATGCAAACAGTGCAGAGGACAAAGTGACTGTTATTGGGTCAAAGTAAGAAAAAGAGAAGAAAAGATGGAGCAAAGTAAGAGAAAGCAAGAAGTTGGATGAGGAGATTGAGGATGACAAATCAGCAAGGAAGATGGATTGTGGACAACTCATCAAGAGGGAAAATCTACCATTAAATGCTTTGGAGCACCGTGTGAGAAGGAAGGAAAGACAGATTGGTGAACCCTTGAAAATGTGGGTCAAGTGACCTAGGGTTTTAGACACCTAGGGTTTTGGTATCTAGGTTTTTGACACTTAGGTCTCATCCTAAGGCTATCGGTGAGCTATTGTAATGTATAAATAAAGGTCGAGAGGACCTGGTATGAGGTCTATTATGTTATGAGGAGAGATTGTTAGTGAGAGAGAACCATTGTATTGTGAGAGCCGTCTGGTATTGTAAGACCTTCAGCTGGGTGCGAAGATCAACCCTGCAACTGGGTGTGCAGGGAAGGGAGAAAGAGAGACAGAGAGGAGAAGAAAGGAGATCTTCTAGCTAATAGCACAGACAAGAACTATATTCTTAATCTTAATATATTATAAAGCATAGTTATGTGGACATAGCCCTAGAGAGAGGGTGAACCACATATATATTGTGTCGTGTGTGATTGATGCTCTATTCTTTGTCATTTGATATACTGTTATTTCTTTACTATGTTAGATCTGATAGCTAGTTGTACGAAGTAGATCTAAGTTGGTAAGTGATATATAAATGATGTATTGTTCTTGTATCAGATCCACTTGATATCCCTTTGGTTGTAGACAACTTTGTCCTGCAACCCCCCCATAGCTACTTCGGGTGAGACTGCATCTGCCTCGTAAGTGTTTCCAAAAGGGCCAGTAGTTAGGGCTTGTTGGTGCACTCTTGGAGTTGAACCCTGCGTCTACCCCTGTGCCAACAGGATTCTTGCCAAGAATGTATCCTTCACAAACCCCTTCACAAAATTGAATGTCTGGCAAGCCTTTGACCATTCCTTGCTTGGAAAGTTGATGCATGTACCTAAAGTTTAAATGACCAAATCTCTCATGCCATACTCTACTACTTTCATTATCATGTGTAAGTATCAAAGAGGAGTCATAGTCATTAAACTTAGTGAACTTATACAACTGTGATTTGTGATCTACCTCACCAACTGCAATAATGGAATTGTCATGCATGTCAAGTACAGTAACTGAATCTGATGTAAATTCTACACTTTTACCTATTTGAGTGATTTGATAAGATGAGAGAAGATTTATAGAAAGATTTGTAACATGTAAAACATTCTCAAAACTTCCATTAGGTAGTTACGCTCTTCCCTCTCCTGCAACTGCTATTTGAGTATCATCCCCCATGAGAATAGGAGGTCTAGAGCATGAACTCAAAGAAGTAAAAACTTTCTCTTTAGCATCCATATGATGTGATGCACCAGAATATATAATCCATGAATTATATGAGGAATTAATTTCAACCAGAGCATGATGATTACCTTTCTTAGGTGCATGGTCCTCTTCCTTCTTCTTCTTGGCTCCTTCAGGAATGAAGTCTCCAAGGTTATTCTTTTGAAGTACTTGTGTCATAAGATCAATCTTCTTTGTCATGCATGTGGATTATTCATGATTCAGTTTATTGCAATATGTGCATTTATTTCCCTTCTTCTTCTTCCCTTTGGAATTTGAAGAATCTTTGGAACCTGGAGAATCCTTGAAGGGTTTGGAATATCCCTCCTTCTTTGACTCTGGATGTAATAACTCCTTTTGTTTTTGCTTCAATTTTTTATTAGATGATCCTTTTCCATCATGCATGGTGAGTGCATGTTCTTTTGGATCCTTCATGAGGCCCATATGTATTAGTTTTGTCTACTCTTGTGTGAGAGACTCAATGAATTGAGCCATCATAGGAATTTTCCAATTTGCTTCTAAAAGACATCTGTTGGAATGGAAATTGGAAACATATACATCGTATTATGGTCCTATCTTGGCCAAGATTGTTAGAATAATTTTTTTCTCTTGTGTATACTTTTTAATACCACATTAACCCAATCTCAAAATCAAATATTTAAATTTAGTAAATAAATCTTGTATATTATCAAAACTTTTAGGGTCTAAGGTATTCAACTCTACCTCAAGCATATGACCTCGCCTATCATCCTTCTTTCCAAAGAGTCCTTCCAAGGTGGTCCATATCTCATTTGGAGTCTTGCATGTGGAAACATGAAACCATAAATCAGTGGATATAAACTCAAGAAGAAGTCTCGTGGCCTCATCCTTACGGCTCACCCATTTGGTCTTCTAAAGCACTGATGTAGGTTATGTTTATGTCTCCATCATTCAATTATACAATCCTTTTATTTTGAGTTGGAATGTGATCTTTGGATTCCATTAAAAGTAGTTGTATGGTATCATTATTATCACCAGACTTTATTAAAGAAGTTTCACCTCCTCCATCACCACCATTGATTATGAAAAGATCCTGAAAACCCAGATCGTGGATTCTGAGATATGACATGTGATTCTATGGCAGTTATAGATATGATAAAACATATATATATATCCTAAAATATGATGTGGATTTTGGATATTGTTGGTGATCATGTGAATACCTATGTTATACATCTCTGGTCAAAATTTTGGCCCGACCGAGATCACGAATTTCGAGATATGGTTATTTTACTGCAGAAAACCAATTTTATGGAGGGTAGTTGAATCGTTGCACCCTGGAGAAGGATAAAGTGTGGTGATATTGAATTGTCACACCCTAGAGAAGGAAAACATGTGATAACTATGAAAAAATAAATTGTCGCACCCTAGATGAAGAACACAGTGTGATGATGTCGCACCTTGGCTTTGTATAGGCTTCAGCGATTCCAATTGTCACACCTTTCGATAGGGATGGTTGTGACGATGGAAAAAACTAGGTTTACTCAAATCCTCTTTCGCTCTTCTCTGGCTTGTCTGGGTTTCTCCAAGCATTTCGGATCTGATACCATGTCAATGTTTCATGGAAACCTACACAGGAGACCTAGCTAAATCATACAGAAACAAAGCTTATCAAGAAAAGGAAGAGAGATACAATATGAAGAATGAGAATCAATGTATATTATGATTTGTTCAATGAGTGAGTGATATTCACTCATATGTAATCCTATATTAGGAATGTATTCATAATAGTGATGGTCTAAAATTATAAAGTCTAAAATAGAACTAGTCAGATAACTCCCACTGAACTAGTGTGCCAAAAATAGAAATTTCTCCAACACAGATTGTCCATAAAGTTGAAAGGATAGAGAGCCTAGCAATGTAATTCTTTGAATATAATAATAAAATACATCACTAGCTGCAAGGAAGACAAGGAAAGGGATAGGGGGATATGATTCCACGAGAGAGGGGGGCTAAAGAGGCTAATTATTTTTATTATATTTTATTCACCCCTCTTGGAATTATTTTGGAAAGGTGGTTACATGAGATTTCTTGGGAGGCCACATGGTTCTTAATTGCATGTAAATATAGAAACCATGTTTTTTTTTTCATTTGGGGGTTCCTAAATTGGTTCGCCATTCATGGTTCCTCATTGATACTTTCTCACTTGTTCTTTCTTTGGGAATGAGAAATTAAATTGTTGGCGGAAAAGAGACATAGTTGGGTGGATGTAGGTAATTGTTGATTTTTCCAACCAGGAATTGATGCATGTGTGCAAGAGAATGATGGTAGTTGTGAAATAAATATCCATAGTTGAGAACCCTTGGATATTATAGCATTGATACTTCCTTACTAGTAACACTAGAGCCATAGAAAATAATTGCAACGGCCTGAGGAACTACGTTGCAGAGAAAGAGTTTCATTTATTTTGGTTGTATAGGCTGGGGGGAAATAGATCTAGTAAATTAGGATTATTGTGTGGTTGGGAAAACTGTGAGAGCTTGATATCTTGTTGTGTTTGCTAGAGTCATCCTAGGATCCATCCTTGTGAATTCATAGCCTCATCTTGGGGGTGACCTATTGTTGAGGGATAGAACAACGATGTCTAGGGTTGGGTGGAATGTCTGACGTTTGTAGCTAGTTGATGAATGTTGTATTTAAAGATAAGTTATCTCCATGTTTTCACTATAAATTATATTTCATTGTGTATTAATTATCTCTAATATGTGTTTATATCGTGCATGTTTGTTGTTAGTGTTGTGCATGGTATATTAAACATTTCATTTATGGTTTAGCATGTTCTTTTTAATTTCATCTGTATGTATCATGCTTCTTGATTTTAATAATTGGTATTAGAATTCGAAATTGCCCAATATGGCGAATGTTGAGGTATCGGGATCAATGGGTATGTTGCAAAGAATGTGGCACTTCTCATTGTTGAGAGAGAGGCTTGTCTCCTCACATATGATCATAACTTTCTCAATATTGTTTAAGCCTTTCTCAAAGGAATATCGATATATGGTAAAGTAATCCATGTATATTTCTACACAATAATTGTTCAAGTCTGAAAATATCTCGAGGATAGCCCTTTGGAAGTTAGTTGGAGCATTACGCAATCCAAATAGTGTCACCTTGTAATCATCAGTTCCCCAAGGGTAGGTGAAAGTGGTTTTATTTTGGCCTTTAGGGGAAATATGAATTGATTATAGCCATTGAATCCATCAAAAAAAGAGAAAAAAAATCTTTCCTTTTAGGGTGTCAAGAACTTGATCAATGAATGTAAAGTGAAATTAATCCTTCAAGGTTGTCTTGTTTAATTATCTATATTTGACACACACATGCCATTTACCATTTTTCTTTGACATAATAACTAAGGGTGAAACCCACTTACTATAAGAAATTGTCTAAATAAAATTCACATGAAGGAGTTTTTGGAGCTCTTATTTTCCTATGTCCTTTAGAGAAAGATTCATCCTTTGATGAGGCAGTTTGATGGGTAGAGAATCCTTATTAATACAGATATGATGAGTACACAAATATACAATGGATCCCTTTCATTTCACTATAGTCCCAAGGGAATGAATAATTTTTCTTCTGTAGCATCTTGATAAATTTCTTTCCCTAAGAAGGATATACTTTAGCATTGATATTCAAGTTCTTCCCTAAATGGATTTAAAAAAATAATCTTTGATTCTTGGATATAACATCTAAAGGAATAGTTGTGTTAAGTTGTTGTGTCAATTTAGTCAATGAGTATTTTTCCTAGGAATGTTTTCCAAAACTATTCTCAAGGGGTGAATGGTTGGCTATATGAGGTTGTTTTGTATAAGTACAATTAAAATCATCCTCAATTTCTTCTCTAAAGTTAAATGTCTGGTTAAGATTAAAGATAGATTGGGTGGTTTCCTCATCATTGTCTTCAAGCCAAGGAGAATTATACAAGTTAGAAGAAGGTTTAGCATCTAGATAGAGGGTAATCCTTTTAGTAGAACTTCCATGGGAGATGGTCATATTCAATGATCTATAGATAATAAATGCATCAATAATATCCAACCACAGTCTACCCAAAATTAATGGATATCCCCCCAGATTGGATTTTGGTTGCAGGACCATAAATTCAACTAGGTATTCTCATGAAACCATAGAAACAACTATATCTTCAATCACTCCCTTAGGATTTATCATAGATCTATTTACTAGCTAAAGGAATGTAGGGGTTGGTCACAATCTAGGTAACTAAATATTTTCCATTGTCTCCTTATCCATAACATTAATAGATACTCCTAATTCGATCAAGGTATTGGGAATGGAAATGTTATTGGTGTTAAAATTAATGATCAGGCTTCATAGGTCCATGTATTTGGCCACAAATATTTTTCCTAACATAAGATCAACCAATTTCCCTATTACATGAAAAATTATGGGGTCCTTCTTCTTTCCTAGCCTCCTCAAAAAAAGTTCTCGAATATCCTTAGCATAGATAGGAACATCCTTGATGGGTTGAACCAGATGAATCCTAACACACACATTCACAAGTTCCCATAGAAAATCAAAGTTTGGTTGTGTGGAGTACTTCTCTATACATAGTCTTTCTAGATATGGAGGTGTTAGAATTGATTCCCTTGTATGCACTTGTACTGGAATGGTAGTCAAGGTTTCCAAAGAGGAATAAATGATATGATTATCTAATTCAGTAAGTGTTTCCTCATCATCCTATTCTTGGATAATGGGGGTAGTCTAGTTGTGAACCACTTTTCCCAAGCGTAGATGAATATCCTTACAATCTTGGGAGAAATAAAATATGTTGAAAAAGGGGGTAGTTAAACATTGCAAGTGGGATTTACTACTGTATTATTCGGTTTAGGTATGGGATGGGTAAGTAGTTGTGGTGGTATTTATGGGGGCTGGTTAGATGGTAACTACATTTGTGGTGGGTTCTAGAGTGATGAGTGAGACTGAGGAGAATATTATTGGATTTGATAAGGTAGGATTCCAAGAGGTGCAGGCCCTTGCCATCCCTACTACCAAGGCTAGTTTTGAGCATGGATATGCCATTTCTTCCATGACATAGGTTGATACCATTTTTGAGATGGTTATTGGTATGGAACAAAATATTGGTCTTATACCATACCAAGTGGTCATGATGGCTATGGTATCTTTTGGGATCCAAAGAAAAGTTTTTCATTTTCTTTGTTAGATCCTTTGTATATTGCCTTCATCTTGGGAAAATAAGGGAAATATTTAGTTGCATAACTTTTTTCACAGATAAAACACATCTCCACATTATCCAAAGGGAACTTCTGGAGAGGGTGCTTCTTCATCTAGATTAGAAGATGGATAATTCCAAGTTCACTTCTTCTTTTGTTTTCCTAGCTTGAAAGGTGTCTAGATGGGATATAAGTCAGCTAAAAATGTTAGTTTTAAAATTATCCAATAGATTTCCTATCTCAGCTCTAGTAAATCCTCCTTTGATAGATGAATTAATGACCTTTGAGACTATATCTCTAGGGACTCTCCTAGATTTTGTAGTGATGCATGAATAAAACCTACATAGATCATAAATTTAATTGTATGTTAACTAGGAGATGTCTCTAGATCCCATAAGATTTAATACATCTACACAGTCATCCTTAATTCATCAAAGGATAATAATGCATAGATTTTCAAGGTCTAATTCATTTTATTTTATTCTCTACAGGTTATGCTGGAACCTCTCAATATAGTATTCTAGTATTTATTCGTCCCTTTGTGTCATTTTAAAATTTTCCTCCTTGATATCCCTCACCTTACAATATTCATGGTACTTATTCAATAATTTATGCCTCATTTCATCCCATGTTCTAATAGAGTTTCCCCCAATCCCCATGAACCAGGGAAGTGATACCTCTTTCAAAGTGGTTGGGAATAGTTTAAGGTTCATGGAATTTGTGGAGTAGTCATAACTTTGTCATTAGACATCAAATTAAAAAAAAATGGTATCTAGATCATCCTTAGCCATTCCTAAAAAATCAGACAATGAAGAGGGTGGAATGTTTTTCATTTGAGTCATTCCATGTGAGTCCTATATAGGAAACTCAAATGTGAAGGGTTATTTTTGTTTTTGTTCTTCCACTTCCTCACCCATGCTGGGGATATTAGTCCTCCACAATGTTAATGATTCACTTAATTTAACTAATCATTTAGGATCATCAATAGGATTCCCTAGGTCACCTTGATCTTTGGGTTTGCAAGTTTCAGAAACAAGAGAACCTATAACTTCATTAGTTGTAGAACAAATCCTAGAGGCATTGTTTGGGATACTGAATGTTATTTTCTATATTGGTACTTTAGGATGGGTTCCTTGTCCTCTTGATATACCTGTTATATTGTTGTGAGTGGATCCTCTTGCACCATGTCCTTGAACGTTCTTAGTTACTCTAGTGATGCATTCTAACATGTCCTAATGCATTATAACTTAGACAATCGTTATCAAAGGGGTAGTTGATATTTCCTTAAGGTAACCTCTAATCTAGTATATTTTCTTAAAATCAGTATAAGACAAATATTCAAGTATTTTTAGTGCCTCCTTGACAATGATGCCAAAAATGAAGATGATTTTTATTACCTTCCTAAAGCTGGTGGAAATTTCAAATCATTGGGTCACTTAATTGTGAACTTGGGGTCAATTAATGTATGTATCTATGTATGTGTGTGTGTGTTTATATGTATGTATGTATGTATGTATGTATGTATGTATGTATGTATGTGTGTGTGTGTGTGTGTGTGTGTGTGTTTATATGTATGTATGTATGTATGTATGTATGTATTTTCACAACACCATACCTCGAGTGCCCCCTCCCAAGGCTCAACATGTGTGATAGCTACGTGACAACAAAATCAAAATTAACTCACGAACATGCACAAAAATATTTTTTCATTGATATATTTGTTAAACAAAAGCAATTATAGAATGACATTGTTCGTACGCACACAATCTATCTCCGTTGAGAGTGAGGGTAACTTGATATTTATACATGAACATAGCTTCTTCCTAATCCAAGAATAGAGTGGAAAGAACCCTCGAGTTCAAGGATTACAATTTTCTAGTTATAAAAAAAATAAAACTCTATGACCTATGATTGGTTCACTCATGCTCAATAATCATATACTTGGACAACTTGTTGTTGGTCTGATCTGTTAAAGTGTTTGATTTTCTCGATTTTCCATCGAAAGAGAGGGTATATTTATCACTGGACATTGCTAGTTTCTTCATCACATGTATGGGGGGTGTTATGATGACATATTATAATAAACACATAGGTTCCAATTAGTTGGAATGATTCCCTGAGGTATCCTATCGTGGCCATGTGAAGAATTATTATCTCTCTCATTCCACAATCCTTTGATGACCTGGAACATGTTGGTTCACTTTGGAGATGAGAACAACAAACTTTATTAAAATCAAACTTATGGATGCACCCAGATTTACTATAACAACACAAGTAATATCAACTCACCCTAAATTAACCATGCAAATAAAAGAAAGATATTTAATGTCAAACCATAATTACCTTTGAGATGAAATGAAATGGAGATAAGTTAATTAAATTATTTGTAGTAAATAAGGAAAAAGTGATACTAAGTTAAAGGTAAAAAAGGGACATTCAGATGCCAAAAAGATGTCAAAGATTCATCTCATCAACCATGTCTCATTCTTGTGCAAGGATTCCATTTCTTCAACCATGGCCTCCTTCCAGAGTTTATCCTCTATTGAGTTGATTGACTCCCTGACCGGATTGGGATCATCATTAATGGTAAATATTACAAATGCAGAATGAAAATCATGTGGAATTTACCCTTCGTCTAGTTTCCTTACTTGTTCAGACCTCCTTACAATTGGAGTTGATTGTTCCACCTCTTCATCTAATTAATTATGTTCATTTGAATCGTGTTCTTTGTTCCTCAACTCAAATACCAAATATTCTATTGGTTGACTCTTTCTCTCTTACTTCTTCTTGTGCTGGCCTACATTTGGATCTCAACAAGTTTCCAACAAAACTCTCAAAAATTATCGACCCTCCTAGTAAACCAGAAGGAAACATTGCGCACAAGGTGCACAATGCAATCTCACCCGAGATAGATTTTATGGGTGACCGCAATACCCGTGTTTTTGCAGTCTAGGAATGAGCGGGGATCTATGTTTTTGTTCTTCCTTCTTTATCCATTAACCTTGTTAATGATTTAAGTATTTATAGGACTTATTCATCTTTAGCCTTATTCATGCATGTTGATACATCCAGTTTAATCATTAATTCATAAGATAATCATTAATAGAAAGTAAACATTCATTAAACATCACACAAAACACACGTTTTACTATGGTTCACCGCCTCCTGGGGCTATGTCCACAAATATCTGGCTTCTCTGCTCTTTTATTTAATCTACTACAAAATATTACGTTGCGTGCATTACATCTCAGTAATATAATCAATATCGAGGGTATGAAACCTCTGTGAGATGGACTATATCACACTAGGCTCCTCATCTTGTGACATGACCCTCAACAATATCCCTTGACTCTTAAACAAACTTATTACAGTCAACAATCGCACAAAGTCATATGATCCTCTTATTTCCTTAATTGACAACCCCTTTCCTAGAACTCCTAGGTTATTATTTATACTATTTTACAAGCTTATAGCCATCACAATCCTTATCAAAAACCCTAACCCTATCCTATTTAGGCTTGTCTTCCTACATGCCACATTTCTTTTCCTCCTGCATGTTTCTTTTCCTTCTTTTTTTTCATTCTTCTTTCTTGCCACTTGTTGCGCGTGATCCAAAATTAGATATTCCTTTCCAAAAATAGGTCTTCCCTCAAAACAAATCCTTTTCCAAAAGTAGGGTTGTGCCCAAAATAGACTTCCTTTCTAAAATAGGCCTACACCCAATAGGCCCCCAACACTGACATGTGTCTCATCCCGAGCCACTCAAGTGGTGCATGCTCCCTTGTTACACATGATTTTGGTCTCTTTGGTGATGTCTTAACAGTGATGTAATCAGGCTACCAACAAGGACTTTTTTCTTGAGAAAAGTGGCTCTTGTCTTCTTCCAAAAACATATTTTCAAGATGAGTTCACAGGCTGCCTATGGTCTAGGGTGCGAGAATCCTTCATTCTCGCAGGCCACCCACACTTAGGGTGTGAACTTCTCGCAGTCTTCTCCATACACAGGGTGTGAACCTGTTTTTAAGCTTGGAAAGGAGAAGAGGTCTCGAGGGTTCTAGAAGGGAATCTTCTAGAAAATGAGTTGTCATTCGCATGGTTGTCATTCTACTGACTTCTCATATTTGATGGGATCATCCTCATCTATGTAACCATCTCTCCTTCTCCTATATATTGAAAGGTTTCTCATGGAAAAGGTTAAGCAAGATTGAATGAAGAATTGGTGAAAGAATTGTGTGAAGAACCCTGCATGGACAGAAGCTTGAAGGCTCTATTTGGTCTATCAAGAAAAATTGGATCTTATTCATGCAAGTACAGAGCAATTGTGTGTGTTGGAACCAAGGGTCACCGAAAGGAAGCTTGCAACATCAAGGTGATCAGGTTGTATCTTCTACTTTCAATTAATATGATACAGCGGCATGTCCCTTTCCCATAAAGTCACTCTTACTTTATTGTGTAATTCCTTGATCATATGCATAAGTTGACATTGAATATACTTTGCTATCTTCACTTTGGTTGGTTTGTGTTGTCTTGGACTTAACTTCACGAGAGCACCAGAGCGAAGCGGGAACAACAAAGACCTAAGGAAGCGATATAAAGGTATGTCACTTATTCATTCCTATTAGTAGATTCAATGATTACAACTTAGGGAAAGAGTCATGTCATGTCCTGTTTTGTTCTAGATCCAGGTGGATATAGGGAGATCTATTAGTGTTCTCACCTACCGATTTGTCCGATAACAAAATTGGTGACTCCACTCGGGATGCAACCCATTTTTGGTGGTTTTTGGTGGTTTTTCCTTGTCCATTTGCTCTTAACTTACCATTTTTCATTTCCATCAATCTCTGAGTCTTGAGGAGACCCTGATAGACTCTGTGGGTCCAGAAGTTCCTTAAAAAAAAATTTCCTTTTTCCAAATTTTGATTAGTTTCAGGCCTTCTCGCACTGCACCATTCTGTAGCCTGCGAGAATCACTAAAGTCCACACCCTCCTGTTCAGTCCAATGAAAACTTCTCACACTCTGCTTGTGTCCAGCCTGCAAGAATCCTTGATTCTCGCACTGTACACCACTGCCTTCTTGCGAACCCATTTGCAAATTTTTTGGATTAAGGTTTTTTGTATCCTCAGATGCCCAGATTTGTATTTGTGTCTGAAAAGAACTTCTCTGGCCAGTGATTGATTGTTTCTTGACTTCAAATTTCGTGAATGATTAGTCTTTGAAAATTGAAATCTCTTCTTGTTCATTTTTTCTCGACTGTTACCTCTTGACCTTTTCTTAACAAGGATATAATCTCTGGTTTTGGAAATCCAAGTGCTTGTTTGGTTGGGAGCCAGAGATCAATTTAAAAGTTGGGATTAATTGTATTTTTCAATTGCTCATTACTTGGAAAATTGTTGCCCACATGCATTTGAAGAGACTACTCTTGTATGTTTGTTATTTTTGTCTTCATTGAAAGATTGGTTTGGGTTTTTTGTTGTATATTTCTTTTTCATCAGTTGCTAGTTTTTCTTAGTTCCACCACTATTGTTTGGTTTCTAGTGAAAATTAAAAAACTTTTTTTCTTTTTAAGAAACTTTTTATTCGAAAATATTGGCATTCAATTGTTGAAATAGAATGAATAGAGGATTGGCATTGTTCATGATTGATTGATGTTTCATTTCAAAGAAGATCATGTATCATAGTTCAAGTTGTTCCAGAAAACTCCTCTTTACCTCCTGTAAATAGGATTCATCGAACAAAAAATTCGTATCATTCATTCCTATCTATGCATTGTTGGGTCAGAGTCTCACACAACATCAATTTCATTTCCGTCTCCTTTGAGTAACAACAGCCTTTAATAATATTGCACAATTTTTAAAATTTAACTAGTAACTCTTTTCTAGGACTCTTTTGCACCAACATTAGCTAGGCTAGAGCTTTGGAATAGGTAGTGAGATACACTCTCCAAAATACACAATAGAATCTTGTGGTAAGGAGTGTCAAATTCCATTTGCAGCATTTTGTCCTGGGAAGCCCTTCTCACACAAGGGTCAAACCTAAGGTCGCATTGATATTCACAGAGTCACTCACCCTGCTTTGTCGATATCGGTGTAGAGATTGCACGTATTACGGGGGTCACTTGAAGGTATACTCACAATGATGAGTGGAAGCCTCTCAAGATGATTTTGGGCTAGATACCCTGTCCTTGCATGTGGATCAGACTGACGACTGTTCCCCCAGGATTTATTGTTGTTGGTGGTAACCTTAGTGGCCTATCTTCTTAGGATCTTACACAAGGTGATTGTGAAGGGGCAAGTCTTCACGGTACCCAGAATCGATGTTGGCCAAACTCACTCGGGCTCCTTGGAGGGTATACCCACGATTATGTGTGGGAGCTTGCACCAGGGTGTAAGTCCGTTAAGCTAGTTTTCAATGTAACTTTTCCACCCTAGCCCAGCCCCTTCTTGTCTCCTCATTGCAACGTTGGATTTCATCACCAACTAGTGACTTCAGAATTAGAAGGTCTTGTTTGCTTGGTTTTGCTTCCTATATTTTTACTAGTGCATGTTGTTTGTTTACCCAAGTTGACCATAGAATTTCCTTCGTAAGTTTTTAACTCAATCACAATTGACCCTCCATGCCATTCACGTAGAATGCAAGTCTTACCCCCAGAAAATCTGGAAGGTTCTCAACCTTTTCCTACCAACTCACCGGAGGGCTCTCCTCAACAGAGTGAAGTCCAAGACGTTGCCACTCCACAAGTGGAAAGAACTAACTCTCTAGAATGGTTCTGAATTACCAATTCTTAAGAGGACTTCTGACTCCATCCCGACTCCGAGAGATGTATTGTGCGAGTGAATTCTTCCGGAGCCTTATTTTTTCAGTCTTTTGGATCACCAACTGGACCTTTCCTTGGACTTGAGGGTCAAGACCCTTTTTGGACTACTGGCATTTTTAGACGAGATCTCTTTGGCTCGGGAGTAGGCATTGATATCACTGTCGCACCTGAGCTACCCAAAACTTATGATCCAGACATAGTACCTTTTACTACTGCTTATTATTTTCCTGGTACAAAAGCTCCACTAGCTGACCACATCTTGACTCTCCCTTGACAAATGGTCCATTACACAGATACTATGAGTCCTCAAACTAGGATTATCGTGGATAGCCACGCCCCCATTGGCACACCGCTTTCGCCCAGAGTAACCCCGACACTTCCACCCAGATACCATGTGTTGAATGCCTCTATTCCCGCTCCTACACAAATCTCATCTGGGACTCTTGGCAGTTCCACTCCTTCCGGGCACATTCCTCCCGGTTTCATTCCAACACTTCCTCCGCCCCCTTTCAGATGACCTCTTCCATCCTCTTTTAGAGGCACTAATCCTAGTGGCACCATTTCGTTATCCACACCAAATTACTAGATTCCTGTTGGTGGACAATTCCACCAAGGAGGCCCAACTCAGGCCCCCCTTGTAGGACAAATCCCAATTGGGACACAACCCCCGATTGGAGGGAAACCCCCACCGACCCCACCCTATGGACAAAACATACCTCCATCCTTGGCCCAGTATTGGAATCATCTTATACAACATAATCCTCACCCGACTGGGGGCAACAACCTCATGCTAGCTCTGTCAAACCCCCTAGTACAAGCCAACCCTATCCAGGTACATCTAATCCTATTTGGGGCTCGAATGCTCAACCCCACGCCCCCATTCAAGGGTACAACCCTATGAGTTACTTTCCTCCACACCAACAACCGAATCTTCTTGGATCCTCGTATTATATGCAGACTGCTTATGGTCCCACTGGTTTTTCGATGGGACTCCCTCCCCAAAGTCACCAATACCTGCATGTGAATAGACTGTTACCTTTCTTATCCACCCTGGATATCCCAAATCTAATGAGGATTTTAAATGATCTGATCTGTCACTCTCCCAAATGGCCCACCATACCATCCAAACTACCATCCAACATTCCTAAATTCGATGGAAAACTGGAAGAGGACCCGAACAATCATGTAATGACTTTTAACCTTTGGTGCTCATCCAACTCCTTGATGGATGACTCTATTCATTTATGCCTTTTTCAGCGAACCCTCAAGGGTTCCACTGCGAAGTGGTATATATAATTACCATGAGGTTTTGTTATCGGACAAATCGGTAGGTGCGGACACTAACTGATCTCCCTAGATCCACCTGGATCTAGAACAAAACACACCAGAACATGACGCTTTCCTTAAGTTTTAGATATTGAATTTACTAACTAAAGAGGGATGAGTGACATACCGTTTAAATGTCGCTTCCTCTCACCATCTCCATCCTAGCTCCATTCCAACGTTCATACAATGATGATCCTGCAAAAGAACACAACCCACCAAAGTGATAGCAATAGCATAAACTCAATATAAACCTATGTATGTGATCAAGTAATCATACAATAAAACACAAAAATCTTTATAAGAAAGAATCATATTACTGTATCATATTAAATGTGAAAGAGAGATTACAACCATGGCCTTGATGTCATAAGGTCCCTTCCAACTGTCCTTTGTTCCCCACGCACTTCTTGCTCCAAGGATTCTGAGACCATGGATCTGATATCTACTCACAATCTATTTTGACAAAGCAAATCTCAAAGTCACTCTAACCAAGATAATAACTCCAAACCAACCAAAGCTAACTTTCTCCATGAGAACTCTTCTCCTTTTATAAGTTGAAGACGATAAGGTGAGGAGGTTAGGATGATCCCACTAAATCATGAAAGTGAGTAAGATCCAAACCATTCAGATGCCACCTCACCATAGAAGTTTCTCCTTCTAGAAGATTCGAGAAAATGCTTGTTTTTCCCACATGTAGGCATTCTCGTACCCTGCCTATAGAACAACCTGTAAACATATCGCACCCTAGATATGGTGCAACCTGTGAGAATCAGGTATTCTCGCACCCTGCCTATATAGCAACCTGCAAACTTCCTTTTTTACAGGGTTTTTACAAGGGAAAATGCAACTTCTTTTCTCAGGAAAAGTTCTTCTCCCTTCTCTCTTCGGGAACTCAAGCCACTTACCCCTCTGAAGGCAACAGATAGTTTTACATCATTAACGGTCATAGGGATGACGAAAATAATGTGTAACAGAGAGCCCCCCAAAGTATGAAGTTAGAACAGAGTGATAGCTGAAATACTTTGTCGAGTGTTTGTAGGGAACAAGGAACAGTCAGTCAAAAACCTGCCAACAAGCAAGGAAATACAATGCAATAATATATCATCACTGAGGTAGGCATTCCCATACTCAGAATACAAATGAATCAAAGCATAAATTCCGACATGTGAAGATCCATGTCAAGTAAGACAGATCATGGCCACCAAACATACACTGTGGATCCATGCCAAAATGACTCAAATCTGAACATAGCCACCAAAAATACACTGTAGATCTATGTGTTAAATACTCAAATTTGAACATAGCCACGAGAAATACAATGTGGATCTATGCAACAGTACAAACTGAATATACTCCAATGCAACTTGAATTTGTTAGAAAAGATTCAGGGTCTTCATCTCTATCACTCTATAGTACGAATCTAACCATGCGAATACATGTGTTGAAGTCAAACATGGTAGAAACCACTTGATTACCGGTCATTAGTGTATACCGTTAACAAGTGCGAGGAAAATCACCATTAATGTCAATGAGTCCCAAGGTACTCTGGTACAATCCAATGAATGTGAATCAATGAGCTGAGGTTGAACACTCAACGGAATCTCTTGATCAGGGGTCGATAATGAAAACCCACTGTCGAAAGCAAGGAAACCTGCCATTGAGGCATGCAAGTTCCAAGGTACCAATTAGTTTCTAAGTCTAATTCCTAGATAATGAGTTGAAGTCGATAGGAAAAGACTCATCATAGGAGGGCCTTAATGTATCCCACATCAATGACACGAAACAAGTAACAAGATTTGATGTAGATCAGAGTAATAAGTGATTCAGGACTAACTCAGGGATGGCCGATGCAATAGAAGGCTTTAAGACTGTAGAAATGGCCGACGCAATAGAAGGTTTTAAGACTGCAAAAATGGTCGACGCAATAGAAGGCTTTCCGGGTTGAACTTCTCTTTGAACATATTGACGACATGACAACTGTCTTGGAAACACTGACTTAACAATAGGGATCACGGACCGATTTGTAATCTTATAAGGGAGTATGATCAGGAGACAAGCAAATTTTCCAACCTAGACACAAAGCGAGTGAAAGGGTGTCATGTTCAAAAGTGACTCTTTCATGGAATACAGGTTTAGACACAATTCTTTCCCAATTTTTTCCCCCACCATTTCTGGCGAGTACCTATTTATTTTTACGCAAGCTTGAGGAGGATAACCTATGCTTGTCAATTTAAGCTCATCCTTCAGACGAGTCCCTTGGAGTATTTTTAAAGAACCCTAGGAAGGAGTGGTTCGGTCCCATATGGGCCTTTCAATGTTTGTTTTATGAGTCCAAAGAAAAAAAACTCAGGGGTTTTTCATGTTTACAAAGTCTGAAAAACACTTAAAGAGAACTCTCCCAGTTCCTTTTTCGTAAATTAGTTCGACGAGACCGAAAAAGTGATAAACTATCGCTCACCGAACGTTTTTTTAAAATACTTTAACGAGTGTGAAAAGAACAAGGTCGCTCAGATATATTTTCATGTTTATAGAGTCTAAAAAGAGCTTAAAGGGAACTCCAGGGGGTTCCTTTTTTGTATAACCTTTACGAGTCCGAAAAAGTGATAAAAGTATACTCGGTTACATTCTCATTGATTTACGAGCACGAGAAAAAACAACGACTAAGCCTGGTAACTTATTCTCATGTATTTACAAGCATGAGAAAGAACAAAGACTAAGCTTGGGATTGTTTTCATTTTTACGCAAGCTTTAAAACAAAACAAAACTATGCTTGGGATAGATTTTAATTTTTACACAAGCTTAAAATCTAAACAAAACTATGCTTGAACCTGGTTTCATTTTTACATAAGCTTGAACCAGAGGAAACTATGCTTGAGGTAAGTAGTTTCATTTTTACACAAGCTTGAACCATATAAAACTATGCTTGCAACTTCCCAACGCATGGTTGGTACTTAGCCCCCATCTTAAGAAGCTAGTGGCTCAAACTTCAACATGAAGTCCAGAGGCTGAGGAAAATGCCCCCCAAGATTCATTTAATCCAACGACAAAGGTGGAGGAAATGAAGCTTCAAATACTAAACGAAGGACTTGACTCAAACAGAGAGGGGGAAAACTATTTCATTTTTTAACGATCTTGACAGAGAAACAAGAACTATGCACATAACCTCTGTTTCATTTTTGAACGAGGTTGCTACAGAGACGCAAAAACTATCCTCAAGTGGTTTCATTTTTTTAACAAGCTTGAAATCAAAAAACCATGCTCAAAGACCTCTGTTTCATTTTTTAACGAGGTTGCCTCAGAGACGCAAAAACTATCCTCGAGTGGTTTCATTTTTTAATGAGCTTGAAATCAAAAAAGCTATGCTCAAGTCCGGTTTCATTTTTTAACGAGCTTGAAATCAGAAAATCATGCTCGTAGACCTTTGTTTCATTTTTTAATGAGGTTTCCGCAAAGATGCAAAAACTATCCTCGGAATTCTTCTTGATCATGGATTCCAAGAAGACAATGCTCCGAAAGGAGACCATGTCAAGGGAAAAAACTCGGTCATGGCTTCCAAGAGGTCTTCATTTAACGGAAGAAACACACTCTGAAAGGACACCATGTCGAGGTTCGCGACAGGAGTAAAGAGATCAAGCTCTAACAACCCTATCGAAGAGATCACCATGTCAATTGCTAGATTTAAGTCATCAGAAGTTGAAGCCATGGGCGACAACGCCACATAATTGATCTATGGCAGGGGAGATATCATCTGCATGTAAGAACAATTCAGGGAGACAATCCAATCGGGGTCAATGAATGAAAGTTGATCAACAGTCACAACCTGTCCATCGTGAGGGAAATATATCACACGAAAAAGAGTAGACACAATAGCTTTCATGGCATAGACATAATCTCACCCAAGGAGTAAAGAAAAATCCAAGGGGTCTTGGATGACCATGACATCAATGAAGACATTTTTCCCTCCAAAGTTACAGGAAACTGAGGAAGGGTCCCTAAAGGTTGACTAGTTCTTCTGTTAAAAGCTAACAGATTTTGTGTAACTGGCGCAAGTGGAGGATAACCCAAAGCTTGCCAAGCAATAGAGGACAAAATACTAACAGACGAACCTTCATCTATCAGTGTCTGAGGAACGTCTCGACAACAAACCTGTAATGTAATCTGGAAAGAAATGTGAGAGGGAAGAGGAGGTCCAGTTAGCACACCCCAATCAAAATGGATGGCCTCATAACTTGGAGGGGGTTCCATAGGAGGAGGAGGAATACCCCTCGACACGGTAGAGTCTATATCAACAAGAAAAATGTGGGTAGTATCTGGTTTACTCTTGAGCGGGAGAGTAGGATCGACCAATGGAGAGATCAGATCGACCACTTGGGTTTCATTCTCCAGGGGGGGAATGGGGTCGACAGGTGGAAACGGATCGACTTCTTAGGTTTCACTCTCTGAGGGGAGAGTGGGATTGACCGAGGATGGTATCGGATCAACCACTTTGTCAACTGGTTCAACTAAGGACGTGACCAGATTGACGACATGATCAACCGGATTGACCGATGAAGGGACCGGAGTGATCATTCCATCAACTATTGGAGGGTTGAGAGAAAGATTATGGTAAGCAGTTGGAAGTTGAGGTTGTGAAATAGTCATGTCTTCCAGTAATTTAGAGGCTTCGTCCATATGAGGACAAAGGTTAGTGAGATGAATCCCTTTGCATAACATACACGGCAACTTGACTCTACTTTTCTTCTTCCCAACCGTATCATGACTAGTTGACAGGGGGTTGTCAACATGTTGTTCAGAGGCTAATGACATGGGTTGGCGAGGATGTGTAGACCATACTTCTATAACCTTGGGTAGACCAGGAAAATCCTTAAGAAGATGGATACCCTTACAAATCCTGCAAGGGTACTTGGGCTTATGAAGTGTTTGGGTGATCTTGACATCATCAACACTCCCAGAACGATTAACAGTAAACAGTTGTTTTCAAACATGTTCGACAGTGGTTGGAAGTTTTCACCCTTGTTTATCTTTCTTCTTCTTAATCTTTCTTTTCTTCTTCTTCTTCTTATTCATTGGGTTACTAGCTTCAGAACTTTCACTCGACGAATAAGATGAAACAAAAGGAGACCCTGCAAGTGAAGAAGGTGAAGATAGTGAAGGATCAATATGAAGTTGATGACCTTGGGGGGAAGTGCTTACGATTGAAGCACTTACTGCATTCGAGATTACCTGAGTGGAAAACAACCATACCGGTAATACAATTGTGAGACCTGGAAGGCTCAAAGTAGCGATGTGAGGAGGACCAATGTTTCTGTAAGAAGGAAAAATAAAAGGTTCCCCTAGAGAAGAGGTTCCTTCATTGGTCATTTCGGGAACTGATCCCATGAAAAAAAAAAATCCAATCTAGAGTCCACTAGGGAAAACAAAAGCACACGCTCAAAATCTAGGAAGCAAGCAAACAAACAAAACCTTCTCACAATGAGCACACTAGTTGGTGATGAAATCTAATGTCATGAGAACAAAGTAAGAAGGGGCTAAGATAGAGCGGGTGGAAAAGTTACGTTGACGACCTGCTTAACGGACTTACACCCTGGTGCAAGCTCCCACACATAATCGTGGGTATACCCTCCAAGGAGCCCGAGTGAGTTTGGCCAACGTCGATTCCAGGTACCATGAAGACTTGCCCCTCCACAGTCACCCTGTGTAAAGACCCTAAATAGATAGGCCACTAAGGTTAACATTGACAACAATAAATCCTGGTGGGACAGTCAACAGTTTGATCCACACGCAAGGGCAGGGTATCTAGCCCAAAATCAACTTGAGAGGCTTCCACTCATCATTGTGGGTATACCTTCAAGTGACCCCCGTAATACGTGCAATCCCAAGACCAACAAAGCAGGGTGAGTAACTCTGCCAGTCTCAATGCAACCTCATGATTGACCCTTATGTTAGAAGGGCTTCCCAGGACAAAATGAAGTAAGTGGATTTAACTCTCCCTATCACAAGATACTATGTTTGTTTGGAGCTTTGGAAAGTTATCTTTCACACCTATTCCAAAGCCCTACAACTAATCTAATGTAGGTTTGCTACCAGAAAATATAAAAATGTCTAATCAATTTTTATAAGCGCTTTATTTTATAGCTATTGTTACTCAAAAGGAAGATGGTGTGGACAATATGGTGTTTTGACCGACTCGAAAATTATGCAAAGATATGAAGATGCAATCTTTTCATTTCGATGAAAGCTATGCTACGAGAAGGAGAAACATTTATCATTCCCATATGCACAATGTCCCAAAATATATTAAACTCATCAATATAAATATCCTCAAGAAATGAGAAAAAGGTACTGTACACCAACGCATGATTCAAATGCCAAGAATCATGCAATTTCGCTACTTCAAATGCAAGGATGCCCCCAATCTAATATAAAGCAAGAAATTAAATCTTTTTGTTTCAAAAATTTCACTAAAAGAAATAATGAACTTTCTTAAAACAAAGAAACCCAAACTAATATTTTTCTTTTAAAGAGAACTATTCAGAAGAAATCTGATCTTTCCCTAAACAATTCTAAAGAAAACACACGCTTTGTAATTGAAAGACACTCAAAGCAAGAGACTAATCCTTCAAAACCAAACAAAACAAAGATGGATAAAAGCAACTCAAAGAATGTCAAGAAGACTGTAAATAGATCAATATAGGCTCCAAAATTTCAATCCAGTTGTTCAAAGCAAAACTGGGCATCAAAAAATGACAAGACCCAATCCAAAACAATTTACAAACAAGTTCGCAGGCTGGCAGTGTATTACAGTGTGAGAGTCAAAGATTCTTGCAAGCTGAACAAAGGTTGACTGTGAGGGGTTCGCACTGGAATTAACACCAGGGTGCGAACTCAAGTGTTTCTCGCAGACCACTAAAGGGTATAGTGCGAGAATGCCTGTAAACAAGCAAAAATTTGAAAAAGGACTAAATTTGAGTGAACTTTCAGATCCAGAGAGTCTGGATGGATCTCCCACAGACTCATAGACCAGAAAACAAGCAATCAAAGCAAGGGAAACTAGACTAACTAGGAAACAATCCACTCCCCGGCAAAATCACCAATTTTGTTATTGGACAAATCGGTAGGTGCGGACACTAATTGATCTCACTAGATCCACCTGGATCTAGAACAAAACACACCAGAACATGACGCTTTCCTTAAGTTTTAGATATTGAATTTACTAACTAAAGAGGGATGAGTGACATATCGTTTAAATGTCGCTTCCTCTCACCATCGCCATCCTAGCTCCGTTCCAATGTTCATACAATGAAAAGCCTACAAAAGAACGCAACCCACCAAAGTGATAGAAATAGCATAAACTCAATATAAACCTATGTATGTGATCAAGGAATCATACAATAAAACACAACAAGCTTTATAGGAAAGAATCATATTACTGTATCATATTAAATGTGAAAGAGAGATTACAACCATGGCCTTGATGTCATAAGGTCCCTTCCAACTGTTCTTCGCTCCCCACACACTTCTTGCTCCAAGGATTCTGAGACCATGGATCTGATAGCTACTCACAATCTATCTTGACAAAGCAAATCTCAAAGTCACTCTAACCAAGCTAATAACTCCAAACCAACCAAAGCTAACTTTCTCCATGAGAACTCCTCTCCTTTTATAAGTTGAAGAGGATAAGGTGAGGAGGTTAGGATGATCCCACTAAATCATGAAAGTGAGTAAGATCCAAACCATTCGGATGCCACCTCACCATAAAAGTTTCTCCTTCTAGAAGATTTAAGAAAACACTTGTTTTTCCCACGTGTAGGAATTATCGCATCCTACCTATAGAGCAACCTGCGAACATCTCGCACCCTAGCTATGGTGCAACTTGCAAGAATCAGGCATTCTCGCACCCTACCTATATAGCAACCTGTGAACTTCCTTTTTTACAGGGTTTTTACAAGGGTTCTTCTCCCTTCTCTCTTCAGGAACTCAGGCCACTTACCCCTCTGAAGGCAAAAGATAGGTTTACATCATTAACGGTCATAGGGATGACGAAAATAATGTGTAACAGGTTTCTTCACCAAATTCAACACCCTTGCTATGGATTTCCTAACCCACTACCAGTTACCGATCTGCTATGAAATAGGGACCAAGATCTTGAGTTCTTTCAAACAATCCAAAGCCACTCATATCTCCGATCACATTCATGAGTGGCAACAAAGATGACATCTCATCAAACTTGAACTTCTCGATTAGTTGCTGGCAGAGTGGTTCACGATATCTTTCATGAATGACATCGTTCGTGACATCACCATGGGTGGAGTTGTCATGGAAGAACAGGCCATTAGTCCTGCTCAATACCTTGACCTCGTTTACTCACAAATGGGTACTCTTTACGACTTACTCCCTGATGCGCCTCGTCCTTCTACTTCCACCACTTCAACTACTCTTGCTTCTTCTCATGTAGCCGACAGCGTGATTGGCACTTTCCATGCCCAGCCACATTCCGTCCAAACCTCTAGCAACAAACCCAAACCCATTTCTTCTAATGTTCAAAATGCTCCATCTCCTACCCCTCCCATCGGCAAGAATTCTGAGGTAAAGTTGTTCAATCTACCCCCGCCGGTAAAAACAAATCCAGAAAGGGAAAGGGTAAGAATAAGGAGGAAAAAAATAATTCACAAGCAGATAGAACCAAAACACCACCTATTAACAATAGGGATAAGCGCAAACCCCGATACCCTTGTCTTATCTGTGGTGATGATCACTACACTAAGGATTGTCCATGATGAGCCGAGGTTACTAAGTTCCTTCAAGGGACCACAAAGCCACCCACTCTAGCCATATTGTCACAACCATTCCCTTCTCAACAACAGGCCCAATTGGTCATTCATGACCAACCTTCCCCCTCCAATGCATCCTATGTCTTAATGTGTACAGGAGATTCAAAGCAAAATGACATCACACTCACCACTTGAGCCGAAGATTATTCTTCCTCCAAAGAGAAGGTTGATGTGATACCTCCTTCGTTGGTCCAACCATATCCCATGACTCCACCTACCAACAGTCCTCTTCATCTCGAACGACCAAGCCTCGACACAGTTCTTCACCCTCCTCCAAAGGGCATCATTTGGAAATCGGCTTTCAATCCTCATGCCTGTGCTGCCCAGAACTACAGTATTGTTGAAGATCTGGCCCAAGCACCATCCGCGATGTCAGCCCTCGAAGTCCTTCAAAGTTTCCCTATACAACGGAAGGCACTGTTAAAAGCTATCAGTGGAATTGACCCTACGGATACGAATTTAATGATTTTTGACTTGGAAGATCACATTCCAAGGTTACCCCCTCAACTTGCATTCCAAATACAAGTTATTGTCTCCGACAAAAACATTTGTAAAATGGTTATCGACGAGGGTGCCTCGACATGTGTCATGTCTATTACTTGCTGGAAAACCATTGGCTCTCCTCCTTTGATTGAATCCCACAACACACTCAAAGCCTTTAATGGCTCTGGTTTTAAGCCTTACGGTGTCCTCCCTTCATTGTCGATTATGTTAGAAGGAAAAACGGTCCAAGTTGAAGTGGAGGTCTTTGACTCTCCTCTTGATTACAACCTTCTACTTGGCCGTAGTTGGATTGATTCCATGCACGTAGTTGTGTCGACTCTTTTCTGTGTCATGTGTTTNCCCCCCCCCCGGATACGAGAATGTCAGTGTGGGTCTTCTTAAAGACTCCTCGTTAATGGGTACCTTCCCCATCCCACCACCCGATGTTCCACATTCGTCTGTTGCCTCGATCAACATGATCTCCACCTCTATTCACTGAACCCCTGCATCTCACGACCCATGGATGGTACCCAACCCCGGTGATCATCTTCGTTACGGTGACGAAATGCCTTTGAGTCTGGTCGAATCTGCCTATTAGGCCATTCAATCGACAACCCCTTATACCCCCTCTCTTGGTGATTTATCTCCAGATTCTTTTCACATCATTTTTCCCACAGACGAGATGATCATGTCTATTATGGAAGATACCCCCTGGGACAATGGACATCATCGTTCCATCCTCTTCCTGGAACAACACACCATCGAGGGTTACCAATGGATCTCGACCCCATCGACCGTTGTCGTCATTTCTACCATTTCTGAGGTTACACACGATGTGTTTCATGAAGGGAACTTAAGTAATATATCACCCACCATTCCCCTCGATATATCCATAAAACCTGGAATTGTCGAAAATGTGCATATCGGAGCTTCATGTTCCCCTAACGAAATTGTCACCTACAAGTCGCTTTTCAAAGAATTTCATGACGTCTTCACCTGGAGCTATGAAGAAATGTTGGGTATTGATTCCGACATTGTGATACATGAGATTAAGACATACCCAAACGCTAAACCCATCCGAAAATGCCTTCGTCCGGTCCACCCACATAAAGTGGCCGCTATCAAGCTTGAAGTTGAGAAACTTCTCAAAGCCGGCTTTATTTACCCGGTGGCTCTCACTGACCGGGTTTCCAATCTTGTCCCGATCGACAAGAAACAAGGCACAATCTGCATGTGCGTTGATTATAGGGATATTAACAAAGCATGTCCTAAACACAACTTTCCTACCCCCTTCATCGACGATTGTGTTGACAGTGAAATATTCTCTCTGATGGATGGTTTCTCCATATATAATCAAATCAATATCGTTCCCACGAACCAACAAAAAACCTTTTTTATTTGTCCTTGGGGCACTTTTGCCTATCGGAAACTTCCTTTAGGTCTAAAAAATGTTGGCGCAACTTTTCAGCGCACTATGTCTTACGCCTTCCATGATATTAAGCACATCATGCAGCCATATCTAGATGACTTACCCACTCATTCCATGCACCGTGTAGATCATCCAATACACCTCTAAGCCATTTTCCTTCGATGTCGGTTTTACCATATACGCTTGAATCCTCACAAATGCATCTTCTGCATAGAATCCGACCAACTTCTAGGCTTTATTGTTTCACGTCAAGGGATCCGAGTAGATCCTTTGAAGGTCAAGGCAATTCTCAATCTCCCTCCTCCTTCCTCACTTTGCTAGTTACAAAGTTTGCAAGGGAAGGAAAAATTTCTTCGTCGTTTCATCCCGAACTATGTCGAGCTAACTCTTGGATTTACGCGACTACTCAAGAAAGGGTGAGAGTTTGTATGGGATACCACTACCAATAAAGCTTTTGAAGCTTTGAAACTGTCTTTGACACATACCCCACTTCTCTTCCCACCTGATTACAGTCGCGATTATTTCCTCTACCTCGTAGCCTTGGACTAGACCATCACTATGGTTCTCATCCAGGAGGATGATTCTCATGACGAATATGTCATCTATTACTTGAGTTGAAGTCTTACGCCTATCGAAACCAAGTGTTTACATGTTGAAAAACTGGCTTTGGTAGCTGTCCAAGCAGTTCAATGTTCCCGGCACTATATCCTCTCTTGAAAGACTACAGTAATTTCTAACTACAACCCTATGTAGCACAATGTCACGTGTCAACTACTAGGGGGGAAATACTCCAAATGGATCATGATACTCTAGGAGTTTGAATTAGAATTTGAATGCGCTAATTCCAAAAAATCCTTAGTGTTTTCTAAGTTGATATGCGACTTTCCCTACTCTGAGACGAAAAATGTAGAAGTCAATTCATTACCTGATGAATCCCTTTTCCTGATTAGTTCCAATGATCTTTGGTACGGAGATATCATCATATATCTCCAAACACAGACTTTCCTGCCCAATTTGTCTAGTACTGACCGCTGTTGAATACGCTACCAAGCCCGTCAGTATATTATCCTCGGTGATACTCTTTATCGTCGTGGGATTGACTCCGTTTTTTGATGCTGCCTCACGTTTGACGAAGTTGAGAAAGCCCTAAATGACTACCATTCTAGAGCCTGTGGTGGTCATATGTCTAGGTATGCTACTTCCCAAAAGATCTTGTGAGCAGGGTATTTTTGGATGTCCTTATTTAATGATTGTATAATTGTCGTCCAAAAATGCCACGCTTGCCAGACCTACAACCATAAAATACGGTCACATCCTTCTCCTCTTCACCCTGTGGTCTTCGTTGGTCCTTTTGCGAAATGGGGTATCGATTTCATGACATGTCACCCTCACTCGGTCGGGGGGCATGGATACATTATTGTAGTCATAGATTATTTTATGAAATGGGTCGAGGCGATGCCGACATTTGACAACACCGGAAAGACCGCAGCATTATTCATTTTCAATCACATCATAGCTCATTTTGGTGTTCCTCGAGCTATCGTCACTGATCACAGTAGCCACTTTAGAAACTTCATGATGTCCAAACTCACTGAAAAGTTGGGTCTTCGCCATGAAAACTCAACACCCTATTACCCACAAGCCAATGGCCAAGTCAAAGAAATTAACAAAGTCCTCATTACCATGGTTCGACGAATGATAGGGATTCACAAAATGAGTTGGCACATGATGTTGTTTTCAGCATTGTGGTTTTACCGAACATCCGTTAAGTCTGCTATCGGGTTTACACCATTCTGGTTAGTCTATGGTCTAGAAGCCATCCTAGTGATTGAATGTGAGATACCCTCCCTAAAACTAACCATCAAAATCCTCCCAAACACTTCTCTCGAAGAAGAACGTCTGTTGTATCTCATGCGATTAGATGAAACTTGTTGCGACGCCACCCTAGTCATAGAAGCCCAGAAGAAATGTGTCAAAGCCTAATACGACAAACATGTCAAACCTTGCATTTTCTTTAAAGGTGATCTGGTTCTCCTTTACGAACAAGATCAAGATATGCTAAGACCAGAAAAATTTGAATCTATGTGGCGAGGTCCTTATATTGTTAGACGAGTTTTGGAGAAAGGAGCTTACAAGTTAGTGGACTACGACGGTATCCCTTTGAGTGAACCCAGAAATGGGTTGTACTTAAAGAAGTATTATGCCTAAGATCACCTGTGCATGAGTACATGTATTTTACTGTATCATACTTCTTGTATGTTACTGTAGTATGTTTTTTGTTATCTGGTCTCTACCCTCGACCGCTTATGTTACATTGTGTTTGGTTTCCAGATGTCAGAATCTTTGCTACCCCACATTGGCTTCACTGATGGCGCTAGCCGTAGTACTCAGAACCTTGCTTTTGCTACTTGGGAAATTTACGCCCCTACAAACGAACTTATCACTCTACAAGGTGTGTGTCTCTGCTGTGTGACCAACAATATTGCAGAGTATAGCACCATCATCGAATTTTTGATTGATTTTATTTCACTCAGTATTCGCCACTTGGTTGTATTACTCGATTTGCAACCAATAGTACTATAGCTAAGTAATGTCTATTCTATTCGAAGTCCTACTTTATTACAGGTATATTTACAAATTTGCCTCTTGGAACATTATTTTGATTGTATTGAGTATCAGCACATTCCTAAATGTCTAAATACATTAACTGATGCATTAGCTAACTATGTATTAGGCAGAAATTTGGGCCATTTATAAACCAATCACATCACATGTATCACACAACACAAGATAAGCCGGTAGAAGTTGTATATATGTATATAACAATCAAAATTTTTTACAAAAAGTTTTTGTCCAAGGACCAAAATCTCAAAATGTGAAGCCCATGGCTTCTAAAAAATAGCGTCATGGGTGATGCTCACGATAACACAACTACCTGGGCCACCCTACGAAGCAGTCGACTAATATACTCTAACACGCCCACAGTGTGGTGTTGATAATGCCTAGGGATCTCCCCAATAGCCATATCTGGGATGTCAACAGTCAACCCCTCCAAGTTCTGCTCCACTGCCTCATAGTCTTTGGCATCCCATCATGCCACTAGAGCCGCCTCTCCTCGCCACTGAATAGGAGACATTCCTGGAGGTCGATATGGCCCCACATCTGTGTCATCAAAAAGAGATTTTTTGATTAGTTCTTGGACAAACATAAAAACATTTTATATGATAAAAATTACAAAAACATTTAAAAGAACAAAATGTGTGCTTCATACTTAGGTCACCCCACTGAGCATCCTCGGGTAGCGTCGAATCCGAATCCCCTTGGAAATCCAAACCAGTGTATGTGTAGTTGTCAATCATCAGCATCTGGGGTTGCAACCAGTCAAAAAATGAATCATTGTACTTGATGATGGGCCCAGCCACGTGTCGGGCCATGAGGTTGCACTACCTTAGAATCCTTGGATCCTGTGGGGCCGGTAAACCCCAATCAACCTGTAATCTCAGCAATGGGACCCTCTCGAGGAAGAAGGACACCAAAAGTCATCCGTACCCAAACTGCTTCAAGTTGTCCCTGCTACACTTCGTCAATTGCCTCTTCATACTATTGAGAACTGCATTCGACCAGTCAAAGACTCGTGGCTCTGTGCACTCTATGGTGTATTGGAAGTAGCTTTGGGGAGACATGTGTGGAGCTATGCTCCTAGCCATGCATGCTATAGCGAACAAGATGGTTCGCAGGGTCAAGTTTTGGACCCCCCAAATAGCAACCTTGCCCTTGCTTCTTTCTACCTCAAGAACACAGTACTGGCGACAATACTCACTCATAGGGAGTCTGTCACCTCGGCTACCAGTCAAGCTAGTGTGGTACCCATGCTGTGATAACCCTGTTAGAAAGTAGATATCCTCGATATCTAGGGTCAATGTGTGGACTCCCATGTGAAACAATTGTTGGTCCACGTCCCACATATGAACTAGGTACTCCAACAATCTGAGTTGGGCCCTCATGCCCGTAATCCTGAAGAATTTCAAGATCCCATAGTATCGGAGGGAAACGATGGTATCCGAGTCATTCCCAGCAATGAAATCCTCCTCCTCATGTTCTCTTTCTCACCACTCTAGCATCGTGATGATCAAATACCTATACAATAACCATAAGAGAAGGGTCAACAACTTTTTTCAAAACTTGGCACATTTTTTATTGAGCAAAAATCAAATTAAAATTTCATTTTTTGGCCCCTGCAGGTGCCCCTTTAGCACAGTGCAAGATTCTCATAGGTGCCCTTAAGGCCACCTGCGAGAATCCTAGATTCTCGTAGGTCCCGCATGGCTAGCCTGCGAGAATGATCGAGCGCAAATTATGGCCCTAAAATGAACCTAAAACCTTGAAAATTGTCAATAAAAACTAAAACTAAACCATGGAAAAGGTAGAAGTTCAAGAGCTTACCTCGTTGGTGGAGATGGTTCACCAAATGGTCTCTTGTGCCTCCCATGATCGAGCAAAAACTTTTGGGGGAAAATGAGGTTTATTGGGCAAAGTTCTTGGAAAAATCACAATGAAAATGGTAAAAGCCCTTTTTACCCATATTTATTCACTTTTTACCATTTTTGTTAATTTTTATATTGTTTTGTCTATAAACCCTAATGCCTAATAGTCCTATGAGTGTGACTTTTTGCAGATATAGAAACTTTGAATTCCACGCGAAGGAGTACGGATGTTTTTTCTTTTTGTCGCATGTACAACTGCTTTTTATGGTTTTTAGAAAAACTTTGAGCTCAGTCTTCGTTTGTTCTCGCGCTCGAAAATACATGAGAACATAACCGAGTATACTTTTCTCGTCTTTTCACACTCATCATGGTAACATGAAAATGACGAACACAAAGGAGTATTCTTTAAGCTCTTTTCACGCTCCATTAAGATGAAAATATGGCCGAGCGACCTTGTTCTGTTCACACTCGTAAAAGTATCTTAAAAAAACATTCGATGGGCGATAGTTTATCACTTTTTCGGTCATTTCGAACTATTTTACGAAAAATGAACTGAGAGATTTCTCTTTAAGTGTTTTTCAGACTCTCAAAACATGAAAAACCCCCAAGTTTTCTATCTTTGGACTCGTTAAACAAACATCGAAAGACCCTTAATGGGACCGAGCCACTCCTTCCTAGGGTTCGTTAAACAAACTCCAAGGGACTTGTCTGAAGGATGAGCTTGCATCAACAAGCATATGTTATCCTCCTCAAGTTTGTGTAAAAATAAAAAGGTACTCACCAGAAATGGTGGGGGAAATTTTGGGAAAGGGATGTGTTTTCATATTCATATTAATGGCAGTAAGCGTCGCTCTTGAACATGACACCCCCTATTCATCATTTGAAGCTGGTTTGGGAAATCCATTTGTCTCTCATTCGACTTGCTACAAGGTCATATCCTAGGTCGTCTCTGAGTTAGTGTTGCCAATTCCTTGGTCATGTCATTCATATGTTCAAGAGAATTTCATCCAAACCCTCTATTTGAGTCAACCATCTGCAGTTGTCCATTGCCTTCCCTGTGTCCGTTTCAACCTATATTCGTACTTTGTTTCATCCTCAAAATCTATTACTTATTTTATGTCATTGATGGGGGATACATCAGGGCCCTCCTTTGATGACTCTTGTTCTGTTGACTTCAACTCATTATCCGGAAACAAGACTTAGAAATTATCTAGTACCTTGGAACTTGCATGCCTCAATGGCAGGTTTCCTCGCTTTCGACTATGGGTTTTCATTATTAACCCCTAATTGGGAGGTTCTGTCGAATGTTCGACCTCAGCTCATTTATTCACATTTGTTGGATTGTACTAGTGTACCTTGGGAGTCATTGACATTAATGGTGATTTCCCCTGCACTCGTTAATGGTTTCATCAATGACCGGTAATCAAGTGGTTTCTACCATGTTCGACTTCGGCACATGTAATCACATGGCTAGATTTGTACTTTTAGGTGATGGGATTGAAGACCCTAGGTCTCATCTTTTTGATCCAGGCTACGATGGATTATGTATGATTTTCATTGGCACATAGATCCACTTTGTATGTCATGTGTCTATGTCGTCTTAATTTAAGTCTTCTCGCATAGATCCACAGTGTATTCCTGGTGGCTATGCAGTATTTTGATGACATGGATCCACGGTGTATGATTGGTGGCCATGACCTACATTCATGATGTCATCCGTTTGTGATCTGAGTATGGGAATGTCTACCTCATAACTGGTACTATATTCTGCAGATGCTTGGTTGTTTGCAGGTTTTCGATTAGGTGCGCTCCTAGTTTCTGACACACACACGCAGTTTACAAAGTATTTCATCTATCACAGATTTTGGCCTCATACTTTGGGGGGCATTATGTTACACATGATTTTGGTCACTTTGGTGATGTATTAATAGTGATGTATTCAAGCTCCCAACAAGGACTTTTTGCTTGAGAAAAGTGGCTCTTGTCTTCTTCCAAAAACATATTTTCAAGATGAGTTCGCAGGCTGCCTATGGTCTAAGGTACGAGAATCCTTCATTATTGCAAGCCACCCACACTTAGGGTACGAACTTCTCACATTCTGCTCCATACACAGGTTGCGAACCTATTTTTAAGATTGGAAAGAAGAAGAGGTATCAAGGGTTCTAGAAGGGAATCTTCTAGAAAATGAGTTGGCATTCACATGGTTTTCATTCTACTGACTTCTCAGATTTGATGGGATCATCCTCATCCATGTAACCATCTCTCCTTCTCCTATATATTGAAAGGTTTCTCATGGAAAAGGTTAATCAAGATTGAATGAAGAATTGGTGAAAGAATTGTGTGAAGAACCCTGCATGGACAGAAGCTTGAAGGCTCTATTTGGTCTATCAAGAAGAATTGGATCTTCTTCATGCAAGTATAGATAAATTGTGTATGTTGGAACCAAGGGTCACCGAAGGGAAGCTTTTAACATCAAGGTGATCAGGTTGTATCTTCTACTTTCAATTAATATGATACAGCGGCATGTCCCTTTCCCATAAAGTCACTCTTACTTTATTGTATAATTCCTTGATCATATGCATAAGTTGACATTGAATATACTTTGTTATCTTCACTTTGGTTGGTTTGTGTTGTCTTGGGCTTGACTTCATGAGAGCAACGGAGTGAAGAGGGAACAACAAAGACCTAAGGAAGAGATATAAAGGTATGTCACTTATTCCTTCCTATTAGTAGATTCAATGATTACAACTTAGGGAAAGAGTCGTGTCCTATCCTATTTTGTTGTAGATCCAGGTGGATCTAGGGAGATATATTAGTGTCTGCACCTACCGATTTGTCCGATAACATCCCTATATAGCCTTTGCCAAGATGTGAAACTTTCCTTCTAATTCTTCCCATTTTTCTCTAGCTTGCACAACTTTTTCTATGAGCTCCTCTATCCTCTACATTGTGATGTGTTCCCTTAGAGACTATGCACTCTCGGCATGATCCTGAGCCATCCTTGTCTTCTCCTCCTCTGGTTCCACAATTATTTGCGTTTCTTTCTCTTGGAGAGGCTCTAACTAGGATTTCCTTTCCTACTTGTTATTCTGCGTAGTCTTCAATTCTGTCTATAGGGTCTTCATCCTCGTCGATCTACAACATATTTTTTGTTATCCTAAATCTATTAATTTATTGTGCTACAATTTGGATTTTGTCTTCTTCATTCTGAGCAGTCCTATCCCCTACTTCTGTCGCTCGGGGTATTATCCTTCTTTACCATCTACTCGTCCTTCTTTGGGGCGCTGTCATTTATTTGTTGCGTTGTCTTTTGATGAGTCTTCCCCTATTGTGTTGCTTTCTTGTTCATGGCGTTTCCTCCTATATATTTCTTGGATGATTGATTCCACTTATTTTCCCTTGGGCATGTCCTTAGTGATGACTAGGATCTTCTAGTCCTCTTGCCATTCTTTCATTGCCAACTCATCTTCCTCTACATTGATGCAGAATAGAAGTTGTAGCCATTCTTTATCTGGATCCTTATGCTCTTGGATCCACATGTTGTGTCACGTAGCCCTAAATTTGGTTATCCCTTGATACTGTGCGACCACCTCGAGAGATATTCTTCACGTGTTGGCTATATTTTCTTGCAGATCACTCAAATACCGAGCAAAAGCATTGTCATTACAACTTCTCTACTTTGGATCCGAAGTGCTTCCCAATTATGTGTATCATGTTGTGCGACATCATCCTACTATGTCACATAAATATGAGTAGGTGGGATCCTTCCATCCAACTAGCGCTATCAGTATGATGAGACAGGAGTAGTGGAAATCAGTTCCCAAGTCTTGTGCATCCTTAAAGTCATCTAGGAATAGATTTAGTAAGTATAGGGAACAGCTAAGCATGGTGTCATTTTCACACTGCACTGTCTCTGCGACAACCCCTACAGGGACCTCCTCGTTATGAAATTTGTGGAGTTTTCATTCCATCAATTTTGTTTCCACTTTAGTGGTTATGTCACTAATCTATTTTATAATGATTCTACGTGATCCCTTTATTTCCCATAAGTTTTCCTCATCTCCTCCACAAGTTCCTTTTCCTTGGTTTTATCATCCATGTATTGTGTGGCCTTCTCACCATATAATGGAAGTCCTGAGATGAACGCAATCAGTTCAACATATATGGAGACTGATTTGTCCAACCACAAAAATCCTCCATGGAGGACCACCAGTAATTTCTTGGCACAGTTTTTCACATCTTTCCCCCTCCGAAGTGAGGAATATGCATCAAATTCAGAATCCTTGTATTTTCCAAGCATGCCACCAATTGCTTTGGCTGCAGCACTGGATCGCCTAACAGCCTATGCCCAGGCTCTCCATATACACCTATTGTGAAAATTATGGGAACTTATTGGTGTTAGACACGTTTTGGTCTGTGTACCATAACCTTTCGACACAACCTAGTAATATTGGCATGGCCTGCACCCCATCTGGAATACGTGGCAAGACAATCGAGGCATCAGGCTGATTGCGCGGGGACCATGTTATGGGATGTTTCCCCTTTTTTTGTGTTGGCGCATTGGATGTCCCATCCTTTTCTTATCTTTCTTCCTAGCCTGACTTTGGCTACCTCATGATATCCTCAAGCTGCACTTCCTCTTGCTTCATGGACCCCACCATAGGTTGTGATCTTATTCTATCGGATTATGTCCTTTCACTGTCAACGTGATTTGTTTTAGGGGCTACATCCGCCCTAGGAAGTTGTTGTGAGTTCCTGTTGTTAATGGTTCCTGGTCCTACACACTGTCATGTGAATCGATATCCATCCCAGTCATCGTCAGGGCCTACCCTTATTCCTCTACTAGTGTGGTGCTTACTGGTTTAATCTCTGGTGAAGGAATTTCATCAACATCGATGATTCCCTCTGTCTGTGTAAATGCATGTTCTTACTCTGTGGTTTCCTGCGGTCACTTGTGGCTATTGCGTGTTTTTTGTGTTGTTTGGCTAGGTGCAATGAACTTTGGAGGTTCCATCGAGGGAGTTCTTTCTTCTCCAGTTTGAACATCAATTGTTGTGATCTATGAACTTACTTATTCACCTCCTATCTTTATGCTCATCTTCACGGGTTTGTAAATTCACAATGCGTCTCATTTGGACCACATTTTAGTTATATAAGGGGTGTCGTAAGTGCCCTAAATCTTATCAAAGACACTTCTTTGATGGTCATAAATGTATTAAATATTTTCGATCATACTTCATTAAGTTTCATAAATGCCCAATTCACGCATTTTTACCCTGACGAACAGTTTTTTCTTTTCTGACCGTTGGCCCGTTTCCTAGTGCATTGCAATTTTCTGATGCGTCATACATTTTTTTTGTGACTTTTCCCCTAGTGCATTGTGTTTTCTTCCTATCATCCATATGTTGCACGCAGTCACAATTTCTTTTTATCGCATTGATTCCACTGTCTATTGTGCACGTTATTTTTCAGTATTTTATATTTTCTTTCTTTGTCTACTTTTTTCTTCTTTTCTAATTTTGTCTTCTTTTTTCTTCTTTTTCTACTTTTGTCTTCGTTTTTCTTCTTTTTCTACTTTTTTCTTTGTTTTTATGAGTTTTCTTTCCTAAAATCTACTATAGTACAATATATACATGAATTTCTTACTGTGTTGTAATTTTTAAGGGTTAGTAGATCGACTATCCATGTACAGTTTCAGTCAACTACCGTTGATCATTCCTTTCAGTTATGTTCTTCCCAAGTCTTTTAGTTGTAAAAATCCCCCATATGCGACAGTATTTACTTCATATGGCCCTAGCCAATGCATTATAAACTTACTAGGATGTTGGAAAAATTTGTTGCCATAGAGAAGAACTAGTTCTCCCTTCTTAAAAAACTTTCTTTTAATATGTTTGTCATGTAAGGCTTTGTCTCTTGTTTACTGTACTTCCTGGTGAAATCCTACCAGAATCTTGTCCTCTTCCATTTCCATTAGTTTACTTAACCTCTCCTATATTGCACCTCTTTCTATCATGTTGGTAATTGTTTCTACGCGCAGACTGGGTACCAAAAATTCTAATGGCACCACTGCTTTCTTCCCATACACCAATCTGAATGGTGTTTGTCCTTTCAAATTCTTTCATTTGGTCCTATATTCCCATAGTATTGTGGGTATTTTCAAGTCCCAATCATCTTTTTTAACATTGTAGATCTTAGTCAAAGCATTTTCCAAAATCTTATTGAAATCTTCTACTGTTCCATTTCCCTGAGGATGATATGGTGTACTCTTCTGGTGATAGACTTAAAACTCCTTGGTCATATCCCTGATGGTATTATTAATAAAATGAGTGCCTTGGTCACTCATCAAAATCCTAGGACATCCAAATCTGGTGATCACTTTCTCAAATTAGAAGTGTGTTGTTGTCTCTATGCTACAATCTTTGATTGGTTTTGCTTATTCCCATCTTGTTAACTATTCAGTCACAGCAATGATATTTCTATATCCTAACCTTTTTATTGGTGAATTGATCGGTCCAAAAAATTCTATTACCCATTTTTCAAATACCTACAAAATCACTTATGTTCTTAGGGGCATCTCATCCCTTATTTTTGGTTTTCCAACCCTCTGACAGACATCACATTTCTGGCAATATTCCTTGGCATCTCTATGGACTGTTGGCCACCATAATTCTACGCACAATACCTTCTTTGCGGTATATTTTCCTACATAGTTTCCTCCAGCTATACTTTGCGGTAACCCATGTACTTATGTATTCAATAATATCAATGAAGTATTCATTAGCTACCTCTACTGAAAATAAATGTGCATCAGAGAATTTTTCTTCCAATTTAGTAGGTTCTTCTCCATTAGTTAACCTAGATAGATGATCAAGTCCTGCATTCAGCTTCCTTAGTTTGACTATTAGTTCGAAATAAAATTCTTGAAACAATAATAGCCATCTACATATCCTGCCCCCCCCCGCCAACTCTGTCTTGTTGACTATATATTTGAGGGAAGAACGGTATGTGAACATTTTAACGTGTTTGCCCAGTAAATAGGGCCTGAATTTCTGAAGTGCATATACCATGGCTATGCCTT
Organism: Picea mariana; assembly: GCA_032191745.1. NCBI lineage: Eukaryota > Viridiplantae > Streptophyta > Pinopsida > Pinales > Pinaceae > Picea > Picea mariana. The sequence goes on from JASDQU010099998.1 coordinate 881,363, forward strand.
CTCTTTCTGTAGTGTTTTAATTCTGCTATGATTCTGACAGCTTTCTTCCTGTAAACTCTATATGATGGTCTAAGTCCCCTGCTCTTGGCTACTCTGAAATTTCTCCAAGTGCTATGGTTGATGCATCTACATGCACATGAAATGTCTTTTCCCAATATGGGAATACTAGTATAGGTGTTGTTACCATATTTTCCTTCAGAGTGTCCAACCCTTGCTGACGGTCCTCATTCCACTAAAATATGGTGTCCTTATTTAACATTTTTTCCATTGGTGCAGCAATATGTGCATACTTCTTTATCAATTTCTTGTAATAGCATGTATGTCCCAATGTTTCTCTTAACTGGCGCACTAACTTTGGTGGTGGTAAATTTACAATGACTGTAATCTTAGCAGGGTCAACTATTAAACTTTTTTTACACACTATATGTCCCAGCAATATTCCAAAAGGTGTACAGAAAATGCGTTTCTTGATGTTTAATGAGATCTAACATTGCCTACATATTTCCAACATGAGTCTTAGCACTTCTACATGGTCCTTTAATAGACTATATACAGTCCAGTCATCTATATATACTTCTAGAAATGGATGTATGAATTCCTTAAAAGTAGTTATGACTACTCTTGAAAAAATGGTTGGTGCATTTTTCAACCCAAATGGCTTGATTGTATATTGGTATGATCCCCATTCTGTAGAAAAACTAGTCTTATACATGTCCTCTGGAGCTATTTTGATCTGATGGTAACCTAAGAATCCATCTATAAATGAATATGCTTCCTAGTATCCCACATTCTCTAAGACGTCGTCTGTAAAAGGTGTAGGGAAAGGGTCATGTAAGAAAGAATAATTGAGTTTCCTCATATCTACATAAATCCTTATCCTTTGTTTATTTTATTGGAATACCATAGGAATGATCCATTCAGATTCCTCTACTGGTTCTATGATAACAGCTTCCAACATTCGATCAATTTCTACTTTTACTTTTTGCTTATACATTGGATCCAATCTATAAGGTATTTTCCTGACAGGTCTAGCCTCAGGTTTGAGGGGTATCTTCATCTCTCCTAGATTTATTGATATGTCTTTCATCTATGTAAAGGTTGTTGGAAACAAGTCATTGTATTCGTGCATTAACTATGTTATTCTTTCTACTATTTACTCATCCCAATACTCTCCAATACTTTCCATTTTAGGATTTTCATTCATCCCAATGTTGAATTTTTTAACTTTGATTGGTGTAGAAAATACTTCTGACTCCATATATGGACCTTCCACCTCTCTTTATCTCTCAATCTTTGTAATCTGAATGTTGTGCGGATCATCATCATCTGGTGCTTCCTCTTCCACATGGTAACATGAGAGTAACTCTTTGACTATCTGTCTGTTCTGTTGTTGATATTATGTCATGATTTCAACTTCCGGTTCATCAATTAATATCATTCCCTATATCATGTTCAATGTTGAATCGATGTTGGGGTTCTCATGTTCAAATGAGAAGGTTACTACAAAATTATATTGTAATCATGTCCATTCTTTAGTTCCTTTGCGCATCTCCTAGTCTATATACCAGTTCGCTCGGATTCCTTCCAATGTATGGATAAAGTGATAAGGCCATTCCTCTGGTGGTGTCCTCCTCCACTATGTTTTGCACTTCTCTAAGTGTTCAATTGGTGTGCCTTCCTCATCATACTTCTAGACTTTATTACTCCTTGTTGTTGTGCCAAATCTAATGTGCGGTAATCGTTTACATTGGTACCAGTCCTGAATTGCTTCTTTGTGCACACCCCATCATATTGTAGGTGTTTCCTTGAGTGAAATATCTAGGGATAAGAGCCTCTGATTTTCTAACACTCCCTCTTCATATTTTGTCAGAAATTACTCTAATTCATTTAACCCATGAAACTGGGAGGTTCTCTCATCTTTGTACCAACCCATCTTACTCCACGATCTATTCTTGTGCACCTCCTTGTGGAAACTTCATGTAATAGTTGTTACCAATTCTCCAAACCTATTTCTGAGTTGAACGTGTTGGTTGTGGAGATTGATTATCTTCATGATTCAAAGGAATTTGTTTTCATCTATGTTTATACCCCATGAAGAATTTACTCCCTGGAATAATGCACACTCCTCCATGTGGGGGAGCGCATGGGGGGATTTCCCCTCTTGAGAGGTTCGGGGGAAAGAAGGCCCTTGGTGGGGGTTAGGGGGCAAAGCCCCAGAAAGAAACATTTCCTTGTAAATGTGTATTTTAATTTCATAGTAAATATGGACCGTTCATTATAAGGTCGTAGATCTGACGATAGAAGTTATGTTAGGTTTTTTTTCCCTAGAAGGAAACCCTCTTTTATGAGGGAAATGTATTGTGGCTATGTATCATTGCAAATATTGTATTCTAAGTAAGGAGACTGTGAGAGAAAGAAGAGGAAGTTACAGCGGGTGTGTTGTAGGTTGTATCCCTTCATTTGTTGGATAATAATAAAGGAAGGACCTGGCAATTTATCTGGTGGATATAGCCCACACTGGGTGAACCACGTATATTTGTGTCTCTATTGTATTGTGTATATTATGTGTTTTATTTCCACATTTTTTTTTATTTTATTGCTCTGCGATCCTGTTTTTCTAACAACTAGTATCAGAGTGAAAGTTAACTCATAGGAAAAGAGGTTTCCTGGCTCGAGTGGGAGCAATGGTGGAAGATGGAAATTTTAGGGTCGAGAAATTTCATGGACAAAACTACCAGTTATGGAAGATGTAGATGGAAGATTATTTATATCAAAAGGATCTATTCCTACCATTGGGTGGGATAGAAAAGAATTTGACAACCATGAAGGATGGAGAATGGGATTTTCTTCACATAAAGGCACTACGAACGATACGGTTGAGCCTGCCAGCATCGATGGCTTTCAATATTTCAAAATAAAAGACAATGAAGGAGATGATGGAAGCATTGGCTAAACTATATGAAAAAAACTCGATGTCCAATCAGGTATTTCTAGTGAAGATATTATTTAATATGAAGATGTTAGAAGGTGGGTCTATTGCAGATCATTTAAATGAATTTAATATGGTTACTAATCAACTAAGTTCTTTAAAAGTGGACTTTTATGATGAGGTTAGGGCTCTTCTAATCTTGTGCTTATTGCCAAAAAGTTGGAATCGATTGGTCATGGCTATAAGTAACTTTTTCTCTAGTTCAAACACTTTAAAATTTGATGATGTTGTTGGTATTATCCTTAGTGAGGAAATTTGATGGAAAAGAACAAGTGAGACGTCAAGTAATGCGTTAAACATGGAGAACATGGGAAGAAAAAAGGATAGAGGAGAGAGCTCAGGAAAACATGGGAATTCTAGGAACGAAAGATCCAAATCAAGAATGGGAAAGATAGAGTGTTGGAATTGTGGGAATAAATGGCATCTAAAGAAATACTGCAGAGCTCCAAAGAAACAAAGAGATGGACAACAGGAGAAAAATAAGGAATCAAATGTAACATGTGATGTGTTACAAGATGCTTTGATTCTTTCTATAGATAATATTTCTGATTCTTGGGTAGTAGATTTAGGGGCTTCATTTCATGCCACACCCCATAGGCAACATTTTCTAGATTATGTTCAAGGTGATTTTGGACAGGTTCATTTGGGTGATGATGCACCATGCAAAATTGTTGGAATGGGAAAGGTAAAAGTAAAGCAAAGGAATGGAAACCAATGGTTTTTCAAAGCGGTAAGACATGTTCCAAATCTAAGGAAAAATATAATTCCAACATGGAAGTTGGAAAGTGAAGGTTGTATATCCATATTTACAGATAAGGTGTGGAAGGTCACCAAAGGATCATTGGTGATAGAAAAAGGAGAGAAGGTAGGTGAATTGTATTTATGTACTGGTAATACTGACTCTTCTATGTCTTTAGCTTCTACAGGAGTGGATACATCAATGTGGAATCATAGGCTTGGATACATGAGTGAGAAGGGGATGGAGATACTTCACAAAAGAAATTTGTTGCTAGATCTTAAACAAATTGATTTGGATTTTTGTGAGCATTGTGTTTATGAAAAACATAAGAGAGTCATGTTTCTCAGAGTCAAAAAAGAAAACAAGATTGCAAGGTTAGAGCTTGTGCATACAGATGTATGGGGACCAGCTCAGGTATCATCTCTTGGTGGCTCTAGTTATTATTTTACTTTTATTGATGATGCAACTAGAAAAACTTGGGTTTATTTCATTCAAAAAAAATATGATGTTTTTGATACTTTTAAGAAATGGATAGATTTGGTTGAGAATGAGACAGGAAAAATATTGAAGTGTCTCAGATCAGACAATGCAGGTGAATATTGTAGCAAGGAGATCAATGATTATTGTTCATACCATGGGATTCGTAGAGAGAAGACAATTCCAGGAACACCACAAGGAAATGGTGTGTCAGAAAGGATGAACAAGACAATCATGGAGAGTGCAAGGAGTATGAGATTGCATGTTGGTTTTCCCATACAGTTATGGGCAGATGTTGTAGATATTGTTGTTTCCTTAATAAAGAGAGGACCTTCAAGATCTTTGGATGGTAGAATTCCAGAGGAGGCATGGACAGGTAAAAAGGGAAACTAATCATTTTTTAAGACTTTCAGTTGTGAAGAATTTTTCCATATTGATAAAGAAAATAGAAAAAAGCTTGAGGAACAATCCAAGAAGTGTACCTTTATTAGATATAGTGTTAATGATTTTGGTTATCACTTATGGGATTATGAAAATCACAAAATCATTAGGAGTAGAGATTTCATATTCAATGAGAAGATCATGTACAAAGATCAGTTGCAAGGAAAGAAACAGGAAAAATAAAAACCAGAATACACAGTGTTTGATGAGATCACTGAAAAATAAATTCCAAAGGTACCAGAAAATCAAAATGTACAACAACAGGAGCAATAGGTACCTCAAAATCCTGAAAGTGTTGTTAGAAGATCTACCAGGTTAAGTAGACCCCCTAAATGATACTCTCCATTGTATTATTTATTGTTGATTGATTCTGGTGAACCAGAATGTTATGAAGAGGAAATGCAGGTAGAAACTAAAAAGAAGTGGGAGAAAAGAATGAAAGAGGAAATGGATTCCCTGGTAAATAACCATACTTGGGATTCGGTTGAGTTTCATGTAGGAGAAAGAGAATTACAGAATAAATGGTTTTACAAGTTGAAGGAAGAAGATGGAGGCAAAAAGAGGTACAAGGTTAGACTTGTTGTAAAGGGGTTTTCACAAAATAAAGGTGTATATTTTGATGAAATATTTTCTCCTGTTGTTAAAATGACTTCAATTAGGACTATTTTAAGTCTTGTGGTAGTAGAATATTTGCATCTTGAACAGTTAGATGTAAAAACAACTTTTCTCCATGAGGATTTGGAGGAAGAGATTTATATGAAGCACCCACATGGGCATGAGGTCAAAGGGAAGGAGAATTTGGTATGCAGGTTGAAGAAGAGATTGTATGGCCTAAAGAAAGCTCCAAGGCAGTGGTAATTGAAGTTTGACAGGTTTATGAAAAAACAAGGTTATAGTAGATGTCATTCTGATCATTGTGTTTATTTTAAAAAGCTAGAAAATGGATGCTATATTATTTTGCTATTGTATGTAGATGCCATGCTTGTTGAAGGGTCTAATATGCAGGATATAAATGTGCTCAAGGAGAAATTAGCTAATTCATTTTCAATGAAGGATTTGGGTGCCACAAAGAAAATCCTTGGTATGAGAATAACAAGACATAGGAAAAATCGCAAATTGACATTGTCTCAGGGTGAGTACATAGAGAAGGTTTTGGAGAGTTTTAGATTGTAGAATGAAAAACTAGTTAGTACACCTTTGGCCAGCCGTTCAAATTAACTAAGGAAATGTATCCCAAGACATAGGAGGAGATAGAATACATGTTCAGGGTCCCTTATTCATCAACATTTGGCATCTTCATGTATGTGATGGTTTGCACAGGACCAAATATTTCACATGCAATGGGAGTTGTGAGAAGGTATATGAACAATCCAAGTAAAGAACATTTGGAGGTAGTAAAGTGGATTCTCAGGTATTTGAGAAGTACTGCTACTCATGCACTATGTTTTGGAGATTCATAAAATTTTCTACATCGATATGTTGATTCAGATATGTATGGTGATAAAGATAGTAGGAGGAGCACCATAGGGTATGTTTTTACTATAGGTGGCACAATAGTAAGTTGGACTTCAAAACTACAAAATGTTGTTGCATTTTAAACAACAGAAGTAGAGTATGTTTCTACTACAGAGGCTAGTAAAGAAATGATTTGGTTACATAGGTATATGGAGGAATTGGGAAATAAGCAAGAGAATAGCAAGTTGTATTGTGATAGTGAGAGTTCCATTCATCTTGAAAATAACTAAACCTTCCATTCGAATACTAAGAATATATATCTCAAGTACCATTTCATATGATCCATCTTGGAAGATGGACATTTGAAGTTGGAAAAGATACACACTAGCCATAATCCTACACACATGTTAACAAAGGGAGTAACCAGGGAGAAATTGAGTTCCTTGTTAGTTTCATTTAGTCTTAAAGGATGAAAGTGAAGATGAAAAAATTTCCAGGTCCAAGAAGGATCATAGTCCAGCAGATACAACAACGATAGAGTTCCTGGGATCAGTCTCCAAGTGGAAGATTGTTGTTTGTGGAGCTTGATTATATTCTTGATTCAAAGGCCTTTTTTTTCAACCATGTTTATAGCCCATGAAGACTTTACACCCTGGAATAATGTACACTCCTCCACGCAGGGGAGTGTAGGGTGGGATTTCCCCTTCTGCGGAGTTCGGGAGTAAGCGGGCCCTCGAAGGTAAAATTTTCTTGTAAATGTATATTGTAATTTCATAGTAAATCTGGACCATTCATTATAAGGTCAAAAATCTGACAATAGAAGTTAAGTTAGGGTTTTTTTCCCTAGAAGGAAACCCTCTTTTATGAGGGAAATGTATTGCAACTATGTATCATTGCGAATATTTCATTCTAAGTGAGGAGATTGTGAGAGAAAGAAGAGGAAGTTGCAGCGGGTGTGTTGTAGGTTGTATCCCTTCATTTGTTTTATAATAATAAAGGAAGGACCTGGAAATTTATCTAGTGGACGTAGCCCACACTGGGTAAACCACGTATATCTGTGTATCTATTGTATTGTGTATCTTTTATGTTTTATTTCCATATTTTTTTTATTTTATTGTTCTGCGATCTTATTTTTATAACAGGAAGCACATGATGTAATTCTTCTCCAGCTGAGTACCCCCTCTGTAGTTGGGTGAACATAATCCTCTTCTTCCAAGGTGGTTCTATACAAATAGTTTATTTCTTCCATATCCAAACAAGTGGCCTCTACAAACATTTCTTCTTCTAAAGGATCTAATGGTTCAATGACTCTATATTCACCTAATTCAAAAGTCATTTTTATTTTCTTCAGGTTTATTATAGCTTGGTTATCAAATGCACATTTCAATCCAAGCAATGCAGGGTAAGGTTTTGTGCAATCTACTATCTCTATTACTTCAAAAGATTCCATAGTGTGCACTCCATCCAAATATACTGTCACACCTTTAAGCCTTCCAATTGGTAACACTCTGTGTTGATTTGCTAATTTCAACTGGAAAGGTGAATATCCTAGTGTGGGTTCTCCCATACACTGCCATGTCTTCTTAGGTAAGACATTTACTTCAGAGCCTAAGTCTAGTATAATATATCCCATGTTGAGATCCCCAATATTAGCGTTTAGTCTGAATTCCATGCTTGTCCTTCTTCTTGTATGGAGATGATTGACTATTTTCTGCTCTAACTTTCCTTCTACCTATGTGTTGCATCTTTCTAGCATATTTTGTAATATCTTAACAGATGATGGATCATTCAATAAATTAGCGCAGGAATGTAGAAATGTCTTTATGGTACTTACTTGATCTAAAGGTTTTCCTTTACTAGTATGATCCATTGAGGAGGGAATCTCGTACATTGGTGAGTTCTGAGTTTGTTGCACGGCTGATGTAGATGCAAAATTTTTCTTGAGAAACTCTTGTATGGCCTCCTTAAATGTTTCATTTTCTTTTCATGCATCAAATTGTTTATGTGGCTCAGTATTCTTCTTAACCCATTGGTGTTTCATTGGATCTTGTTTTTTTGCATCGATTCCTTTCTTAGCTCCTCCTCAAGTGACTATATTGATGTTTCTCCTGTCATCCCTGGTTTCTGCAGAGATCCACTGGACATTCTGGTTGTTCTCGTTCCTTTTTTCTTGCATATTTCCCAAGAGTGTTGGACAGTCTTTTGTGTCATGGTCTGTTGCGCAATAGTACATACATGTTGTTGGTGGAAGTGGACAATCCCTTGCATAATTTCCTGGTTATTGGAAGTTTTGTCACACTATTGGTTCTTTTCCTTATCCAAATTCTCCTCTTCCTTGACATCCACCTCTGTATCCACCTCGATCTCCTCATTGTGTGTTGTACTAAGGTACTTGGTTATATTGCATGGGGTTATATTGTGGTTGTGTATTATTGTATTGCGGTTTCACATTTTTGTACTGTTGTTGCACATTATTGTATTGTGGTGGTACTTGGTTGAACTAAGGTGCAACTTGTCCTGTAATCATTTATGATTTCACCCTATAAGTATCTAAAGTTCTTTTTCTCATCAGCTCCATCATCCTAAAATATTTATCATCGTGACCCAATGACTTGCAAAAATTGCAATATGAACTTTTGGGTACTGTCTTATACTTATGCATCATTGGAAAATGATATGGATCATGCCCATGCATATTAAAAATCTCACACCATGGTCCTCCTATTGGAAAAGGGTTTGGTACTCCTATTACCATATACTGCGTGAAAGTTGTACATTCATTCTTATGGTGTAATTATGTCTTGCATAGGGTACTCCAAACAAATTCTCTTTTCTCTTTTCCCTTATTCTGGTTAAGTTGAAATGTTAGATTATTCAAATCCTCCTTCAACTTACCTTTAAGACGTTTAAACCTCTGATCAATCTCCCAAACAGACTCACCTAGTTTTTTCTTGATTTCAATCATTTCATTCATATACTGGTCCTCTGAGTTGGGCTTCTGAAATTTGTTTATCAGTAATTTTTTCATGTCTACAATAGTCTTTGTTACTCCTGGTGGACTGTTTATATCTAGGCTCTTATACCAGTCTAGTGCGTGGTCTCTTAGTGTGATATCTAATTGTGTGAGCTTTGTATCCTCATCTATGATCTGCTTTTCTTCCCAGATCTTCTCACGGATGAATAACTACTTTTCAGTATCCTCTAATGCCTCTCCCTAAAATTCTGGTAATATGATCGTGGAATCATGTCCTACAATTTTGAACTGTGTTGAACTACAACCACCACGCGGTGTAGATAATTGACTGTTACTTCCTGAACTGGATCCCCCGGTTGATTCTCCTTGATTGGATGTGTGTCCTATTGTTTTTATTCCACTAAACTTAGTTTTCTGAATGCCGGTGTTCTTTCTAGTGTATTAGTCGCACATGGGGTTGTAGGTTCCACACTGACGGTGATCTGGATTGGACTTCTACCTTATGTTCCTGACCCTAGACCTCTTGTTTTACTTTCATATGTTGCGCGCAATATTTCCTCAATCTTATCCACAACATGGAGATCCTCTACCTCTTCTTCATCATTTACAAAGCCCTCTCTTTCAGTTATGGCTCTCTTCTTGTTATTCATTTTATATTGGTAGGGTACTCCACTACGCATCTTTCCATCTTTTTCCATTATTTTCTTTATCTGGTCTTCCTCCATCATGATTGGATCCATGGCATCCTTCTTCTATCTCTTATCCATATCCTCTTCCATTTTTCCACCTCCTTTCAGTGCTTTCCCCCTTCCCCCATCCACGCAGGGAAGTTTAGTTGTTTGATTCCATGGTAATGACAGCGTTGTTGTATATATAAAACTTGATTGAAGTATACAACGATCTGATGTACCTATGTCTAGGTCCTTTTATAAAATCTTGTTCTGTTGTGGTGTAATAATTCGAGGTATATACTTCAAATTCGGTGATAAACCCTATGACAATATTGTTTAACCAGAAATCTACTGCGCACGTAAATTTGTTATTAACTTGTTGTAACAACACGATCTCCACAAGATTCCACTCCAACTATCTGATTTGATTTATAGGGTGGTTGTATTTTAACCTCAATAACCACTCATGCAATAAATCTGGTAAATCACAGAAAAATACTTCATGCAAGTCGCTAAACACATATTTTTCGAGATATTTTCATGGTGTTAACTTAAGGTTTCTGTTGTCCTTCTATGTAAACTCAAGTTCCTTTTTTTCCAACCATATTTTGATTTATTCCTTCATTGGATTCCATGGTATGAACATTCCTTTATACACTTCCATCCTCTTCATGTTTCTCCCTCGGATGCCATCCCCTCAATCTCGTGCAGTTCTAGCCGACAATGGAACCATTTGTTGGTTGAATCTTTCTATATTTTCTTCTTATGCTAACCCAAGTTCGGATCTCAACAGGTTTCCAGCAAAACCCTCAAAAACTATAGGCCCTCCTCGTAAACTAGAAGGAAATGTTGCACATGGGGTGCATAATGAAATCTCACCCGAGATAGATTTTATGGGTGACTGCAATACCCGGGTGTTTGCAGTCTAAGAATGAGATCTGTGGTTGTGTTCTTCCTTCTTTATGCATTAACCTTGTTAATGATTTAAGTATTTCTAGGATTTATTCATCTTTATCCTTATGCATGCATGATAATACATCTATTTAAATCATTCATTCATAATATAATCATTAACAGAAAGTAAGCATTCATTAAACATCACACAGAACACAAGTTTTACCGTGCCTCGCCCCCTCCTCGGGCTACGTCCACAAAGATCTGGCTTCTCTACTATTTTATTTAATCTACTACAAAATCTTGTGTTGCACGCATTACATCTCAGTAATACAATCAATATTGAGGATACATACCCTCTATGAGGAGGAATAGATCACACCAAGCTCCTCATCTTGTGACCTAACCCTCAATAATATCCCTTACTTGACTCTTCTACAAACTTATTATAGTCGACAATCCCACAAATTGATATGATCATCTTCTTTCCTTAACTGACATCCCCTTTCCTAGACCTCTTATGTTCTTATTTATACTATTTTATAGTCTTATATCTGTTACAATCCTTATCAAAAACCCTAACCCTATCTCGGTTAGGCTTGTCTTCTTGCATGCCAAGTTGATTTTCCTCCTGCATGCCGCTTTTCCTTCTTTTTCGTCATGTTGCTTTCTTGCCACTTGTTGCGCGTGCTCCAAAATTAGATCTTCCTTTCCAAAAATAGGTCTTCCCTCAAAATAGATCCTTCGCCAAAAGTAGTCCTATGCCAAGAATATACTTCCTTTCTCAAAATAGGCCTACACCCAACAACTTCTCTAGTTCTTTCTTCATTTGAGCCTCTTGAATCATGGAAGTTCTTCCAACTTGCATGAAGACTACATCTCAACTATAAAAAAAATTCCTCAATACCAGATCCCAACACTTATATCCTTTCATTCCATCCTTATACCATATGAAAATACACTTGGCTACCTTATTTTCTAACTTTTTCCTCTTTTCCTTAGGAACATGAAAAAATGCAACACGGTAAAAAACTATAAGATGTGAAAGCAATGGATTCTTACCAAACCATACTCATGTGGAGTCGATTTGGATAACACTGATGAAGGAGACCTATTTACCAAATATCATGTAGTATCAACTACCTTTGCCCAAAATTATTGTTCAATCCTGACACTACTAAGCATGTTCCTTTCCTTTTCCATCAACGTTTTGTTCATTCTTTCAGAAAATTCATTATGTTGTGTGGTATTTTGGCATGCTATGCCACATTGATTTCATAAATTCTCAAAATATTTACCACAAAATTCACCTATGTTGTCAGTTCTCAACACCTTCATCTTCTTATCTATCTAGTTTTCCACAAGATATTTAAACTCTTTTAACTTAATGAAAATCTCATATTTCTTCCTCAGGAAATATAGCTATGTCTTCCCAGAGAAATAATATATGAAGGAAACATAATATAGAGATCCACCTAGTGATGGGACTAGAATAGGCTCAAATACATCACTAATTATCAATTCTAGGACCCCCTTTCCATGGGAATCTCACGTGATTTTATTTTCCACATATGTATTTTTCACAAATATTGACATCTAAATTGGAATTTGGAAACCCTTAGATGATACCTTTGTTGTGCATAGTGTTTATCTTAATTTTCCACATGGGTGAGAAAAAAGAAGATATTGAGTGTTAGGTAGGAAATATTATCACCACAAACAATATAAGAGTGTTAGTGGAGCACTTAGAAACATAAAACTTAAATAAATAAAAATGAACACATAAGATGCAAGAGACAAACAAAATAAGACAATAAATTATTACTAATGGATTAAGCTATGATAACATCACAAAGGATAATGTGAGCACAAGAGGATATTATTTTCCTCCTTGGGGGGGTCCTTCATGTTCCCAAATGAGACCTTTCTCTTTCCCTCTAGTTGATGTATAAGAAGGTTTAAATATTGCTTCAAGGGAAAAGGTCCAATACACTTGTATTGGTAGCTATAGATGCCAAAATGAGGTTTGGAGAATGATTCTCTAGTCTCATATGAGCAACATAAATTTGCCTTTTACTTCTATCTTGTAATTGATAGCCATGGCTCCTTTATATAGGCTTCCTTCAAGATTTAAAATGTCTAGTTTCAAGTGGGAATGAGAGTCCACTTGGATGTGGCTTCCTATGATTGAGTAGGCAAGACGCCACTTGTTGTACCAGTATTCAATGTTGAAGGGATCATCTCTTTTGGTACTTTGAATGGAAAATATTTGTGATGGGAATTTCTTCATAAATGCATCAAATGTGGTTGATAAATCACTTATGGTCTCATCCACGTGAATTTTGATAACAAAAATAGCATGGTCACATGTTCATCATGTTGGGTATGTGTTATATTATTTTCATGACTAGATCTAGTGTCTGCTATGTTGCATTGGGTGCGGAGGGAAATTTGAGGAGGGTCGCCCTTCGAGGGTTGCAAGAAAAAAAATCCTCAGGAAATGTGTCGCATTTTTTCCACGTTTTTTGTGTCACCTCAATTTTCGTGTCCATTGTTGGGTGGTTTTTCAGCACATGGTTTTTGTCGATGGTTTTATATTTCCGGTTAAGGAATTAGGGTTTTTGACTAATCCAAGTTATTAGGTTAGGTTTTTGGATGTCGTTGGCTCCTATATGTATATTGTTTTGTAAGCAATGTATCACCATAAATGAATATAGAATATGTTGGTTTTCTCGATTTGGGTTTCCAGGGGGGAAATATATGTGTAATGTGTGTATTTTCCATTGTATATTTTCTATTCTTTTATTGAAAATTTGTTTGCAGTAAAATATTGTACAAGGTTAAAATCTGTAGATCACAAAAAATTCACATTGTTAGGTTGTGTCGTTATATGAAAAACCTACTTTCTATAGTTTTTCTCTTTGTTGAGTGAGGTTTATTAATTCCATGAGTATGATCTTTTGTGTATTGGATTTATTACTTCTCTAGTGATCACTTGTATAGGTTGGTGATCTATTTTTAGGTGATAAAATATTCCCCTTAATGTGTGATGATGGGAGTATATGTATAACTGAAATGCATCATCGTTTCTTTTGTGGTGTGCATTGATTCTTGTAGAGAGAGAGAGAGAGAGAGAGAGAGAGAGAGAGAGAGAGAGAGTTGAGGTAATAAGGATGGTCTTTTGGAGGATGAAGGAGAGACCCAATTGTAAAAATGAAATCTTATTGTTGGACTTATGGGCTTACCCGGGCTCTACCTTAGTTCTCCAACAAAACCCTTATCACCATTGGCCCTTATACTAAACCAGAAGGCTACACTGCACACACAGTGCACAATGCAGTCTCACCCGAGATGGTTTATGAGGAACTGTAGGATGCAAATGTATGCAGACATGGAAGGGATTGGAGGATGTTCTTTCTTACTTCTTATTAACCATGCATTCTATACTATTATTCATCAGATCCATTCATCCATTCATTCATTTGCATACTTAATATAATGTGCATTGTAAATAAATCATCCATTCATCTATATAAACATTCAATGATAAATGAAGAATCAATAACACATAAAAAAACATTGCACACATGTTTTTACCATGGTTCACCCCCCCTTCGGCTACGTCCACAAAGATCTTATACTTATTTATTCGTATTCATAAAAATGAACTACATGCATTACATTCGAGTAGTGATTAGTGAGGTGGACCAGTATCACACCAATATCCACAACCTATGACCTAACCCTTAGCTACTTCGACCTCATCTGAGCTCTACATCTCTCAAAACAGACTTCCAATCCCAAAACTTTGCAATAGGTTCTCTGAAATAAAATTGTCACACTAAATATCTAATACTTCTATCATATGATGATCTGACAATTTTCTAATCTACCTCATACCCCTTATTTATATTATAAAAATGGGTTATAAACCCTTGAAATCCATCCCAAAACCATAACCCTATATAGGCTAGGTTTGTCCACATTTGTTTCAAATTTTTGCAAATCTTGTCGTGCGCGCTGCTTTTCCTCAACATTTGGTGTGTTGTTATTCCTCATTTTTTGTGCTATTCTCAAAACATGCCTTCTCCAATAGGATCTCAACACTAACATGGGGCTCATCTCGAGCCATGTTAGCCTCAGTGCACCTTCTATAACACAACCTCCAGTGCATGAAAGTTCTTTTCTAATTCTGACACTTTCTCTTCGGCCTATGTGCTCTTCCCTACTAATGTCTCCAAGCCCTGTGCTATTCTGTGCTATGTCAACACCTCTCGGATTTCAGTGAGAACATGTTCCCATATCCCCGTCTCTATTTGGAGATCGTCGATCATCCCTTCCACTTGTTGTTGAAATGGCTCCAACTGAGCCCGCCTTGCTTGTTTCTGCTCCTGCACAGTATTTACTTCTACCTGCAAGTTCTTCAGTTCCTACATTGCCTTCATTCTAAGGGAAATGTCCATGGTTTTTGGTCTTTTCTTCAAGTCCTGAACTGCCACATTCAGTTTTTCATCCCTCTGCTCCAACTATTGGATCTTTTCATCCTCTTGGAGGCTTGTCCAAATCTATGCAATCTTGTTATACAGTTTGGCCACTTCTTTACCCTCCTGCACTATACCCTTTATGCGTGTAGTAGCCTCTTGTTCCCTTTGCTCTCATACCTCTAGAGGTGTGATCGAAGTTAAATTCTCTATTAACTCTATTATTTCTTTCTTGTATCTCTCCATGGTATGGGAAACTTGTTGTATCTTCACTTCTATTGTAACCTCTTGTTCCTGCGTTTAGGTGGGTATACTCCTATATACCTTTGTGAGATTCTTTTCCAAATTTTTGGCGCCCTGCTTCTCTTCCTCCTTTTACAGTGTGATTTTCTCACTTGTCACTTGTATAATATCCTTCACCTCATGACCAATCTCTAGGTTGGTTGCATTCTCCCTAGCTCTAGATTTCACTTCCTGCATTACACTTACTTGTAGTCCATATAGCGCCTTTGTGGGTATTTTCACACGGAATAACTCCATATGCTCCACATCCTTTATTAGTCTATGTGTTGTGTGTGCATCCATCTCCAACATATCATGTGTGACTATTAATCAGTCAGTGTGTGCTACTATTGTCTTCACGGTCTCTTCCTGTTCTTGTTGCGTTGATGTTTCCTGTTCTTTTTTTGTCTATTGTGTTGTTGAATGACGCGCTATATTGATTTGTGGCCTATACAAGATGTCATGTACCTCTACCATGTTTTCCATGATTTCCTCCCTTTGCTCTTCTGTTGCGCGTACTACATCCTCTCCTCTATCCTAGACTTTGTCTGCTACCAACTCGACATCGTCCTCTGTGATAGTGATTGTTGGAGGATTTTTATGATACTTCATATTTTTTTTAATTTCTGCCTCCTGTTCTCCCATTCTCTTCTTAGTTGGGGCTGAGGTCTATGCCTCAGTTTTCATTTTTTCTATCTCCCCATATTTTAGTTCCTACGGATGAGAAATATCCTTTTCTTTATCTACTTTGGCTTTTGTCCTTGATACTATCTCTTTCTTCCTGGGCTTTTTGTTGGTTGTGTTGCTTCCTGAAGCTTGGTCGTGCTCTGTAGCCTTCCTAGTATTTTCAGTTGGACTACTTGTATTTTTAGATGTTCTTGCCTCTATTGTGTAAATGTGTTGAACCTGCAAAAAATAGATCTAGCTGGGAATTGACATACACAGTTGCAGAGAAAATAGAAGAAAAGAGAAGCATGAGAGAAAGAATGGAAGAATTCTCATTAACCAAATGAATGAATGATAATTTACACATGATATACTCTGTATAAATCAACCAATTCTCACTAGAGGAGAATCCAATGTGCCATAGTGGTGTTCTAGAGTGATCTGGACACACACCAACAGTTACTAGAGTAAACTGCCACTTAGTCTAGTCTCTCTGGAAGTTATGGGAGTGAACGTCCACCTAGATGAGTTAAATAGTCTATCAGTCTTCAGTTAACTGACTGAAATAGAGTGAAGTGAGGAGGAGATCAGGGAATCATGGGTAATGCTCTAGTCTGGTGATGATCCCAAGGAAAATGTGAATTAGTTGGTGATGATCCCATTGTTGCATGGTGATAATCCCAATGTAGCATCTAGACTCCACTCAACTAATCAAACTGAAGTGAAAATTGAAGAGAATATTCTCCCCAAAGGAATATTCTTCCTAAAATATAGGAGACAGAATAATGACTAATAAACAAGGAAAAACCTTAGGACAAAGAAATCTTAGGTGTATGTGAAGTAACTCCAAAACCCC
This sequence comes from Picea mariana, assembly GCA_032191745.1. NCBI lineage: Eukaryota > Viridiplantae > Streptophyta > Pinopsida > Pinales > Pinaceae > Picea > Picea mariana. The sequence continues at coordinate 898,288 of JASDQU010099998.1, forward strand.
TCTGAACATCACTATGGTGAAAATAAAGAATCGATCCCAGCAACGAGGCCGTGTTAGGTACGCAAATACAAAATATACACTAAAATAAAGTGAGGAAAGAGGGAAAACCTCATGAGAAAAAACCCCCCTCAAGGTACAATGTATGTAAAAAGAATAATTAGCAGTTGCTAGGAAATTGTGTCCTTCACTCCAAGACGGCTTTGTAGAGAATGGAACTTTTGCTCAATGAAGGTCTTGGTGAAGATGTCTGCAGTTTGTTCTACTGAAGGACAAAATTGCAGGTCAATGATCCCCTCATGTACTAAGTCCCATATGTAGTGGATGTGGATCTTGATGTGCTTCATCCGCTGCCTCTGAAATGGATCTTTGCAGAACTTTAGAGTGCTCTAGTTGTCACACCAGATGATGATCCGTCAATGAAACTAAATTCCCAACACAGTGAGAAAATGATGTAGCCACATAGCCTGAATGGTTATGTTAAATACCCCTTTGTACTCTGCCTCGGATGAAGATAGATCAATAGCAGCCTGCTTCTTGTTCGACCAATAGATAGGCCTGGAACCAAGACTGAGTGAGTAACCAAATGTGGACTTGTGATCAATGTTATCGCCAGCCCAGTCAGAATCAGTGAACCCGATGAGTTCCAATGTAGAGTCTACTGCATAATGAATCCCAAAGGTGATGGTGCCCTATACGTATCGAAGGATACTCTTTGTATCCTTACAATGTATCACATGCGGCTCTTGTATGAACCTAAAAACTGTGCCAACTGCATAGAAGAGGTATGGTCTGGAGTGTGTGAGATACAACAAGCTCCCCACTAGTTGTCTATATAATGTGATGTCAACCAGTGGAGTGTCCTCGCCATCCTCGAGTTTGACTCCTGATAGGAAAGGAGTCGGAGCAGACTTTCAGTCTGTCATGTGAAATCTCTCAAGGAGATCTCATGCATACTTGGCCTGAGACATTTTGATGCCTGATGCATCCTAAATGATCTCGATTCCAAGAAAGAAGTGTAGCACACCGATGTCCGTCATCAAGAACCTATCATGTAGAATCCTCTTGACTACAACAATCACTAAAGTTGAGAAGCCAGTGACCAACAAATCATCAACATACATAACTAGGAGTAGAAGTGATTCATTCGTCCTGAGCATGTAAACATTCGAGTCTAACTTACAACGTAAAAAGTTCTGTGACAGCAGGTAGGAGTCCATATTGGCATACCATTCTCTCAGAGACTGCTTGAAGCCATAAAGAGACTTATTCAGTCGACATACCAAATATGAATCTTGCATAAATCCTTGGGACTGATCCATATATATCTCCTCAGAGAGATCATCGTGAAGAAATGCATTATTTGCGTCCATATAATGGACTTCCCATCCCTTGGCTTCTGCAATGGAAAGTGCCAAATGTATGGAATCCATATTCACTACTGGAGAAAAGGTCTCATCATAGTCAATGACATGCACCTGCTAAAATCCTTTGGCAACTAACCTAGCTTTGTATCTGCTAATTTTTCCATTCATTGCACTCTTGGTCCTGTAGACCCATCTGCACCTGACAAGTTTCCTTCCATAAGGAAGGGGAAATAGATCCCAAGTTTGGTTCTCGAGGAGGGATTTGTACTCCTCCTGCATGGTATATTCCCAAAAGGTATTTCCAGCAACCTCGCCATAAGACTGTGGATCTAAAGAATGAACCAAGAAAATATGCCTGGGTGTCAATGGTTCAATGGCGGTGAGTGCAAGAGGAGGCTCCTCAAAATAATATTTATTCCTCCTAGTATCAACTGGATCCCCAACAATATCCCATGCATATTGAAGAGTAGTCTAAGCCCACTTGGGCCTTGGCTCTGGCTCTACATCTACATATGCATGCATTGAATATGCATATTACTATACTGACTCTGTATCTGAATCATCTGAATCCTATGAATCAGAACTTTCATCTGAATAAGATTCAACATCTGCATGCTCATCATCTCTAACAGGTGGAAGAACAAAGGTGTATGCATGCGGCTATTGAGGTACATGTGAGACACTTTCCTCGAATTGGACACTTCACTCAATGACGAGTCAGTCCAAGGAAATACCAATGAGTCTATATCGCTTCACATCATCGAGGTATCCAAAAAAAAATACACTTTGTGCTCTATGGATCAAGTGCCTTCCTCTTTCCAGAGGGAATCTGGGCCCATGCACATGAACCGAAAATACGAAAGTGGGTCACTTCCAGTTTGAGACTGCTCCAAGCTTCACAGGGGGTATTATCCTTCACATATCTATGGGGACATATGTTTTTGATGTATGTTTCACAATTAAGTGCTTCGGCCCATAATCTATGTGGAAGTGACTTTGCATGTAGCATGCAAGATTCCATCTCTTTTAGAGATTTGTTTTTTCGCTTAGCAACTCCATTTTTCTGTGGAGTATAGGGAACTATGTGTTGCAACTGAATCCCTGCCTCATGAAAAATATTTTGGATATCATGGTTGACATACTCTCCCCCGTTATTAGTTCGAAGGACTTTGATTTTATTTTCTAACTGTGTCTCAAAACCAGGGCTTTGAAATCTTTGAGGTGTTGAAAGACCTATGATTTGTTCTTGAGAAAGAATGTAACGTTCCCCCAGCCAACCTCAGGCCAGAGTGTACCACTCCAAAGAAACCACTCATGCTCTGACACTAGTCGGTAACACTCTCAGTAATCAACTGAGTTATACCACCTATATTTACTCTTTTTACTGCATGTAGCTAGAACATATACATACAGCATTATTGTGGAAGATTTAAAGTTAAACAACAATTTTCTTTCTGTAACATACGACTTTTATATGGAAATAACAGTAACTACAGATATGCAACATTTAAAAGAAATTACCCATAAGCACACAAGCAATCGTAATCACATATATGCTAAAATCGTAACATAGGCATGTAAATAACAAAACAACATATCATTTTATAATACAATTGGTACTTATCTTAGAAAGATTGTCACCAACTTCTTACAGACTGTCCATGAACCTCCCAGCCATAGACTACATTGTTCATCACTCTCAATAGTGAGTCACCCCCGAGATGGGACTGAACTCCACCCAGGGTAAAGGGCTCCTATCTAGGCTAAGGCTCAAGGACAACAGGAAAGACTCTATCTCAGGTGCTCACTCAACTGACAGCCTACAACCTCTCATTCCCCACATGCATGTCCCACCCAAGGAAGTGTGCCCCTTCTTTGCTCAATAGTCCCGCAGCTACCCCACTTCCCTTCCAGGGCTTCAGCAATAGGCCAGACCGGAATTCTTAGAGCATTGTAGCTGCAATTTAGCACCTTTGGGAATCAATCCCCAGCAATTCTCTCACTCAGAGAACTGCTCACGGACCTGAAAACCCGCTTCTTCAATCCTACTCCAAGCTAACTAAGTACACCAACCAAAAGGAGGTATGGGAATAGGTTCCAGAATGGTGAAATGGATGTCTCAAGGATAATAGAATACGTGAGTGAAAATGGTCATGGAATCATTGACTGGATAGCTGAGTGTGTACAGGAATCACTGTGAACTCTTCATGAAAGCGATGGTGAGAAT
>JASDQU010099998.1:901884-921032 GCA_032191745.1 Picea mariana
TGGAAAAGATCACCCAAATGAGATAAGTCCCCCACGATATGAATGCATGTCCCCAACTTGACACTTGTCATATCGAAAGTTACTTTGGTCCACTTGTCTCCAACTTTATGACTTAGGATAAAATAATTATCCATAATTTACGTTTTAGGAATATCAATATAATATTTCCTTGACTTTTGGCCCTCCCTTTCCCTAACTAGTGAAGTTCAATCCCCCATCTCTTTTATCATGGTTGGTCTGCGCGCAGCGATGTATTTATATTAATCATGAGTCATGTACAAAGTAGGCGCATTGGCCCTTGACATCTAGGAGTTCCGGCCTAATACCAAAACATAAGCATCCCAGCTTATAGTAACCGGCTCACCAGCCTATAATACATATCATATACACGAGGCTCATTGTCCTCCATACTGCGCACACCTTAGTTACTGTGTGCAGTATCCTTCGATGTGCATACTACATCATTTTACTGCACAGTTCATGTGCACACTATGCCACATGATGTGCATTACCAAATGAGGTCAAAACATCTCACCAGCTTAAGTATATTTATATTACATTTGAAATTGGGTTCGGTCGAGGGATATTACAAAGAAAATCCATGTGAAGCGTGAGAAATAATCAACAAAAATGAGAACGTACCTTGCTTTGTTGATTGATGGATGCGGAAAAGGGCCCATGAGGTCACTATGGATCATATCTAAAGGAGAGGAAGCTCTCTGAGTCTTTCCTTTGTCGAATTTATCTTGAGGGTGTTTTCCAAGAACACATCCCTCACAGATTCCTTTGGAGAAATGGATGTTTGGTAGACCATCAACCAATCCTTTCTTTCTAATTTGTTGCATATATCTGAAATTTAATTTCTCGAACCTTTCATTCCATATCTTACTACTTTCATCAGCATGGGTAAGTAGTAAAGAGGAATCTGGTTCAATAAATTTAGAAAATGTGTAAAGCCTAGATTGATGATTTACCTCACTGGTCAGCAACCCTGGAATTGGTTTGCATGTCATAGATTTCCACTACATCAGGTGTGAATATGAATTTCTTTCCAATGCTGAAATTTTTCATATGGTACATGGAGAGAAGATTGACAAAAAGTTTGGGAACGTGCAACACATTCTCGAAGCTTTCGTTGGTGAGTTCAATCCTTCCTTTGTCAGTGACCTCAACTAGAGAGTTGTCCCCCATCAGAATAGGAGAACCTTTGCAAGAATCCAATGAATAATAAATTGCTTTTGTGGTAGCCATGTGATGTGATGCTCATGAATCTATGATCCAAGTATTGGGAGAGTAGTTGATGGAAATCAAGGCATGGCTAGAATTTCCTTTCTTGGGATTTTGATCTTTTGGCTTCTTCTTCTTGGCACCCTCGGGGATGAAATATCCAAGGTTATTTTTCTAAATTATTTGTCTCATTAGATCTATCTATTTCTGCATACATGTGGATTCTGGATGGAATCCTTTATGGAAGTATGTGCATTTCTCTCCTTTTCCTCCCTTTACACCTTTGGATCTGGAGGCATCGTTGAAGGGTTTTGAGTACCCTTCCTTCTTCGAATTTGCATGAGTTTTCCTTTTTTCCTTATATTTATATTTCTGATATTCATGACCACTTCCATCTTTCATAGTGATTGCATTCACCTTTGGGCCTTTGATTTTTCCCATGTTGATGAGCTTGGTTTTCTCTTGTGTCGAAGATTCATAAAATCTTCAAGAGAAGGCATCTTCCAGGTGGCTCCAGAGGCGAATCTAACTAAATGGAATGTGGATACAAACACTGAGAATTCAGGACCAATTTTGGAGAGAATGGTGAGAACCATTTGTTTCTCCTCCTTATATTCATCAACCCCGCAAGCCCTGTGTTGTGACAGTAAATCCTTATATGTTGTAAATAAATATTGGAGATTGTCAAAGATTTTTGGATCCAATGTGAGAAATTCCACCTAGAGAATGTGTCCCCTCATATCATCCTATTTTCCAAATATCCCTTCCATGGTGGTCCGGGCTTCATTGGGGGTTTTACAGGAAGAAATGTGAAAGAGGAGATCGAGAGAAATGATACTGCAAATTGTTTTGAATGCTTCATCCTTTCGATTTAGATACTTCGATTTTTCTATAGATGATGTTGGTTTTGTATCAGTGTTCATGTTTAACCTATACAATCCTCTACTTCAAAGATGCATGATCATCTTATCCTTCCATGCAAAGTAATTGTAAGGCATAAGAATGAATTCTTTTGAAAATTCCATTTTTCTGTTGTCTTCAATCTTCGGTACCTGTAAAAATAATTTGGTGTGTATTTTCCCTAGCAAACTGTTGGATCTGATACCATGTAAATGTGTTGAACCTGCATAGAATATATCTATCTTGGAATTGATATACATAGTTGTAGAGAAAATAGAAGAAAAGAGAATCAGGAGAGAAAGAATGGAAGAATTCTCATTACCCAAATGAATGAATGATAATTTAGACATGATATACTCTATATAAATCAACCAATGCGCACTGGAGGAGAATACAATGTGCCATAGTGGTGGTATAGAGTGATATGGACACACACTAGCATTTACAGGAGTAAAATGCCACTTAATATAGTCTTGCGGACAGTTACGCGAGTGAAGTTCCACCTAGTTGAGTTAACTAGTCTATCAGTCTTCAGTTAACTGAATGAAACAAAGTGAAGTGAGGATGAGATCAGGGAATCATGGGTAATAATCTAGTTTTGTGATGATCCCAAGGACATTGCACATTAGCTGGTGATGATCCCAATATTGCATGGTGATAATCCCAATGTAGCATCTGGAATCCACTCAACTGATCAAACTGGAGTGAAAACTGAAGAGAATATTCTCCCTAGTAGAATATTCTTCCTAAAATATAGGAGACTGAATAATGACTAATAAACAAGGGAAAACCTTAGGAAAAATAAATCCTAGGTGTGTGTGAAGTAAATCCAACATGTTGTCTCTTTAGGTTTGGTTCCTTTCTTTTATGGTGCTAGCACCTTCTACTACGTCGGCCAGTCTTTTACAATCAAGTCTAATTCTTCACTTGATGTGCAGTATCTCATTTCTGACCACTTCTTCTTTGGGTCCCTTTTGGCTTGGATCCATAAATGATGTCTTGAAGATTTGAAGTTTATAATGCCTTCATTCTCTTGCACCAATTCCACTAGGATCCATCAGATGTTGTTCGTCTTTTGTTGCATATCCTCCAAGAACATGGAGAATACTACGTTGTTAGCTTGATGGTTCTTGGGGTCCTTTTCCTACCACAAATTTTTGTAGCGCACTAGATAACAATTCCCCTTCCTGTCTAAAAAAGATGAAAACTCAGGCTCCTTCCATCCCACCAATGCTATCAAAATTAGAAACCAGGAGTAATGGAATTTTTTTCCATTATCCTGTGCATCTCGACAATCTACTAAAAAATTGATTTAACAAGTAAGGTTCTTGGCTGAATATTACGCCCTTTGTGCACTGCACAACTATTACTATCACTTCTTCTAGGGATTCTTCTTTTCTGCACTTTCTCAACAATTTGGAGGCCATCAGTTTGGTAGAAAATTTTGTTGCATAATCATTAATGTCCTTAATTATTAGTCCTCAAGTTCCCCTGTTTGTCCCAAACTGTGTTTTCACTTCCTCTGCAATCTCCTTATCCTTGGATTTATTGTCCAGGTAGTCCTATAGTTTTACCCCACTAGTAGGCAGCCCTGTGATCTTATCTATGAGTTCCACGTTGATGGGGACTAGCCTATCCATCCATAGGATACCTACATGTACCTTGAACAATGATTGTTTCACACATATTCCCACATTTTTACCATGCCCAAATTGTGGTATGTCCAATAGATTCATCACGCCCGAATTGCAGAGACCTGTAATCCACTCCGCGGGCTCCAAAATAGGTTTTCCTAGGGGTCCCACCTTTGTTCTCCAAGTATGCTTCCTACACGAAGTATGGAAACTTTTTTGTTTCATTTATGTCATGGTCTACATACTTCAACTTCGATAACTTCCCCAACATGTCTTCCACTGTGACTACAACATCTAGAATATGGGGTAATGTAATTTCCATTGCACTCGGTGCTTTTCTATTTTGTCCCATGGATAGATTTTCTTATTTGGCTTCATCTTCAAGTTCTTCTTCTTCCTCTCCCTCCATTTCCCACTTACATGTGATGTCTTCCACCAAGACCTTGTTTTCACTAAATTTTTTCTTTTTTTGTCCTTTTCCTTGGTCCCTGCAGGGTTTTCGAAACTAGGCTTCGTGCTGCCATTAGGGTTTTTTGTGCTTAGACCTGCCTGTACCTATTCCTTTTTTGATAATGATTCCTCTACTCTGGTGGGACTGATTGATTCAATATCGGATGTTGTTACGTCCTCCATCTCCACAAAATTCTCTGGTTCTTCCATTCATTCCTTCTTCCTGCCAGACTGTCGAGTTACTCGCACAAATTATATAGGAGCGCCAACTTTCAGGGGTTCCATCAAAATATTCTTGCACTCAATCAATTGAATTATCCTCTTTCTCTATCATCCTTTCCTCATGCTCTCAAGTGCTTAATTTCTCAAAATTTTCTAAGTGTCAAACTTGCATGTGACTTTCCCTTTTTATAGAAACGATCATTAATGTTCTGTCTTATTTTTCACATTTTTCGGTCATTTGTGCAGTATCTGATTTTCCTACATCTAGTCCTCCAAATTATGTTGTCGCACTAGTTGCTACGTGATGTGATTTATGAATCAATTATTCCTCCTAATTACTTCCTTTTGTCTTTTTCTTCATTTTTCTATTTTTATCTTCCTTTTTCTTCTTTTAGCTCCTACTATTTACAATATGTACAAGTATACTTACTCCACTGCAACTATTGAAAGTTAGTAGGTCAACTATCCCTATACAGTTTCAATTGACTACCATTCATCATTCCTTGCACTTCTTTTCTTGTTAAGTCTTGCAGTTGTAAAACACCTCCATATGTAACAGACTTTATCTGATATGGCCCTAGTCAATGCATTCTAAGCTTCCCCGGTTGCTGTAAGTATTTACTGTCATAGAGGAGAACCAAATATCCTTCCTTAAACTTATTCTTGTTGATATTTTTTTCATGCCATGCTTTATCCTTTTCCTTCTGAACCTCTTGATGGAAACCTACCATGATTGTGTCTTCTTCTAATTCCATTAGTTGATCCAATCTTTCTTGCGCTACGCCATTTTCTATCATGTCCGTGATTGTTGCGATGCGCAGACTTGGTATTAAATAATATAAGGGAACTACTGCCTCCTGTCCATATACCAATCTAAATGGTGTTTTTCCTCTTAATTTCTTGTAGGTAGTTATATAATACCAAAAAAAAATTGGTACCTTCAAATCCCAATCATCTACATTTACATTACAAATCTTTGTCAAGCAATTCTCCAAAATCTTGTTGAAGGATTCCACGGGAGGGTGGTAAGGAGTACTCTTCTAGTAGTATATATTAAACTATTAAATAATTTCCTCAATTGTACTATTGATGAAGTGGGTCCCTTGATCACTCATCAATATCCTTGGACATCCAAATCTTTTCACTACATTCTCAAATAAAAAATGTGTTGCAATCTCTGCACTGCAATCCTTTACTAGTGTTGCCTCTTCCCATCTGCTTAAGTATTATGTTGATGTAATAATGTATATGGCTCCATTTTCTTTCTGGTGGATTAATTGGACCTACAAAATCTACTTCCCATTTATCGAACACTTGTAAAGTAACATGTGGTTTCAGTGGCATCTCATCCCTCTTGGATGGCTTCCCAACTCTTTGACAAATATCACACTTATGATAGTATTCCTTTGAATCCTTATGAACTGTGGGCCACCATAATATTGTGTGAAATACCTTCTACATGGTATATTTGCATGTGTAGTGTCCTCCTACAATTCCTTCATATTCTTCTGCCAAAATAATGGTCTTTCATGCTCCATAACACATCTCCTCAAGATGTTATCTGCTTCAAGTTTGTATAAATGATCTGCAATCAACTGATAATCTATAGCTATGAACAAAAAAAAATTCTTCTTTGCAGTTGTAAATTTTTTTGGTGCAAATCCTGTACTCAAAAACTCAATAATGTCGGCAAAATATTCATCTGCAATTTTTACTTAAAACAATTGTGCATCTGGGAAGTTGTATTCCAAGTTACTGGGTTCTTCTCCATTTCTTATCCTGGGTAGGTGATCTGGTCCTGCATTCAATATTTCAGGCTTCACCACAACTTCAAAGTCAAATTATTGAAATAGTAACAACCATCTGCATATCCTTCCCCCCAAAACTAGCTTATTAACTAAGTATCTCAGTGTTAAATGATCTATAAACATCTTAAAGTGTTGTCCCAACAATTAATGTCTGTATTTATACAAAGAGTACACCATTGATAATCCTTCTCTTTCTATAGTTTTGTAGTTTTGTTCTTAATCTAACAACTTTCTTCTTGAAAATGCAATAAGGTGATCTATATCACCTTCTCCTAGATGTGTTAATACTGCTCGTAATGCAATTGCATATGCATCTACATGCACATGAAATTTTTTATCCTGATATGGAAATACTAAAATTGGCACAGTAACCATCTTCTCCTTCAAAATATCCATACTCTTCTCGCATTCATCATTCTACTGGTACTCTTTATCCTTTTTCAACAAATTCTCCATTGGCGCAGTAATCTGTGCATATCCCCTGATGAATTTTCAGTAATACCCTATATAGCCCAATGTACTCTTCAACTAGCTCACTGACGTTGGTGGTGGGAATTTAACTATGACAACAATTTTAGCAGGATCAACTAGTAGACCTTGTTTACACACCACATGCCATAACAAAATACCAAAAGGTGCACTGAAAATGAACTTCTTAATATTTAATGAGATCTGGCATTGTTTGCATAAATCCAACATCATCCTGAATACTTCAACATGAACTTTCTGCAAACTGAACAATGTCCAGTCATCCAAGTAAACCTCCAAAAACTTGTGACTAAAGTCCTTAAAATTTGCTACTACTACCCTTGAAAAAATGGCTCGTGAATTCTTCAATCCAAATGGAATAACTATATACTGAAATGAGCCCCACTTTGTAGCAAATATTGTGTTGTGTATATCTTATGGCACAATCCTTATCTGATGATAACCTGGAAATCCATTTGTAAAAGAATAAGATTCTTGACCCCCTACATTCTCCAAAAATTTGTCTATAAAAGGGGTAGGAAAGGGATCATGTATGAAGGCATCATTCAACTTTCTAAAATATACACAAATATCGATCTCTCCTTTCTTCTTTTCTTGCATCACCATGGGATTGATCCAGTCCGAATCTTCTACAGGTTCTATAACACTAACTTCTAGCATCTTGTCAATTTATATCTTTACCCTATCTTTGTATATTGGATTCAATATGTACAGTCTCTTTCTGATAGGTCTTGCTTCTGGTTTCAATGGGATTTTCATCTCTCCTATCTCTCTTGCTAACCCCTTCATCTCTAAAAATGTTGTTGGAAATAAGTCATTGTATTCATGTAGTAATTATGTGATCCTCTCTGCTGTATGATGATCCCAATAATTTCCAATACTAGACATCTTTGGGTTATCTACAGTTCCAATGTTGACCTTCTTAATCTTTAAAGGTGCAGCATAATCTTTTGAGTCCAATTTGAGACCTTCTACTTCCCTTTCTCCTTCTACTTATGGGATATGGATGTTGTGTGGATTATCTTCTTTAGGTTATTCTGCTTCTGCTACATGATAAAAGTGTAGCAATTGTTTAACTGTCTGACTAGCATGCCTCTAAGATGATGGAATTATTTCAAACTATGGTTCTTCAAATATCTTGTCTCTTACCACTTTTAGAACTGTAGAAATCTATGGACTATCATGCTCAAAAGCGAATGTAACTATAAAGCTCTGATGTATTTCCTCTTAGTTGCTAGTTTCTCTATGTTGTTCCTGTTATGTGTATGACTTCTTCAGAATTCCTTCTAGTGTGTGAATAAAGTTGTGTGCCCATTATTCTATTGGTACTAATCTCCATTGAACTATGCACTTCTCTACATGCTCTGGGGGTTTTCCAAATCCTTCATATTTCTCCCCATATTTTTTCTCATGTCCTGTGTCGAATCTAATGTGCAGTAACCTTTTACACTAGAACCAATTGTTAATATTTTCCTTCTGAGTACCCCACCATCTTGCAGGTGTAGCTGGTAATCTCTAATTTTACATAAATTCTACCTCATATTTCATAAACAATTCTTCTAAATCATTTAATCCATAAAAAGTGGGAGGTTCTCTTACCTCTGTACCAACCCACCTCAGCGCGCACGTCATTCTAGCATATCTCATGGGAGATAATTCATGTAATCATTGTTTCTAGTTTTCTAATCCTGTGTCAGAGTCTAAAGCACAAGCACTAATACTCCTCCAACTCAAAATTCCATCTGCAATTGGGTTGATACAATCTTCTTCGTGCGTAGTAGTCCTATATAGTTGATTCACATCTTCTATAAGAATATTATCTGGTGCAGGTTCCACATACTTGCCTCCTTATGAGGGATATAATGGTGCAATAAATATGTATTCTCCAGACTCAAATATCATCTTCCTTGTATTCAAATTGATAATAGCCTGGTTGTCAAAGGCGCAATACAGGCCCAACAGTGTTGGATATGGAAAAGTATTGTCTACTATGTCTATGAATTCAAAGTCATCCATGGTGCACACACCATCTAGATCTACTAGAATTCCCTCCAAACTTCCTATTAGCACCACTATGTGTTGATTTTTCAACTTCAAATGAATAGTTGAATACCTCAATTGTGGTTCTCCCGTAGCTTCTCAAGTTTTCTTTGGCAAAACATTGACTTCAGATCCTAAGTCTAATATAATATCCCCCATATTGAAATATCCTATGTTACCATTCAATCTGAATTACCTACTGGTTCTTCTCTTCTTTTGGACTTGATTTACTCTTTTTACCCCCTCTTCCCTAGAATTACACTTTTCTAACAAATTTTGAAGTACTTGTAAGGAATCTTTATCACTCAACAATTTGACACAAGCTCCTAAAAATCTTCTTTGGTTACTTACATGTTCTGAATACTACTCTTGATTGGCTTGATCAAATAATGAGGGCATGTCATATACTGGTATCTCATCTACTAGCTTCATTCCTAAAGTGGACGCAATATTTTCTTTCAATATTTCTTGTCTAGCTTCCTGGAATATCTCTTTATCTTTGCATGCATCAAACTTTTGCTCTGGCATTGTATTCTTCCTAACCCATTGGTACTCATCCTGATCCTTCTTGGCTATATATTCTCCTGCCTTAGCTCCACCTCTAGTCACTATGTTAATATTCTTCACATCTTCTTCTCTTTTTTCCAGCCCAATCCATTGCACGTTCTGATTAGTTGGGTTCCTCTTGTATCAAAAGTGTTGGATATTTCTCTATATCATGGTCTCCTGCACGACAATACATACATGTCGCAAGTGTCTATGGGTAGTTGTTTTCCCTAGACCAAGTTTGGCAAAACTTTGGTCATTTTTGGCCCACTTTTGGACTTCGACACATTGGTCAAAGAAGGAGCACCCAGGCAGAGCTGAGATCGCAAATCTCACTTATTTTGTGAACTATGTGGACCCAGTAAGGGGTTCTATAGGGTTTTTGTAACGGGTTTATGGGATGTCGGCCCATGGGTTTTCCCCATGTTTAGGCCTTATTGTAAGGTTTTGTAAAGTATAAATAAAGGAGAATCTATTGTATAAGAAGAAGAAGAAGTGAATGTAGTTCTGTGTGAAACAGAAGTGCTTTGTGCGAAGGAATGTATGTGGTAGAGGCTTAGTACTCGACTGTGATTTTGTAGAAGGTGTTGAGTGCACAGATCTAGTGCTTAATGTAGAGAAGAAGGATCTATTGGTTAGTGCGCAGATTTCCTATCTTGTGTGAAGTTCAACTATGTGTCTTAGTGCATAGATCTGATTGGATGTAAGATTTTGGCAGATAATAAAGAGGCGAAGCGGTTGGTGGACATAGCCTCACACTGGGGTGAACCATGTATATCTGGTGTCTCTTGGTTTTCTTTGTGTAGTGTTATTTCTATTGTGCATTTTCTTAGTGCTTTAATTATAATGTGTAATGAATGTATATTGTGTTGATTAAGTACTTTACTTAGGGTAAAAGGGTAAATGAATGTTAGATCTATCTCACAGTGCTAAGTGCTAAGTGTTTAAGGTGCATAATCACTTGTTGTTACTACGCTAGATATGTCTTTGATTATGCTCTGTGATGCTAATAAGGATAATAAACTTATGCATGTCACTTCCTAAGCGTTAATATAATATTCTACAAAGTGTTATTATCACAAATATGTGTCCCATCCTGGTTACAGACACATGTGTCTTGTAACCCCTCCTGCTTCTGCCTCAGGTGAGACTTCATCTTCTTCGCAGGTGTTTCCAAAAGGGTCGATAGTTGAGGTTTTGTTGGTGCATTGTTAAGCATTGAACCCTGGGTCTACCCCTATGCCAACAAATGGTTATGTTGTCGGGACCTAAAACTGCGATTGTTGGGAACTAAAGTAAAGAAAAAGAGAAGCTTTGTGTGTAGATCTACTATTGAAGTGCACAATACTCTATTTAACTTGCGAATCTTTGTGGCAAGAAAGTAAGTTGATCTGAAGAAAAGAGGTAAGATTTTAAAGCTTTGTGCTTTGGTAAGAGAAATATAAGTGAAAATTTGTGTTTCAAAAATATGAATTTAAGTATGTTTAATAGATCCTGTCCTAGTCTGAAGGCTAGGGCGCAGTTGAAAGAAAGAGTTGATTTGAGTAAATTTAATTAAAGTGAATAAAGATATGTTATTCCTATGCATAGAAAGAATTTTTGGACTAATAAGTGGATGCGGGAACCTAGAAAGAATTTTTGTAGATTGCAGGTCCAGCACTATGATCCTAGGGGAAGTGTGCAATACAGAAAATAATGGGGAACATTTAAGAGAAAAAGAGGATTGACTTTGTGTTATAACTACAGAAAGCTGGGACATCTTGCTAAGGAATTCCCTGGGGTAGGCCCTATTTGTCTTTGTTGTAAGATTGTTGGTCATGAGGTTGAGGATTGCCCAAGGATTATTGCTAAAGTTGAAGGGAGGCACATAAGACAAGAAAATTATGAAAAGAATCAAGAGACTAAGGGTATGTTAGAAAGTCATGAAGAGAAAAGATCAGAGGAAGTTCAGACTATGTTATTACAGTTGAAAGAAATGATGGATGTTCATAAAGATGTTAGTTTACAAGAAATCCTAAAAGAAAGACAGCGCATAAGTGAAAGAATAGAAGACTTCGACATAGACTGTGTCTTGGATGAAGAAACGCAAGTGAATGTTATGACAAAAGAAACTCAGGAAGTTTTGGGAAAGCCTACTATGGTACCTTCTTTAGGAAGGATAGGCTTGTTTAAGGGCAAGATGATAACCTTATGTGGAAGAGTAACTGTAGTACCTATTATTGTTCATGGAACATTGACTGAAGAAGAATTTGAAGTCATTAGGCTTATTGAGGATAACGCCCCTTTCCCACTTTTGTTAGGTAAGACTTGGATCGAGAAGGATCGGATCATAAGGAAAGCAGAGGAAGAAGCTACAGAAAATAAAAAGAAAGAATTAAGGGATTTCATAGCTAGGAAAGTAGACCAACTAATAGAAGAACAAGAGGATAAGTCAAAGCAATGGAGAAAAGTAACAACACAGAAGAGATAGAAAGAATAAGAATTAGATATCAAGGTTGAAAGAATACAAGAAGGTGTGAAGGACCTATCTATCCAAGAGAGAAGTGTGCCCACTCAGGAAGTGTTAAGAAAAGGGATATTAACTTCAGAATCTTTGAGGGTACCTCAACAGCGCGAAGCCACTATGTTAGGGGAAAATAAGAATAAAAATGGAAAAAGGATCCCAAAAACAATAAAAGAGACTCAGATAATAGGAAAGAAGGAAAGGAAGCTCAATAAGAAGAAGGCTAAGTTGGAAAAGCTACAAGAAGTTGAGGAAACCATATGGAATATTTCGCAGAATGGAACCTCGCAGGAGGCAAGTTCACACAGATTTGGACTTCGTCCTAGCGAAGTTATATGACTGTTGGAGGCGCCCCTACCATTAGAGTGATGCTCCAAAATGTTTAGGAAACACTTTTATGGGTTTAGGGACTGCTTTTGGACGTTGATACTGAGCCATAACAGATATATTTACATTAATGGAAGTCGTTCATGTCTATTGGAATATCCATCACAATGCCCCGCTTACTTAACTCGTCGATGGTGGCACTGGGACCACTTTTTGCCACTCGAGATTGACTGAGCTAAGATGAGAATTTCCCAAGTGTCGAACTAAGCTACCCATCATTATCTGAAAGTAGACCTCACATGTTTGTTCGTCTACCCCACCTATTTGTTAAAATATAGGATGTCAGGTGAATCCAGCGATCTTGAGAAGTTTGTCGAGGAATTTCTTAGGAAGATCATGGCCAAAAAACATGTATCTGAAGGTATTCAGGAGTCGTCGACTAGGCGACTGCAAGCTTCCCCTTTGATCGGACGTCGTTCCACCTGTGTCAACCCCGTGACTCAATAGAGAAGCAAGCACCACAGCAATCTAGCTAACGCAAAGTAGATCCTGTCGATCCTGCCCAAGTATATTCTGCATGTGGCCGACGATGTTAACCACGACAATATCCCTTGAGATTTTGAGTATTTTGTGTTCACTATGTACATTCTGAAATGAATTCACATAGTCGGGAGTTAGTTAGGACAAATCCCACTGTTGAAGAGCATCGACTTCAACTTAGGAGACCAGAAGAACTACGCCATGTTAGCTCCTCACCGCTATTTAACGAAGACAACTGGAAATAAACCTCACCTCGTCTCGCAGCCATGGATTAAGGGGTAGGCGCAGTCAATCGTATTGAACGTAATGAATATTCCCCATTTTAGCCACCACCAGAAGGTTAACGCTTGCGTTAAACTCCTTATTTCGTACTATCATGGCAAATATCTATGGCTCAATAGAAGAATTATTGTGGATCCAGCGCTGATCCACCGGATCACAGTGTTTTTTTTTAAGGGTCCTAACCCACAATAGTTCTATCCAGGGAATACCTCAGACCATTCGTTAGCACAGTGCATCAAAGAAGAATATGGAGAGGTAGAAAAGGGGAAGCAAAGTTACAAGGTAGCCTCCATACAAGATGGCACAGTGTGCCTTTCTTTTCAACTCTTAGTTGGCAAGCTAGTGAGGAAGAACCACCCCACACAGGTCACATGGTTCGTGGTGGACCTCGCAGGAAAGTGTGTGGAGGGAATGCAAATGAACTGGGCAAACTACCTCGTCAATGATCTAGAAAAGGATTGTCACGAAGCCCAGGACTTAGGATATGAGTTCCATTATATCTGGTTGATCATCCTGATCGCATTCGTGGCTTGGTAGATGCCTGAAGGAGCCACTTTCTCAGAGATTGAACCTACGAAGCCCCTGGCCGCTCAGTTTTCCACCCTGTGGTATACCAACAACATGACGAAGCAGTGGTAGTCTAATGTTTTGTTTCTCGATATTCTCGTAATAAGTCTGCCACCTTCTCAATTGTCTCATCGTTCCAATAGTCTCCTATGCGTGCAAACATAGGGTTCTCCATTGTCCCAATGTTGACTTGCTTTTTCTTTATTGGTTGTGTGTATGCAGCGGATACTATCTCTAGCCCTTCTACTGCATGTGTGCCTTCTATCTATGGTACATGTACATTCCTGGTATCCCCTTCATCATATTCCTCCTCTGTGACATTATAGCATACCAATAGCTTATGGGCCATTAGTTTGTATTTGTGCGCATTGCCTAAGGGTTCTTCCACCAATTCTACCTTCAACAAGATCTTTGTTTAAATGGCTTGTAGTGTTGCTTGTATGGAGGGAGATTCAGGTTCAAATGTGAACGTGACTTTGAATCTCTGGACCTATCCTTCCCATGTTTTTTTCTCTCTACACATCTCCAATTCTAAATACCAATTCATTGGGATTGTATCCAACGTGTGTATGAATTAGTGTGTCCATTCTATTTCTGATACTGAGCGCCATAAAGTCCTACATTTTTCCACGTGATCCGTCGGGTCACTTTCTCCTATGTATTTCTGCGCACTTACTTTTGCTTCAAGTCCAAAGCGTGTCTACATGAGTCTACTACATTGTTCTGAATCCTTAATACTCTTTTTGTGAACGACCCACCATCTAGATGCAGTTTCTTTTAAGACGACATCCACTGCTAACAGCCTCTGGGTATTCAGGTACCTGTAATTCAAATGATTTTATAAACATATTAATCTAATTTAGTCCATTGTACCTGGGTGGTTCATATAGTTATGTGCCAATCCAACACAAAGATCAGTTTATATGGGAACATCTTCTAGTTGATACTTCATGCATCCTCTGCTTCCAATTGTCTAGACCAGCTTCTGAAATTGATGTGCATGAACTGAAACTTCTCCAATTGAGCACACCATCTGTTGTTGGCTCGATATAATCCTCCATTCATGCAGTCAAATTATATAATTTTTCCATATCATTCGTTTTTACTAACTCTGTATATCTCTTCCCTTCTGATGGGTCCAAGGGTGTAGTAACCTTTAGATCCCCAACATCGAAGATCATCTCCCTTATTTTCAAGTTAATAATTGTATGGTTATCAACCTCCCATTCCAGTCCCATTAAAGTTGGATATGGTTGAATATGGTATACAATCTCAATAACTTCAAAATCTTCCATGTTGTGCACCCATCTATGTTTACAGGTGATCCAGGTGGATCATCTCAAAATTCGATAGAGTTAAAGTATTCAAAATGAAAAGTAAAGCTTACAAAGTGGAAGAGCTCGTCAGCATCTTTCCGGTGACGTTCGTTTCAGGAAAAACGGCCTCCAGGTGACAAATATATGAGCTATAGAAGTTTCATCAAAGATGATTAGAAATGGATTAAAAATGGTTAAAAAATGGGTTAAATATGATTAGAAATGGTTTGAAAAAAAGGGGTGGTCAAGGGCCTAGCCCTTGACCTTACCAACACCAAGGCATCCCTTTGGTATTTAAATGTATATCAAAAACCATATGAAAAACCCAAAATATAATGTTAAAACCAAATGCGATACTATAGCAAAGCGCACCATATAATTTACGGGTATTAAAAATTGCGCCAACCATAGTATTAAAACCATATAAATCATATGTTAAATCAACATATGATATACCACCGCATATATACCATATGATTAAAACAAATATGATATACCAAATCGCGCCAAGGAGGAGAAGCCCGCGGGTTTGACCCCGAGACTTCCGCCCCCCCCATAACCACAGCTACCAACGCGCCACCGCCATGACACGTGGCAATGGGTGGCGCGCAAAACTTAAAAAGTGTCAAAATGAATGGGATTTGGGTGGGCACGTGGCCTATGGCCCATGCCCCTTTTTGGGTTTTGATTTCATTATTTAAATGAAGCATGGGCATGGATCTCGAGAAGGAGTTTTGATGCAGGCAAAGACACGCATGCAGATCAAGGTGATGCTACACAGTGACCGAAGTGAATTTACACACCGAACGAGGTGGTATTTGCACGTAGTTCGAGGTGTTACAGAATTGGCATGCATTCCGAGGCCGTACGGACTGTACAATCAGGGGCAGATTTGGGAATTGTGCCAAGAAGGGCATTCGAAGTCCATTTTCTGAAATATATCGAGTTTATACTCAAAAGTCTTGATTTTTCACAAGGATTCCAAATCCAGCTTCAGTTTTTGCATTCAGGCATCCAGACAGAAAAGTTCCCACAGAACCTTCTAGATACACAGAAAGGTATCCATGTTTATACTTAAAAGTCTCAGAATTTCATCTCACAGTTGTTGTTGAAGTCTGTTACTGTATATGACAGTCAGAAATCATAAGTCACTTTGTAAGCATTTGAATACTTAATCTATCGGCCTTCCCATTTGGAAAGTGGCCCGGATACGTAGTCAGGAAGTCTGGTGAACTCCGTTACCAATTCTTGTGCATAGATAGTTTGCTTACATGTTTATCTGCTCAAAGTGATTGATGAATGTTCTTTAATTTTGCATTTATAAAGGTGGTTAACAGTTAAAAATTCACATGCAAGTAATGGTTAAAGATCAAGTTACATTTCAGATCAAGTTGGTATCAGAGCGAGGTTAACCATTTTCTTTGTGAGTTGATGTTAACAAGATCCAAGCTTCAGCGTGGTGAAGGAGAACTTGAAGAGTTTGATCCAGAGATTGGATCAAGAAGAGGAAGGATGTCTTCACCAAAAGGAGAAGAAGCAGCTTCTTTTATCCCTTCTGAAGGGGAATTTCTGAAAGCTTTCATGAGAATGCAAACGATGGTAGAGGAGCTCTATCAAGATCGAAATAAAGGTGAACAAGGTGGACCATCTCATACAGAAGATAAGAAAAAAAGGAGGTGATGAGGACCCCCCTAAAACCCCACCAACTTCTCCATCTCTTCTTGATGGTTCTATTCCTTCTCCATTTGAAAAACAAAAAACAAAAGTTGATCTTACTATGCCTCATTTAAAGCTTGATGTTAAGTTTGATTTACCTATGTATAATGGAGAACTTAATGCTGAAAAATTGGACAATTGGATCCGTCAAATTGAAGTTTATTGTAGGATTCAAAAGTTTACTGAAGATGCTATTAAAATTCAGTTGGTTTCTCTCCGACTTGGAGGGACTGCTCTCATTTGGTGGGAGAGCAGATCTCAAGAGGATCTTGCCACAAAAGGCAAAATCATTTCCTCTTGGTATGAGTTCACTTCAGCACTTAAAAGCGATTTTATCCATTAGGGTATATGCAGCAAGCTATGATGGATTGGCAGAATTTGAGGCAAGGTAAGGGACAAAGTGTGCAAGAATACACACAAGAATTTTGTAAAAGAGCATTGGTACTTGGTATACCTCTCTACACCCAGGAAACTCTTCTCAAGTATATAGGAGGATTGCATAGTTATTTACGTCATATGATATTGATGTTTAATCTAACTAACCTTGATGAGGTGTGTGTTCAAGCAACTCACATAGAGACAAAGGGGAAGAATACCAAAGAAAACTTTTCCAAGAAATCTTTCAAACCTGATGGAAATAAGTTTAAAGGTAAATGGAAAAGTAAACACACAGCTACTTTGAAGAGGGAAGGAGATAAGCCTACATGTACTCATTGCCAAAAGAAGGTTCATGATGCTTCCAAATGTTGGAAACTTCATCCGAATCTCAAGCCAGAAAAGTTTCGGAAGAAAGAAGACAAAAAGACTACTGCAGTAGTAATCCAACATGATTTGGGATCAGACTCTGGGGATGAAACTAAGGTGATTGCTACAAGCATCCAAGGTAATATTCATTCTTGTTTTGTTTCAAGAAATGAACCTATTATTGATGAAAGAAAGAGAAGTGAGTTATTTCATATTAGAGTTATCTCTAAGCATACAAAAATTGAAACTCTTTTTGATAGTGTATCACAAGCAAACCTCATTTCAGAAGAAATTGTTAAAAAATTACAATTGGAAACTAAGTTACACCCTAAGCCATATCCACTTGGATGGGTATGTGATAATACACGATTACAAGTTACAAAACAGTGTAGACTTAGGTTTGCCATCACTTCTGGATTTGTAGATGAGGTAGATCTAGATGTGGTTCCATTGGATATCTGTGGTATTGTGTTGGGTAGTCCATATCTGTATGATAGGAAGGCTATCTTTTATAGGGAAGATAACAGGTATCAGCTCACTAAGGATGGTGTTGAATATATTGTTCATGCACATCGCATGAAAACTAATATTTCTTTAGTTTCTGCAAATCAAATGAAGAGGTTAATAAATGCAAGTAAGAACTTTGTGCTTATGATAGTCAAAGCAAAAGATGTTGAAAAAATTGAATCCTTTAAAGGTTGTGATCCTAAACTTAAAAATAACTTGATAAAGGTGGTATCTGATTATGATATTTTGTTTCAAGAACCTGAAGGTTTACCTCCTAAAAGGGAAATTCAACATGAAATAAATTTGCAGCAGGATGCACCTCTTCCTAATGTTGGTATGTACAGGTCTTCTATTATTGAGAATGCAGAGATAAAGAAACAAGTTCAGGAATTAATTGAAAAAGGGGCCATTCAACCAAGTTCCTCGCCATGTGGTTCACCAATTGTTTTGGTACCAAAGAAAGATGGCATATGGAGTATGTGTGTTGATTACAGGGCATTGAACAGAATCACAATAAAGAACAGGTATCCTCTTCCTCGAATTGATGATCTTTTAGATCAATTAAAGAATGCAATCTTTTTCACTAAGTTAGACTTAAGAAGTGGCTATCATCAAATCCGTATTCATGACAATGATACTTGGAAAATAGCTTTTAAAACCAAACAAGGATTGTATGAATGGGTGGTAATGCCATTCGGGCTATGTAATGCACCTGCGACATTTATGAGGGTGATGAATGATGTATTTAGACCCTTCATTGATGATTTTGTCATAGTCTACTTAGATGATATTTTGATTTTCAGTCGAACTTGGGAAGATCATGTCAAGCATGTTAAAAAAGTATTGGATGTACTTGTAAGGGAAAAATTGTATTTAAAGATGTCTAAATGTGAATTTGGAAAGACATCTTTAGTATATCTAGGTTACATTGTAGGGGGAGGTGAATTGAAGATTGATCCCTCTAAAGTTGAGGTCATTGGAAATTGGCCTAAGCCAAATAATGTAACAGATGTAAGAATCTTTTTGGCAGCAGCCCAATATTGGAGGAAGTTCATTGCGAACTTCTCCTTCATAGCTTCTCCCTTACATGCTTTGACAAGTTTGAACAAGGTCTTTCAGTGGGAAGGTAAGGCACAAAAAGCCTTTAACACACTAAAAGAAAAGATCAGCACAGCTCCAGTACTTGCACTACTGGATCTACAACAACCATTTGAGATAGAAACAGATGCTAGTGGTTATGCAATGGGGGCAGTCTTAATGCAACATAAAAAACCAATATGCTATCATTCTGAAACTTTCTCTAAAACAATAATCAACTATCCAACCTATG
>JASDQU010099998.1:946044-960419 GCA_032191745.1 Picea mariana
ATATTTTTGTAAAAATATTCAAATTTATAGGGATTTTATATAGTTTGTATACAATATTGGCGATTTTTAAGGTAAAATAATTTTATCCTATAGAATTTGGGCTAATCATTTTTAGAATAATGAATCTTTTTTTGGGAAAAACCTTGGAAAATTAGCCCATGAGTGAAATTTATCCCCTAAAATCATCCTTGCCTTTTATTTGTTTCCTTTCCTTTGTCTACTTTTTATTTGTTTTTTCTTGTTTTTCTTTCTACTATGGTACACTTACTATAATACAAGTATTTTTCGTAGCATAGGTTACTACACATATCATTGGTTGTCTCTATGGAGTTTCAAATGAATTCCATTTTCTATTCCATCCCAAATTTGTCCATCCAAGGTTTCCAAGTGTGCAACACCTGTCTGAGTTATTTGTTGGATCACATATGGACCTAACCAATGCATGTGAAACTTCCTTGGGTGTTGCAGATACTTACTATCATAGATTAATACCAAATCGCCAACTTGAAATTTCTTGGACTTAATGTGTCGATCGTGCCAAGATTTCTCTCTGGATTTCTATAACTGCTAATGAAATATTGCAATAAAACATTCCTCCTCAAGTTGAACTAACTGCACCAATATCTCCTCTATGTAACCCGCATCAGAGAGCTCAGTGATTGTTTCAATGCACATTCTAGGTAGAATGAAATCCATTGGCATCATTGCTTCCTTTCCATAGACCAGCTAGAACAGTTTCTTCCATGTTAGCCTCTTACTTGTAGTTATGTATGCCCATAGTATCGCAAGGATGCACAAGTTCCAATCATCTCTTCCAACGTTGCATACTTTTGTCAAAGCATTCTCTAAAATCATATTAAAATATTCCATTATGCCATTAGACTTAGGGTGATATGGTGTTCCTTTCTGATGATGAATATGAAATTCCTCAGTTAATGTGGAAATGGTTCTATTTAGAAAGTGTGTACCTTTATCACTAAGTAAGATGCATGAACATCCAAAACTGGTGACAACATTATCGAATAGAAACCACATAGCAGTCTCTACAGTGTAATCAATAACTGGTGTTGCTTCCTCCCACCTAGTTAAGTACAATGTCATAGTAATGATATATCATGCTCTTGATCTCCTAGATTGTGGGTTGATCATACCTACAATGTCAATTTTCCACTTATCAAATGATTGCAACGTAACTTGTGTATTTAGTGGCACTTCATCGCATCGAGATGGTTTACCCACTCTTTGACATATGTCGTAGGACTAAAAATACTCCTTTGCATCTTTGTGCAATGTAGGCCACCAAAGCCCCGCGCATAAAATATTTTGTTCCATTTCTTTTCCTACATAATGTCCTCTAGAAATCCCATCGTGTGATTCCTCCAGTATAATCGACCTTTTTTGTTCCACTACACAATTCCTCAAGATTTGATATTCCCCTAACTTATACAATTTTCATGCAATCAATTGATATTCTATTGCTTTCACTACCAATTGTTTCTTCTGCGCAACTGTCATGTCGAAGGGAGCCACTCCTATATTTAGAAACTCCACAATGTACGTGAAGTAATCATCCACCATCCTTACTGCAAATAACTGTTCATCTGAGAAATTATCATCTAAATTTCATGCATCCTTTCTTGTCAAGATACTTGAGAGATGAGTTGGTCCTGCATTAAGCTTCCTAGGTTTTACTAAGACCTCAAAGTCATATTCCTGAAATAGTAACATCCATCTACATATTCTTCCTTCTAAGAAATGTTGATTGACTAATTACTTTAATTCATAATGGTCTATATACATATTGAAGTGAGACCCTACTAAGTAACGTCTGAATTTATGAAGCACATAGTCGGTAGTGGTATAATTATTTTCATATATATAGCTTCCTACTAGAAAACTCAATCAAATGAGTGATTTCTTCGTCTCCTAGTTTTGATAGTAGTGTGCCCAATGCTATGGATGATGCATCTACATGTACAAGAAAATCCTTGTTCCAATCTAGAAATACTAAAATGGGTGGAGTGACTAGTTGTTATCAGATAAATCGATAGGTGCGGACACTAACAGATCTCCCTAGATCCACCTAGATCTAGAACAAAACAGGACAGGACACGACTCTTTCTCTAAGTTGCAGTCATTGAATCTAATACTAAGAAGGAATGAGTGACATACCTTTATATCACTTCCTTAGGTCTCTGTTGTTCCTACTCCGCTACGGTGTTCTTATGAAATCAGATCCAAGACAGATCCAAGACAACACAAACCAACCAAAACAAAGATGGTAGAGTATATTCAATGTCAACCTATGCATATGATCAAGGAATTATGCAATAAAATAAGAGCAATTTTATGGGAAAGGGACATGCCGCTGTATTATATTAAATGAAAGTAAAAGATACAACCAGATCGCCTTGATGTCACAAGCTTCCTTTAAGTGACCCTTGGTTCCAACACACACACTTTCTCTACATTTGCATGAAGAAGATCCAATACAACTTGATAGACCAAATAGAGCCTTCAAGCTTATGTCCAAACAAATTTCTTCACACAATTCTTTCACCAATTCTTCATTCAATATTGCTTAACCTTTTCCATGAGAAACCTTTCAATATATAGGAGAAGGAGAGATGGTTAAATGGATGAGGATGATCCCACTAAATCTAAGAAGTCAATAGGATGCCAACCATGTGAATGCCAACTCATTTTCTAGAAGATTCCCTTCTAGAACCTTCGTGACCTCTTCTCTTTTCCAAGATTTGAAACAGGTTCGCACCCTGCCTATAGAGAAGACTATGAGCAATTCACACCCTAAGTTTGGGTTGCCTACGAGAATGAAGGATTTTCTCACCCTATAACATAGGCAGCCTGCGAACTCATCTTAAAAATATGCTTTTTGGAAGAAGACAATAGTCACTTTTTTCAGGCAAAAAGTCCTTGTGGGAGCCTGAATACATCACTTGTAGAGACATCACCAGAGTGACCAAAATAATCTGTAACACTAGTGTTTGTTTCAGTGTGTCTAGCTCCTTTTGACAATCCTCATTCCATTGGAACTTGAATTCTTTCTTCAATAAATTCTCCATGGGTGATGTAATATGTTCATACCCTTTGAAAAACTTCCTGTAATAGCTGGTATTACCCAAAGTTTACCTCAATTGTCTGACCGATGCCAGAGGTTCCAACTCTAGAATTACTGTGATCTTGGTTGGGTCAACGAACAATCCTTTTTTGCATACTACATGTCTTAGTAGAATTCTAAATGGTCCAAAAAGATACATTTATTCAAGTTTAACGAAATATGACACTATTTGCATTGATCTAACATGATTCGAAGAACCTCTATATTATCCTGTAGTAGATTGACTACCATCCAATCATATAAGTACACTTCCAAGAATTTATGGATGAAATCCGTGAATGCGACCACTACTACTCTAGAAAACACTGCACGGGGCATTCTTCAATCCAAAGGGCATCACCATGTACTAATAACTTCCCCACTCTATTGCAAATGTGGTTTTATGTCTGTCCTCCTGCACACTTTTTATCTAATGGAACTTAGAGAATCCATCGGTGAATGAAGATGTTTCTTTACCTCCTACGTTCTCCAGTACTTCATTCATGAATGGTGTTGGGAATGGTTCGTGTAAGCATGAGTCATCTAACTTCCTTAGCTCTATGCAGATCCTAATCCCTCCAGTCTTCTTGTATTGTACCCCCATTTGGATATTCCATTCAGATTCGTGGACTAGTTCAATGATTCCTACGGTGGGAATTTTGTCTATTTCATCCTTAACCTTCTCCTTATACCTTGGGTTCAACCAATAAGGCCTATGGCGTATTGGCTTAGCTCTAGGTATTAGTGGAATCTTCATCTTGCCTAAGTCGCTTGCTATCCCTTTCATATTTGAGAATGTAGTTGTAAATAAACCCTGATATTCCCGTAATAAGTCTACCACCTTCTCAATTGTCTGGTCATTCCAATAGTCTCTTATCTGTGCAAACTTAGGATTCTTTGTATTCCCAATGTTGATATTCTTTTCATTTATAGGATGTGTGTACATGGTGGAGGCAAGCCCTAGCCCTTCAATTGTGTGTGTTATTTCTATCTATGGTACCTGTACATTCTTGGGATCCTCTTCATCGTATTCCTCCTCCATGAAATTATAACATTCCAATAGCTTATGGATCATCATCTCCGCTTTGTGTGCACTACATACAGCTATCGCTTCCACCATTTCTATCACCGAGAAGATCTTTGTTCGAATGGCCTGTAGTGTTGTCTCTATGGTAGGAGATTCATGTTCAAATGTGAATGTGAATTTGAATCTCTGTACCAATCCTTCTCATGTTGTTTTATCCTTGCGCATATCTAATTATTTATACCAATTATTCATAATCATGTCCAACGTGTGTATGAATCAGTGTGTCCACTCTATTTCTGATATCGAGTGCCATAAATCTCTACATATTTCCATGTGGCCTACTGGGTCGCTCTCTCCTATGTATTTTTGTGCACTTTCTTCTGCTTCAGACCCAACGTGTATCTGCATGAGTCTACTTCATTGTACCCAATCCTTTATTCTCTTTATGTGTGCAACCCACCATATGGCTAGAGTCACCTTTAATATGACATCCAGTGCCAAAATCCTCTATTTTTCAGGTACCTGTAACTAAAATTCTTGTATAAACATACCAATCTCAGTTAGTCCATCATACCTAGGTGGGTTACATAGCTCTATGCCAATCAAGCGCAAGAATCAATGTATACATGCACATCGTCTAGTTGACACTTCATGCATCCTCTACTGCCAATTCTCTAGACCAGCTTCTAAATCTGATGCGCATGAACTGATACTTCTCCAACTTAGCACGCCATTCATTGTCAGGTCGACATAATCCTCCATCCACACAGTCAGATTATACAAGTTTTCCATATCATTTCCTTTGGTTGACTTTGTGTATCTCTTCCCTTCTGATGGGTCCAAAGGTGCAGTCACTTTTAGATCCCGAACCTAAAAGATCATCTCCCTCCTTTTCAAGTTAATAATTTCCTTTATCGATTGCCCATTATAATCCCATTAAGGATAGATATGGTTGACTATCATCTACTATCTCAATAATTTTAAAGTCTCCCATGCTACACACTCCATCTATGTTCACAGGTACTCCTATTAGTCACCCAATTGGGACTATCTTGTGCTGATTCACGAGTCTTAACTGAATAGGGGACCATATTAGTTCGGGTTCTCCCATCATCTCCCACGTCTACTTAGGTAGTACATTCACATCTAATCCTAACTCTATAATAACATTATCCACATCATACTCCCCAATCTGTGCATTGAACCTAAATTCTATGTTGGTTAAATTCCTATGCAATATCTGGTTTATCATTCTTTGTGTAACAGGGGTTTCTCGTCCTTTTGTGCATTGATCAATCATGTCATATAAGGTACCTAGAATAGTTCTATATTTCATTAGTTTCAAACAACTCTTTAAGAATTACGTTAGTGTACTTACCCGCACCACTGAATTCTCCGATACTGCTTGATATTCTATCCGAGGAAGTGCTAATGTGGATGCTTCCTCAGGAAGTCCAAGTATCTCACTCCTAGATTTATGATACATCTCTTTCTTCTACTGTGAATCAAAGTGTGGTATAGTTTGTACTTACTTCCTCACCCACTTCTTAGGCTACTTCCCTTGTTTAGTCCCTTTTTGAGCACCTCTATGTGTAACAATGACCACTATTGATCCTTCATTGCATATTTCAATTGAGATCATATGCACACTCTGATTTTGATGCTGATTCGAGTTTGGGTTTCCTCTAGCCTGCCATTTTTTAATTAGTTGGGGACAATATTTTGTTTCATAATCTAGTTCTCTACATTATGTGCATGTGGTACATGGGTTCTAGAAATCTCGAGCCAAGTGTCCAAGTTGATTACAACTATAATAGATAATCGGTCCTCGTCCTCCTCTACCAAAATTCCCTCTACCTGGGACTCTACCAAAATTTCCTGAGTGTTATACTCCGCACCATTCCCATATGTGCCAGTATTCTCTTCTTGGATCCTATACATATTCGATCTGCTCTCTCTTAGTAGTTCGAACGTGCGACAAACCTTCTCTTCATGCCCTACCGAATTGAAAAAATTGAAAAATAAGTTCTTTGGAGTACTCTGATATTTTTGGAGTAAAGGAAATTGAGTGGGATGATGACCCCATTTCTTGAATATATCACAGAATCCTCCTTTGGGTAGGAAATCCATTTCTCCCACTACCAAGTACTACACGAATGTTAGGAATTCATCCTTGTGATGGCCTTCCATCCTATACTTTGTACACCAATTTTTTTCTCATTTTTTCCTTTCCTTGGTAAGCTCGTCCAACTAAATTGTTAATGTGGCCAACTGCGTCCGAAATTGTGCCATTCCCCCTGTGTCTCTTATCGGTGATGACTCTAGTTTCATCACGATTTCTAGAGCCTCGAGATGCAACACAACCTTCTATTGAATTAGTGGTCTATGAATGTGGGGTAGTAATCCTACAATGAACCACTCTTGATGTTGATGATCTGAAATTTGGAAAGTTAGTCTCCCCATTACATCCTTAAATATCTAATCGTAAACCCATTTTGACTTTGCTTGTACATGTTTGATCTCTTTTATTTCAATGATATACTACTATTCTGACTTAAGCTTTGTGAACTCCTTTAGTAGTGATTTCTTTATTTCTGCCAAAGTCCTATCCTATCTGGTAGGCATAATACCCTATAGCTTCATATACCATACTAGTGTGCGACCTTTAAACATTGTTGTTAACTGCACAATATTCACTGCTTCGTCTTGTATGTTTTTAGCGGCCCAAATTGTCTTGCATAAAATCAAGTGTTGTTATGGATCCTCTGACCCTACTCCCTTGAATTTAGGAAGTCTAAGAGTATTATCTACTCCTGCCATGTTGGTTTGTGTATTCCCTGCTCTTGGTGATGTTGGTAAACTCTGGTTTTCACTCTTGTGCACCTCCAACTATTTTATTATTACTATTATGTCCTTCTTGGCTAACTACGATGGATTTCAAAAAATATTCAAAGGTTATCTCTTATTTTGGTGACACACACGGGGTTGTGGATTCAACATTGGATCTTGTCTGAGTAGGAATTATCTGCTCTTCTATTACTGGAATAGATTGAAACCCCTGTTCTCTTCCTCCTATGTAAGGCACCTATACGATTCAAAATTATGTGCAAGGTTCTTGTACTTCTCGCTCACTATGAATATCTTCTCTTCAAGTCCCAGTATTTTTCCTTTTATACCTCCTTCCTTCGTGCAACTCTCCAAACTCATAATCTTCTTCTAGTGTACTGCCTTCTTGCATCCTCAGTTCCTACCTTCCTTTTCTCAGGAGATCCTTATGTCATCCTCCAACTCCCCCATGTGAACAAAGCACATTTAGCTATTGGACTTCATTATCATCAAAATATTTTCACATAACAAAAATTTGATCCATGTATTCAATGATTTCAAGAACCTTCCATGCGTGCCTTTGAAAAAAAATATTTTTACAACACTGTATGATTGAATGCAGTCTACAACATATTATGTAACATAACCCCTTAGTGCACTATCCAACCAAAAATCAATTTCTTGAGTAGCTGGGTTACTTACCAAATTCAAGTTCCTTACGAATTCTAGAGTCCAATTATTCGGTGTTTCAACACTAAACCTTCCCGTCTTCTCTACCAACCTCTCTAGCCACTCAATCATAATTTCTGGAAATTCGCCAAATAAAATTTCATGTAGATCCATGAACACATACTTTTGCATCCATTTCTTGTCACTCATCTAAGGGTTCATGTTCTCTTGTTGTGCAAACTCCCTTTCTTTTTGTTCTAGCCAATATGCAATCTCTTTCTTAGTCAGCCTCCAAAACATTCCCTTAGTCGTAATTTCCCAGTCCTGGCAACAAAACCATTTGTTGGATGGTTTCTAGTCTATGCACAGGTTGTAAGACCCAAGGTTCTACTTAAATATGACCAAAAAACCCTCAAGACACTGACCCTTTCAACATCACCTTCTTTCACAAATGAAGTCTCACTCGAGGTATGTATTGGGGCTACAAGAACCATGTTTTTGCAACAATAAGGGAAAGGGAGGTGGATGCATGAATTGTTGTTTCTTATTCTAGATTATGTATGTTCTTTATTATTACCTATATTATAATAGTCATACATGAACATTACAACATAATCAATCCAGAGAATAAATCCATTCTGTGAAGTATTGCATCATCCATGAATGCACATAGACGAGTAAAGAACACAAGACACAATATCCTCTCTAAAATTTTTCTTTATTCATCTTCTTCCTTAATATCCATCTATTACATTCATGATATTTTCATAACATTGATTCTCTTCTATGCACACTAATCTCCCATTCCTGTTACATATTTATACCCATAACCTAGGGCTTAAATCCCTATTATCCCAAAATAGTCTATTACAATTCATGGCATGGCCAACTTCAGTTAACTATTTGTTTGCTTTCTTCTACTTGTCATTTTTTATACATATTTTATGTTGTTCTTCTATTTATGAAAATTCACACTTTCATCCTTTGCACTTCCTTCTCTTGCTCGCTTTCTTTATCCTTCTATATGTGCATTGTCTCCATCTAGTGTTCCATCCATCCTTCTTCACCCTTTTTAATCTTCTGTGCGATTTCTTCATACTTAGGTTTTTCTCCAAAATTACCTCCAAAACTGCCTATCCAACAATACTCATGCCTCAATATGAGTTCTGAGTGAAAATTTAGAACATTTGCATGTTTCCAATTCCACTTTTTTACTGCTAAAAAAACACAGTTATTAATTTATGAAAGATTTTATTGCACCAATCACAATTTTGGATTGACATATCTATTCCAATCTTCAATGCCTTTCCAATGACTATTTTCTTGTTCAAATACGAGCTCTGAGCTGGAAGTTATGGTTCGTAGAAGTTTAGGTTATTTTACCCAATTTATCCTTGCATACTACAGGTGCCTTATTTCTCTTCTTGTATATTTTCAGGTACGTATAGCCAAAATATGACTTCACCACTATATTCTATGAGTCATAATATTTCTATCGATTTCTCCTGTGCCCCAAACAAACTTTTGAGCATGGAGTTATTCCCTCTAGAAGCAAAACTGGTGCCAAACTTTTACCCTCACTGTTTTGGATATAAATTTCTCATACGAGCTCCATTTCACAAACTATTTAGCTTATTGGATAGCTCTCTCCGAGTTAATTTTATTTTAGTTGCAGAGACATAGTGTACCATGGTATACTCTTTTCTCATGGGTTTTGATTGGATAAAAACATCGTTTAGGGCCTCAAAAATTCCCCACAAGTTAATGACCTTCAAAAAACACAAAAATTCACATACAAATGTCTATTTTACTAATGTGAAAACCCCTTTAAATATGAACTGTTGATCTCAAATCAGGAGAAACAACAATCGTTGATTTGACTCTATTGGCCATCAATGATCAACACTTTCCTTTGTATGTGCGTGACACTTTTCTCGATTTGTCGACGCAATCATCGATCATCAACCCTCTTTCCTGACAACCAATTTGTAATAAAATTCCAAACCATCTGACTCAACCATGTGTCATCGGCCCTCATGGATCCCAATTAACTCACAAACTCCTATCAAATTCTGTCAATTCTTGACTATCGACCATCAACCGATTCTTGGCTAACATTGCAACTGCTATCGTGGAATGACATGTGGATACTGATGTGGCATGTCATATGGATGATGAAATCATCATCCAATTTTCCTTCATTGATGATCAACCACTTCTCTTGGACGACTTGAACACCTCACCAAATCATCCAACGCCCAACCATTGATGCGTTGGTCATCGATGACTTCTCTTGCTTGATTTAAACCACTTCACCTAATCAAACAACACACGACCACTGATCCATAAACCATTGAATATTGAAAACAATTTGGTGGATTTGAAAAACCCCAATTATCGACCATTATCAGTCAAATATGTCTTATGGATGACCAACTCTTCACCCAAATTGTTGATTCGACCATCAACCATCGACATTTTCTCTTGGAAAATTTCCAACACTTTTCCAAACTTACCAATTTGACCATCGGTCATCAACAAATTCTGTGGTTGAACCTCACACTTAGAAAATTTCAACAAAACCCAGGTGAATCTGGGTTTTCAATCTCATCCATTTCACAAACCCCCGAAAAACATCCTAGCCATTGATTTACTCAACCTTTCAAATGACCAAAACCTTATGAATTCTTAAATTTATCATAGTGAATCTTGGTCATTGATCTCAAGATCAAAAGAGATCCTATTTGTTGCTTCACCAAACTAATTGGCATGCATGTCAGTAATTACTCAATTATCTTGGGTAGAGACTAGAAAGCCCTAACTAGTGGTTATTTATCTTTAAATGGTTCACACCTATCCATTCCCCAAGATGGAAAGAACATCATTGTTTTAAGGGAAGGGAAAATCTCACCGTATATTCAAAAGGTTCCTCAACCCATTGTAAATTATATTGAGAAAAATATGGGGGTGTATTCTATTTTTGCTGATGAAGATGATTCTTATATTGAACATCCCTATGATTATGAAGATGTTTTGTGGCATATGAAATTTTATGGTGCATGTTAAAGTGAATGAAATGGATTAAGAATTGTATTATACTCTCATGTTGGTAAAATTCATAATTTGTCATACAGACTTGTATTTTCCTATACCAATAATGTGACCGAGTTTGAACCTTGTTCTTGGGAATTTAAAATGCTTATAACCTAGGCTATGGTCATCTTACTATTTTTGGATATTGAGAACTTGTTGCCAATTTGGTAATAAAAATATATAATATTACTAACAATTTGCTGAAAAGATACACCCAAGATGTTTGGGATTTAATTCAAAATCTGTTGTATTTTAACATCACTCACATCAAAAGGGAATTAAATTCAATAGATGAGAATATAGTTGTTTTGGTAGCCTCTCCTACAAGGAAATTGTTTCCTCAAAGATATGATTGCACATTTTTATCCTTTTTTTTTTTTAACAAGAACGGATATGAGATATATTAAGAAAACAACAGAAAACTGCTAGCACAATTACATTCAATATTCATAGGGTAGTGTCAACTGGGACTTAGGGAATCTCTCTCATTCATTGGATTAAGGTAATTTATCTAATCCCTTGATACCATCTAGTAACATAACTCCTTTTCTTAGCAATACTACTTTGTTATCTTCTTTATCTGCTTCGCCATTTAATTCTCGCAGAATGTGGAATAGATGGATGGCATGGAAGGTGGACATAAGGAGTTTAACTTTATAAAGGATTTTCCTGAGCCTCGTATGTTTGGTTAGGTTCTTACAAGAGAGAGATTGAATGATGATATTAGAGTCTCCAAAGACATCGAGGTCCTTGATGTTCATGAGTTGGGCTTGAGATAAACCTTGCTAGAGAGCTAGAGCTTCATTTATATTGTTTCTGTCCTTACTAATTCCCCAGGATTATGAAATCACCCTTATTTCCTTGGGGTCAATAATCACCCCTCCTTCGCCAACCTCATAGGGGTTTCATTTAGAAGCTCAATCAAAGAAAAGACTATGCCTTTGGAGGTATTTGTGCCAGTTTGTGAAGTTTGATGGTTCCAACCTGATTTCCCACTTGTAAGTAGAGGGTTGCAGAGAAGTTGACACTTTCAAAGCACTTGGGATAAGGCTTGACAACCATTCTTCCTCGATGGGAGTTAACTTGTCTTTATTTGCTGGAAATTTGATGGATGACAGAAAGTCCCCCAACATTGCTTTGGCTTTTTCCCTCTCTGACAGCTTTCCCTTGGAAGACTCAGGCATTGCTTTCTAACCAAATTTTCCAACAAATAAACATGGGAAGGTACCCCCAACAAATTTTTAGTTGGTCTTTCTTCATGACGTAGAAGGGGCATAGCACTTGCCAATTTAGAAGAAGTTTGGGTATCTCATCTAGGAGAGTGACTTGAGTTTTCCAAGGAGACAATGCCAACTACCAAACCTCCTGGGAGAATGAGCAATTCAACAATATGTGTGCCACGGTTTCCTCATTTGAGACACAGAGGGGACAAAGCATGGGGCCTTCCCATCCATTTATTTTGATATCATCTCCAGTGAGAATGGTGTTGTGTGCTAGTGTTCAGATGAACATATCGATTTTCAGAATGGATTTATAATTCCATACTTCTTTCCAAGGGTCGGATTGGGGGGCGTGTTCAGAGTTTCTTTGGTGAATTTTTATCCCTGTGAGACTGTGTATGAGCCAGAATGTTTTCCCCATCCCCTTCTGTCTTTATTATGTGAAATGATCGGCGATTTCCCCTGGAGGAGCATGAGTAATCGACTTTTTTTAATGTGCAGGTGGCTCGAACTTCTCAGTAGTTTTCATTCTTTCCAACTGTTGTTTGCATTCAAATTCCACTTTGAAATGTCCCAAATCGTGTTAAACTATTGGTCGTGGAGAAAATTCTTTAAGTTGTTGGTGCCCGGGGATCGAGTCCTCCCAAATCCAAATGTTTTCTCCATTTCTTGGTATCCAACTTAGATGGGGACTGAATAACCCTGATGTTTTTTGACAAATTATGAAAATTGGCGATCCCTTTGAGACTTTTGGGGCTGTGTTGAGACACCTCCTTCTAGTTCCTAAGTAATATTTCTTCCACAGAGCACTCTTTCTTCAGGTGAGTTTGCCAGAGACCAGGTTCCAGAGAAGATTGGCCCCTAGTGCCATATTTTGGGCTCTCAAATATCTTATCTGAAGACCACCTTTTGTATAATGCTTTGTTACTTTCCCCCAACTCACTAAAGGAAATTTATTTTCATTTTGTTCAGTGTTGACCCCCTTTTCAGAGAAATCTTCTTACAAGTGACTTGATTTGGCTTATGCATCCAAATGGAGCTAACATGATAGAGCTTTTAAATATTGGAATACTAGCCAAAACCGATTTGAGGAGGACTAACTTCCTTGCCAAGTTTAACTAGGAGGCTCCCCATGCTTGAATTCTAGTTTTTTATTTTTTCCACAACAGGAGACCAATGGGAAGAATTGGGCTTGCATTGGAAGATAGAGACGCCTAATTATTTGAATTATTCCCATTGATTTTCCCCTTCCATCTCCAAGATTCTAGATATTTCCACCATTTCCCTTGGTTTGCAGTTCCACCCAAATATTTTGCTCTTCCTATAGTTTATTTGGATCCCCGAAGATTCCTTGTAAAGATCTAGTTGTTTCTTGAATTTGTGAGTTATGATGGTAATAAATCCTCCCAAGGGTAGTGTATCATCGAAAAATTGAGCATGGTTTATATCTTTGACCCCTCTTGCAATTTTTATGCCCATTAATTCCTGTTGGGAGTGACAGTGTGCTAATTGAAAGCTTGGCGCTGAAGCTTGAATGGCATAGAGTAGAGGGGAGATTTCACATTTTAATCCTTATATTGAACTCATATTCCTAATAATGTGGAATCATAGCAAGTTTTCCCTGATGATGAAATCATTTATTCTTTCTTGTAGAATTAGCTTTATAAGCCTAAGGAAATCATTTCACTCAAAGACAATAAAATTCCTAAAGCGATGAATCCTTTCAAAATTTCATTCTCAAACAGTGATGTTAGCAACAAAAAAGATAAAAAAATAAGAGGAGTCAAAGTGGAAAATAATAGATATCATTCCTATGAACATTGAAACTCAAGAACAACCAAAAGTTTTAAAAATTGGAGCCCAATGTTATGAAGATGAAAAGAAGAAATTCATGGACTTGTTCTGTGAATTTAGAGATGCTTTTTCTTGGTATTATGAGGATCTTTGTATTTAAATACTATTGTCTTCTAGCATGCTATTCTGATTAGGGAAGAAGAAAAACATGTTAGAAAAAGCAAAGACCCATTAACCATTCTCTTGAAGCTACAATTATAAAAGAAGTGGAAAAATTAATAAATGATCATATAATATTTCCAGTTAGATATTCCGAGTGGGCATCTAATATGGTCCCAATATGGAAAAA
Organism: Picea mariana; assembly: GCA_032191745.1. Classification (NCBI taxonomy): domain Eukaryota; kingdom Viridiplantae; phylum Streptophyta; class Pinopsida; order Pinales; family Pinaceae; genus Picea; species Picea mariana. The sequence goes on from JASDQU010099998.1 coordinate 960,141, forward strand.
GAATGATGACATTCATTTATGTGTTGATTTCAATGCACTTAATAGAGATAGTGATAAAGATAACTTTCCCCTTCCTAACATGGAAGTGATTTTGTAGCAAGTAATAGGATCACAAATGATGTACTTTCTCAATGGATTTTTTTGGCTATAATCAAATTATAGTTAAGAGGGAAGAAAAATATAAAACCACTTTCAAAACTCAATGTGACACCTTTTCTTATGAACGAATTCCTTTTGTATTAACTAATGTATGTGCTTTTCAAAGAGCTATGAAGATAG
>JASDQU010099998.1:970078-980495 GCA_032191745.1 Picea mariana
TGCATGTGATAAGAGAAGCTCACACTTCTCTCATTTCAAGGCATTTTGGAGTAGGTAAAGCCGTAGCACAATTACAAAAATTCTGTTATTGGCCTCGAATGAATGAAACAGTGTCCAAATATGTAAAAGGTTGTGTCATGTGTGCAACAAGCAAACCAAGTAACAGAAAGTTAGGTTTGTACACTCCACTTCCAGTTCCTTCTCATCCATGGGAAAGTGTTTCAATGGATTTCGTAGGAGGTTTACCAATGTCTAGAAAAGGACATGACTATCTGTATGTTGTTGTGGATCGATTCAGTAAAATGTGTATACTCATGCCTTGTAAAAAGCAGATCACAGCTGAGATGACTGCTCATTTGTTCTTCCAAAATGTATGGGTCCATTTTGGACTTCCTACTTCTATTATTTTTTATCGAGATTCCCATTTTCTTGGGAAATTTTGGTCATCATTATGGTAACTTATGGACACAAAGTTGAAGAAAAGCACAGCATTTCATCCACAAACTGACACTCAAACTGAAGTGGTCAACAGGACTATGGTATATCTTCTTCGAGGGTATTGTGCCAAGCATCCCAAGCTTTGGGATGAACAATTGCATTATGTACAACATGCCTACAACAGAGCTATACACTCTTCTACTCAAAAGTCTCCTTTCGAGACATGTTTTGGGTACTTGCCAAAGTCTCCTTTAGACTTCATTTTTGGGAAAGATACAGTGGAATGTGAACAAGTTGATGCAGATAAAGCTCGAAGGTTTATTCAACAGATTCAGGTAATTCACCAAGCAGTGCAAGAACAGTTGGAATCAAGTCAGGCCAAATACAAAAAAAGGCATGACAAGCATCGCATAGATCATCATTTTCAGATTAGTGATCAAGTATGGCATCATATCAGCAAAGATCGACTTCAAGGTGAAGGTATAAAGTTGAAACCTATCAGGTATGGACCCTTTACAATTTTGGACAAAGCCGGCAATAATGCTTTCTGGTTAGAATTGCCTCCTTATATGAAAATGTATTCAGTTGTTAATGTGGAAAAATTGAAATTGCATGAGCCGCCTATGATTATAGACCAAGATATACAGGTTCAAGTCCCTTCTGCGGACAAGTTTGCTCCTGAGTATCTTAATGAACTTCAAGAAGATATAATACTGGACAAGAAGGTCAGATCGTCACGAAGAGAAGACATGGAGTTTCTTTATGTGGGGTTAAAAGGAATGCATCCAAGCAAAGGAAGGTGGATAGAGACCGGAAGAGTGAGGGAATTATACCCTCACTTATTTTCTGAATGATTTCATACTTTTTGTGGCCAAAAAGATTTCCAATGGGAAGGTTTGATCCAGGTGGATCATCTCAAAATTCGATAGAGTTAAAGTATTCAAAATGAAAAGTAAATCTTACAAAGTGGAAGCGCTCGTCAGCAGCTTTCCGGTGACGTTCGTTTTAGGAAAAACAGCCTCCAGGTGACAAAGATATAAGCAATGGAAGTTTCGTTAAAGATGGTTAGAAATGGGTTAAAAATGGGTTAAATATGATTAGAAATGGTTTGAAAAAAAAGGGTGGTCAAGGGCCTAGCCCTTGACCTTGCCAACACCGAGGCATCCCCTTGGTATTTAAATGTATATCAAAAACCATATGAAAAACCCAAAATATAATGTTAAAACCAAATGCGATACTATAGCAAAGCGCACCATATAATATATGGGTATTAAAAAATTTTCCAACCATAGTATTAAAACCATATAAATCATATGTTAAATCAACATATGATATACCATTGCATATATACCATATGATTAAAACAAATATGATATACCTAATCGCGCCAAAGAGGAGAAGCCCGCGGGTTTGACCCCGGGACTTCCGCCCCCCCCATAACCACTATAACAACCACAACTACCAACACACCACCGCTATGAGACATGGCAATGGGTGGCGTGCAAAACTTAAAAAGTGCCAAAATGAATGGGATTTGGGTGGGTGCGTGGCCTATGGCCCATGCCCCTTTTTGGGTTTTGATTTCATTATTTAAATGAAGCATGGGCATGGATCCCAAGAAGGAGTTTTGATGCAGGCACGTAGATCGAGGTGATGCTGCACAATAAATGAAGTGAATTTGCACGTAGTTCGAGGTGGTACATAATTAGCACGCATCCCAAGGCTGTACTGACTGTACAATCAGGGGCATATTTGGGAATTGTGCCAAGAAGGGCATTCAGAGTCCAGTTTCTGAAATATATCGAGTTTATACTCAAAAGTTTTAGTTTTTCGCAAGGATTCCAGATCCAACTTCAGTTTTTGCATTCAGGCATCCAGACAGAAAAGTGCTCATAGAACCTTCCAGATACACAGAAAGGTATCCATGTTTATACTTAAAAGTCTCAGAATTTCATCTTGCAGCTGTTGTTGAAGTCTGTTACTATATATGACAGTCAGAAATTAGAAGTCACTTTGTAAGCATTTGAATACTTAATCTATCGGCCTTCCCATTTGGAAAGTGGCCCGGAGACATAGCCAGGAAGTCTAGTGAACTCCGTTACCAATTCTTGTGCATAGATAGTTTTCTTACATGTTTATGTGCTCAAAGTGCTTGATGAATGTTCTTTAATTTTTCATTTATAAAGGTGGTTAACAATTAAAAATTCACATACAAGTAATGGTTAAAGATCAAGTTAAATTTTAGATCAACAGGTACCCTCGTTAGTCGCTCGATTGGGACTATCTTATGTTGATTTACCAACCTTAACTAGACAAGGGACCATATTAATTTAGGTTCTCCCATCATCTCCCATGTCTTCTTAGGTAGTACATTCACATCCAATCCTAAGTCTAGAATAACATTATCCACATCATATTTCCCAATCTTTGCATTAAACATGAATTCCTCGTTGGTTCTCTTCCTGCGCAATACCTGGTTTACCATTCGTTGTGTGACAGGGTTGTCCATTCCTTTTGCGTAAGAATCAATCATGTTGTATAATATGCTAAGCGAAATTCTATTTCTCATCGGTTCTACACAAATTTTTAAGAATTCGGTTAGTGTACTTACTTGTGCACTTGACTTTTTAGGTACCACTGGGTCTTCTAGATGAGGTAGTGATGATGTGGATGCTTCCCCATGTGGTTCAAGTATTTCCTTTCATGCACTCTATTATGTCTCTTTTTCTTGCTATGGGTTGAATGTTGGCATAGGCCCCATTGACTTCCTTACCCATTACTCCGTTTGATTTCCCTGAGTTTCCATATCAGCGCCCGTGATTTTTGGTTCTTCATTGTGTTTTTCAACTGATATCATTTTCACATTCTGATTCTGATGTGAATTTTGATTTGGGTTGCCTCTAGCTTTCAATTTTGCAACTATTTGGGGATAGTCCTCTATTGTGTGATCCAGGGCTCTGCAATATGTGCACATGGTTCACGGGTTCTATCAATCTCAGGCCAAGTGTCCTGGTTGATTACAATTATAACAGATAATCGGTCCTTGTCCTCCTCGACCAAAATTCCCTCTACCTAGGCCTCTACCAAAATTTGCTATGCTCCCTTGATTGAAACCTCTTTAAGTTTTATACTTCACACCACTCCCATCGACATTGGTATTCTCTTCCTAGGTCCTATATATATTTGATGTGCGCTCCCTTAGTAGGTCGAATGCACGATAGTCCTTTTCTTCATGCCCTACCGATTTGCAAAAATTGCAAAACAAGTTCTTTGGAGTACTCTGATATTTTTGGAGTAATGGACACTCACTGGGATGATGTCCCCATTTCTTACATATCTCACGGTATCCTCCTCCGGGTAGTGGATTTGATTCTCCTACTACCAAGTACTGCACAAATGTTTGGAATTTGTCCTTGCGGTGGCCCTCCGTATTGAACTTGGTACACCAAATTTATTCTCTTTTTTCCCTTCCCTTGGTAATCTCAGCTAGCTAAATTGTTAATGAGTATAACTGCATCTGAACTTGTGCCATTCTCCCAGTGTCTCCTATCGGCGACGACTCTAATTTCAACGTGATTTCCAGTGCCTCGGGCTATGACACAACCTTCTATTGAATTAGTGGTCTATGAATGTGGGGTAGTAATCCTACAATGAACCACTCTTGATGTTGTTGATATGGAATCTGGAAATTCAGTCTCCCCATTACATCCTTAAAGCATTGATCGTAATCCCATGCTGACTATGTTTGCACCTGCTTGATCTCCTCTAGTTCAGTAATATACTGTGATTCTAACTTCGTATTTTTGAACTCCTTTAATAGTGCTTGCTTTATTTATGTGCGGCTCACTGTGCGGCTCACTGTGTGGCTCAATGTGTGGCTCACTGTGCGGCTCTTCTCTCCCAACCCTAGTCTTTTTCCTTTTATACCTCCTTCCTCCATGAAAATCTCAAAATTCATAGTCTTCCTCTAGTGAGTACCTTCTTGCATCCTCGGTCCCTTCCTTCCTCTTTCATTGTTTCCTCCATTTTCTTAGGTGATCCTTATGTTATCCTCCAACTCCCCTATGTGCGCAAATGCCATTTAGTTGTTGAACTTCATTATCATCGCATGATTTTCACATCATAACATCTTTATCCATATATTCAATGATTTCAAGAACTTGCCATGTGGGCCTTTGAAAAAAAATATTTTTGCAACACGGTATCACTGAATGCAGTCTACAGAAAGTTTTGTAACATAACCCCCTAGTATACTATCCAACCAAAAATCAACTGCTAGAGTAGTTAGGTTACTTATCGAATTTAGTTTCCTTACCAGTTCGGGAGTCCAATTCTTCGGTACTGCAGCACTAAACCTTCATGTCTTCTCTGCTAACCTTTCTAGCCACTCGGTTAGAATTTTTGGGAATTCACCAAAGAAAATTTCATTTTTATCTGTGAACACATACTTTTGCATTCATTGCTTGTCACTCATCTGAGGGTTCCTGTTCTCTTTTCATGCGAAGTCTTTGTTCTTTTCGTTCCAACCAGTCTGTGATTTCTTTCTTAGTTGGCCTCCAAAACATTCCCTCAGTCACAAATTCCCAGTCTCAACAACAGAACCATTTGTTGGATGCTTCTTGTCTATGTAGGGGTTATAAGACCCAAAGTTCAGTTTGACCATGACCAACAAAACCCTCAATACACTGGCCTTTTTGGCATCACATGCTTGCGTAGATCAAGTCTCACCTGAGGTATCTATTAGGGCTGCAAGAACCAATTTTCTACAACAGTAAGGGAAAGGGAGGTTGATGCGTGAATAATGCTTCATGATCTTAACTTATGTATGTTCTTTATTATTACCTAAATTATCACAGCCATACATGAACATTCCAGCATAACCAATCCATATACTAAATTCATTATGTGAAGTATATCATCATTCATGAATGCAGAAAGACAAGTAAGAACACAAGACACAATATCCTCTCTAAACTCCTTTATTCATCCTATTTCTTACTATTACATTCATGATATTTCTATAACCTCAATTCTCTTCCATGCGCACCCTCTCACACTCACATACACATATATCTCTCCCCCAATCCCATTACATATTTATACCCCAAAATCTAGGGTTTCAAGTTCTATTCTTATCTATCCAAAAATAGCCCATTACAATGCATGGCATAGCCATCTTCAGTTAATTGGCTATTTTCCTTCTTCTACTTCTTGTTCTTTATACATCTTTTACGTTTTCCTTCTATTTCTAGAAATTTGAACTATCATCATTTGTGCTTCCTTTTATTGTTCGCTTGCTTTATCCTTTTGTCTTTTCGTTGTCTCCGTCCTTCACATCCTTCTACTCCCTTTTTATCTTCTGCGTGAATCCTTCCTTCTACATGATTCCTTCCTTCTTCGCACTTCCTTCCTTCTGCGCTCTTTCTTTATAATTAAGATTTTATATTCAAAACTTTTCATGTCCAAAATTATCCACTTATACAATAAACAAGGAAACTTAGCAAAGAAAAATTCATTTAAATCTATATAGATGTACCTATATTTCCAACATTTGAGGTTGATCTATATGTTCCTGGTCTCTCATCGCATGAGCTCATCCTCCTTTTTAGTTATCCAATCTTGTATCTCCTTCCTGGAAGGTTTCCACCTTATTTTATTTCTTCACCATGCATTACAAAACCTTCAGGTCATGGCAATAGAACCATTTGTTGGCTTTTCTATTCGTTTGGGTGTTAAAGACCCAAGGTTTGAAAATATTTTACCAACAAAACCCCATAGGCGTCAGCATATTCAAACTTCAGTCAAGGACCAAAGAAGGTCTCACCCAATATGCCATGAGAATCATAGAGACCATTGGTCTTGTGTAGGGTGTGAAGGAACAAAACATATAGGAAACCTTCATTAGCTAGTCATTCATTCATTTATCATGCACGAAATAATATAACATAGACATACATTCAAGTCAAAACTCATTAGATGCAGAGATAATTATGCTTGAGTTGTACTCATCCATTTCATTCATTCAACATAGTCAAATACAATAGGACCGTATCCTAGTCAAGATACATTAACATTCTACACAAAGACGAGCCATATGCTCATATCTCGATCCACTTTCTCTCTCATGCGAAAAGCGGACATAACAAGAAGTAACAACTAAGCTTAACTCCAACTCTAGCTTGTCTCTTGATCATACAACATTGAACTCTCTCCTCACTCAAAATCCCAACCCTCTACATATCTGCATGCATCCCCCCATATCTTTCACAGAGCTTGGCAATCATAACTAACTTTCCATCTCATCCATAACCTCGACCATGACCAGTCGGGTTGTTACAAAATCAATTACAATGATTCATGAGGATCTTTACGAATCTGGCCTACATGTGGTTTCTTTAAGTCCTTGCACGTAATACAAAATGGGTTGGTGCATGCAGTAAATCCTCCACTGGCACAAATGCTAAAACTTGGTTCAACACTATGTATATTCTCATGTGCAAGCAATGCTAACTTCTGGCACGTGTGAAGTCTCTTTCAACCCTTACGTTCCAATAGGGTTATGCATTTATATCTCAATTCATGACAAAGAGGATAGCAGGGGTTATGCATTTCTATCTCAATTCTAGAGAGAGATTGAGAGACTGACTATGAAGACCAATGGATAACATCTTGAGGATTTTTCTATCATTGTTAAGATTGAGAATTGATGAGTCTGAATTAAGAGAGAAAATTAGTATAGTATTAATGATTGCAGGATCATTGGGCCTTCAACTCGGGGGTTGAGGAAATTAAGATAGGAGGAGAACACTCATGTGTCCCCCATAGTTGGTTGTAGATATATTTGTTGGATATTGTTGTTGTTGGAGATACTACCATTGGAGTTGTTGTGGGCACTATTGTACCACTAACTACACACTCCTTCTAAGCAAGTATTCTTTGATCCTCTTGTTCCTTTTAAATTGAAAATCTAGATCTAGAAACCAATGGTGAATTGTTTCTCAAGTCTAATTCTTAGAGCATAAAGGATGAGGATTAATTTTCTTAAGGAATATGGGGTTTAAAAGTTGATTTACATGCAAGTCATTTCTATAAATTAACAAATAAGTCTTTTATTATTTATTTGGTTGGGTTTAAAAAATTAGGGAATTTAGGTGTATGTGATAGAGTTTCATGCTAGAAATTTTCAATATTAGTACTTTAGAGTAGAATATGGTCTTTCTTCTCCTTAAATTTTTATTAATTTTGTAATTCATAGGCAAATCTTAAAATTAATGAACTATTTCTATGAGTATTTATATCTTGTAGGAATCCTTTACAATAAAACATAGGGTTTAGTTTGATGGTGCACAAAAACATACTAAGAGAAACTAGACTTAGATGCACAATAGACCAAGTTGTACTTAAGCTAATTCCTAATTTCAAAATGTCCTAACAAAGGAACTATATAGTGAAGATCTTAACAACCCTGTGCAATATCAATTCCTAACTAGATTTTCTTCCTTTCTAAAAGCCAGTGGAAAAAAATGGATTGATCTTTCCAATGGAATCTCTCAGATTGAAGAGCATATAATTCCATGAGGCTTTTAGAATGAAATATTAGTTTTAATGAGAAAACTACTTAAAACACTCACAACCCCTTAAACATGATCCCCTTATGTACATGAAATAGGGTATCAAGTAGAAGGATCATCATGTACCATCCTTTTCACCCACAAATTTTATGATGTTATTTATAAAGTTCTAATTGGTACCTCTTCATTTATCTAAGAATTGGAATTGGATATGGTGGAAGTATGCAAGGTTGTACCATCTTTTTCACCCACAAATTTTATGATGTTATTTATATAAAATTATAACTAGTGTTAGAATTGCAAATGCGGAAAACACAATTCACATATGATAATTAACAATCACACAGATAAGAAACACGGGGATTTCACGTGGTTCACCCAAACGTTGGGCTACGTCCACCAAGTATAGGCATCGGTTGTCTTATTATTCAGATCATGAAGATTACAACAAACTTGCAAGTTCTCACTATGTCTTATATGCCTCTATGGGCTTACATGAATTTATATACATTTACATAAGAAACTGATTATTAAATGCACTCCTATCCATATTCTAACTTGGTCTATTTTAGTTGCAACCAACGCAAAATAATAGGATCCAAATCCATCCTTGGAAGAATTAGTTGTCACCAAATCCCAACAATCTCCACCTTGACAAAAATTAGCCTGATACCTTGCTCCTTCCTTTTGTTAATCAACTTTTCTGCAAACCAAGAGAAGACAAGCACCACTGCAACTTCTCTAATAAAACGGGTTTCATGATCTCACCTGTATGACTTGCACGAGTTTGGATTTCCTGAGGGGTCAATCCACCTCCAACATGTCTTCCACAACTGTGTTGTGAGATATATTTAGTGATAGATCTCCTCCTATCCAAAACACCTGTAAAATATACATTACAATTATCATAGACCATGTCAGTGTAACCATTATAGGTGACATTTGTTCTTCTCAAATGTTGAAGCACCCATTTCACTGCAACACCTGAATTTTTCACGTATCTGACAACATCATTAGCATGTGAAACATCTGGTCTTAACCATTTCATCACATACAACAGACCTCCTACTAAACTTACACGAGACATAACCTTTTCTTCTTTATAGACAAGACCTATGCTTGAAGAAAACTTATAATGGAAAGAAAGAGGGATAAAAAATGGTTTTACAATGTTCATATTGAACTCCAACCACAGCTTACCATTACCATCTATGTATACTTCCATGCCCATAATTTGTTTTGCTTCTCTTTGATCCCTCATATGAATTGTCTTGTCCACCTGAGTCATTTTATTACTGATTTTATCCATGCTTCGGCTTGCATCGAGCATATCATCAGCAAATAACATCAAGACTGTGAATGTACTATAGACTGTATAGTCATTCCTAGCCTTTGAAAAATGTTGACTCGCTATGAAGGATTCAAACCTCTTGTATATTTGCCTGGGTACCAATAGGCCATACAATGAATTTTCTAGCATGCAAACAAATTTACCGTTGTGATCTTGAATCAACCCTTTTGGTTGTTACATACATACTATATCTCTATCAATGATGACCTTGTGAGAAGTAGGATCCCACACACAACATCCGTTTATACCACCATCATAACTTGCAGAGATATAAAACAAACAGGAATTCAAAAATAAATATTTTAAGTCTAGAAATGATTTACCGCTTACCAGTACCTGCAATTCTTTCTTTCTCTTATGACCTTGATGCTTCTGCCATAAACAAGAAGATACATCTGTCACTTCAGATGCTACTTCAGTACTCCCTTCTAGCTTATAAAGGTTATCAACCTTTGTTGCCTTCATCACTACTAAACTACCTTTCGACAATGTGAGTGCTCCACCTTAACCTATATACTTATATCCACAAGAATCCAACACTCCCAATGAAATCAAAATTGATTTAAGCTCAGGTACATATCTAACATTCGTTAATTCCCTAACAATACCATCGAACATTCTGATTCTAATATTGCCAACCCCAACAGTTTTACAGGGAATACCATTTCTCATAAACACTACACTCTCATCAACAGATTGGTAATAAATGAACCAATTTCTATGTGAGCACATTGTTGGATTACTGAGAGGGGGGGTGAATCAGTAATAGAGCAGTTTAATCCCTTTTAACCATATAATCCAAGTGTTATATCAATGAAGCATTATTATCCAATAACTACAAAGTAAATAATCAATGAATAAATGAACAAACATACACATACACAGTACACCAGTGTTGTACGTGGAAACTCAAATCAGGAGAAAACCACGGAATGTTTTTTCTTATATGTCTTGAAGAATTACATTCATTGGAAGCACCAACTTCCTTTGTTTTCCAGCTGCAACTGGAAGGAGGCTCCAACCCCCTAGTTTCTCAGGCTACAACCTGAGGGAAGCT
>JASDQU010099998.1:980545-998167 GCA_032191745.1 Picea mariana
CAGGAGAAAACCACGGAATGTTTTTTCTTATATGTCTTGAAGAATTACATTCATTGGAAGCACCAACTTCCTTTGTTTTCCAGCTGCAACTGGAAGGAGGCTCCAACCCCCTAGTTTCTCAGGCTACAACCTGAGGGAAGCTCCAACTCCCCAATTCTCTGGCTACAACCAGAAGTAGGCCACAACCCCCTATGTTCTCCAGCAACAACCGGAAGGTGGCTACAACCACCTGTCCTTGCCCCGTTCTGCCACCCTGAAGTAGAAGTAGAATGATGGAACCAATGTCAACCTGTCACTGTGAGATATACCCCTGCAAACATGTACCAATAAATCTGAACCATGCATCAACTTGTGCCTCAACCTGTACCATAAACAAGTGCATCAACCATGCACCAACCTGCACCAAATAACCTGTAATCAACCTGTACCATAAACAAGTGCATCCATCTATGTACCAAGTATATACAAATCATGTGTCAACTACTCATCAACTATGACTCATCAATATGTACCAACATCATCAACTATACACCTCATGTATGTGTCAACTCATCAACTACTTGTCTCAACCATGTACTCAACATGTACCTCAACCAAAACCCCTCATCGATTTCGTCATCCAAATCTGATTTGTAGCTCTATAATAGACCTGGTGTATATGATCACATTCTTGCAAACCTTCTTCAACTTCAACAACAAGAGACTAGCATTTTCATCAAACTTTTCTTTAGTCTCACATGCCTAGTTTTGGATTAGTCAACAACCCTAACTTGAAGTAATCATTACTTTGTACCTGTAATGTATAAAGATCTAAAACTGATACACAATGTTCTTCAATTTGTCTTATGCAATTCCTCCAGGAGTCACTACATGGAACCTCTCAGAAAAGAAGTTATAGCAAAAATGGCATACCTTGTTGAATTATGGATTATTCTAGGGAGCTACCTTGTAGAGTGTTCCCTGCACGAAATATTTGTCTAATTGATCTGAAACTGTGATACAACATACTACAGACTGTACCCTAACCAACACATTTGGTTTCACTAAATTTGGAACTGTTATGAATAAGTTATGAAATTTTTACCCGAAACACCTGTTTTTGACTAGTTTCAGGACTAGCCACAAACCCTATTTTCCACGAAATGTAACTCAAAAAATACAATGAACCACACACTGAATTTTTTTCCACAGATACTTGGATATGTTTTCTCAATGGAATAGCAATTTCACGGTCTGAATCATTATAGAAAAAAATTTATAACGAAAATGGTGACATGACCTGTAAATAACATACCTTACAAAGCACCATCAAAAGAATTTATCCTTCCTTGCATTTCAACCTTCTTTTCTTCACCTTCCCTCGGAATTTCAGCTTAAATATCCTTGGTTACCTCAGACACCTATAGATATTCAACATTCTCAAGTGTAATTAAAATGAGAGATCCTTGCCTCTTATTTATACTCTCTAAGTAGCTTCCTTAAAAACATCTTCTAGGTCACTTGGCCCCACTTTCCTCATTTTAGGGTTAACCCACTTCTAATTTCTCCATTAAATTTATTATTGAAATAATTTATTTTGTATTCACTTTGAATTATATTACACTCATTACTTCACTTTATTATTTACCTTTTAAAATCTCTTAAACCACTTTGACTACTTTGACATTTTGGGGCTTCTAGATGACATATGAGGGTCCTCCAACTTCGTAAGGCCATAACTTTCAAACCGTGAGGAGTTATGTGACTTTCCACATACCACCAGAAATGGAATGAAATGTACTATCCATATATAATAGTATTATTTGAAAATATATTATAACTCATATCGTTATCCATCAAACAAACTTGGGTCCATTACCCAAACCTGGGGTCTCCAACTTCTCATGGCCATAACTCTCGAACCGTGAGAAGTTATGTGACATTCCACATACCACCGGAAATGGAATGACAAGCACTATCCATCTAGGATAGTTTACCTGACAAATTCATTGTCCTTTATCTCATTATTCCACAATTAAGCATGGGTTCTCTTACTCTGTAAAGTGTCTTCCCGTGAAGGCTTGCACCATAAGGGGACCACTTTGGAGTTCATCCATCTTTACTTCTTATCAACCATAACAAGACAATAATGAATCATCTTTACATCAAACAATCTTGGGTCCATTACTCAAACCTTTGTGTTGCGGGGCTTTCTTCAAGGGTTGACATCAATGACAACCAACCTTAATCAACACACATGTGGTGGGAGACACCTGAATCTAACTGCCATTCTTCTTGATATTGTAAATTACTAGAAACGAATAAAACTTGATCATTCATACCTGAATTTGTTACAGCCAAATTTGCTTCCTTCGTAGAGTTTTCCTCAGATTCTTTTCTCTTCCAGCTATCTTTCTTGCGATGTCATGTTTTGCCACAGAACCAGCATTTTGCTTTACCTTTTCTGTGTCTTGACTTAGATCGATAAAAACTTCCCTCATTCTGCTCTTTAGTTCGACCTTTGACCAGCATCGCCTCTGAAGTTGAGGTTTCTTGACTAGATTTTCTCCTCATCTCCTCGACCAACAAAGCTCCCACAACAAAGTCATAATCTAAAACATCTATTGAGCTAAAGCTAATAGAGGTGACTAGATTATCCCAAGACTCAGGCAACAAACACAATAATGTAATAGCCTTATCTTTATCTTCGAATTTAACTTCCATACTAGTCAACTGAACTATAAGGGTATTAAAGGTATTTAAATGGTCATCAACTTTTGTACCTTCTTTCATCCACAAACTGTACAACTATCTCTTCAAGTAGATTATGCTCGTCAAGGACTTCGTCATATATAGACTTTCCAACTTGCTCCATAAGCTTGATGTTGTATTCTCTCCTACGATATTAAACATAACATCATTCGCCAGACATAAACGAATGGTACTAAGAGCTTTTGCATCCAGATCTTCCCATTCATCATTCATCATGGTTGTTAGTTTCTTTGACTTGCCTACCAATGCTTTTTGCAACCCTTAAATCCCGCATCTTGAGCTTCCAAAGCTCAAAGTTGCTTTTACCACTGAACCTTTCAACTTCAAACTTCAAACTCTGCATCTTAGCCATTAGCACAAAATCTCCTAATACCCAAATCACTACTTATTAAAAAAAAGCCTTTATATAGAGGAATAATCTTACTCAATATTGAACAATAATTTAAAGAAAAAAAAATTAATTCAAAAAACCTTTTAATAATAATATAAAAAAGCTTAATAAAATATTTTAAAAAACAAAAGATTCATTTTTAAAAAACATCCACCTTTACATTTTAATTCCTCCACCCTTTTATGCATACAATATAATATTATAAAATATAAGGCATAAACTTTCAAAAGAGTCACACCATGCCTTAAATTCCTTTACTCCATAAAATCATGCGAATAAATTAAAGGAGATCGTGACCTTTATTTTAAAGCAAGTCGCAGCACCTCTCAATACTACTGCAGTGCGACGAGCTTCAAAGCGTCGAGATAGCCAGGCTGCGACGATGGATGATGGTTGTCGTCCCTCTCGATACAGCTCGGGTGCAACGTGTTGAGGAATTTTCGAGGAACGGAAGGCCAGTCTATAGGACGTTGCACCTTTCAAGAGGAGGTCTTTATGGAAATTGATGCATCTTACACAGGTTTTACTTTGCAGTTTTTTTTTTAGAATTGGAGGTCCTCGACACTCTCTTCTCCAATCAGCGCTGATATCACTTGTTAGAATTGCAAATGTAGAAAACACATTTCACATATGATAATTAACAATCACACACATAAAAAACACAGGGATTTCACGTGGTTCACCCAAACGTAGGGCTACGTCCACCAAGCATAGGCATCGGTTGTCTTATTATTCAGATCATGAAGATTACAACAGACTTGCAAGTTCTCACTCTGTCTTATATGCCTTTATGAGCTTACATGAATTTATACATTTACACAAAAAACTGATTATTAAATGCACTCCTATCCATATTCTAACTTAGTCTATTTTAATTGCAACCAACGCAAAATAATAAGATCCAAATCCATCCTTAAAAGAAATCATTATCACCAAATCTCAACAATTAATACCTTTTCATTTCTCTACTAATTAGAATTGGATATGGTGGAAGTATGCAAGATTCTCTTAAAAAAAAAATGCAACATCCTAGAGATTAGCTTATAAATCTCTCTTCTACCCAGTTACGACCCATATATGGAAAAATTCAAAGCAAGTAGTCTTTCTTGTCTGTAGATAGAGATGATGTTGGACATATTTTTTTGAGGTACAAATAGACCCAAATGCTATGTGACAAAAACTTTAAAAAATCTGCATTATGGAAATATGCAAATACACTAATATAAAAATATGCAACAAAATAATAATCTCCATCCTGGATGATTACATAAATACATGTATATGAAATTATACTTCAAACTCAAAGAGACATACAACATCCTATTCTTGTAGAAATGGATGGTTCTGGTTATAACCCGCCACCCGGAGACACGCTGATGGTGTACGCACGAATGACATTCTCTGGCAGGAAAATCGAGTCAAATTCTGCTAGAAATTCTCCTTGTGAAATTCAAAACGAGTGCTTGAGCTATGGCTAAATTGCTGCGAAAGTGAGCGTAATTGCTTTGTAAGAGTAGGCGGCCCACAGTAAAATACACCTGCGATATTCACATATCAGTGATCGTGAAGAAGCTAGATTATAATTTATAACCAATAAAAAATAAATAAATACAATTATTTCAGAAACAGTTTTTAAAGATATAATAATAATACTTATAATATATATACGTATTTTAAAAACATTTTTTTAAATAAAATAATTACAATTATAATATATATAATGTTGGGAGGTGAGAAAATTTTAATCTTTATAATTTCAATAACTAACAATTAATTTATTAAAAATTAATTTAAGTTTAGTTTTAATTTCAAATTTATCAATATTAGTCAATTTCTACTAGTTTAATCAGGCCATATTAAAGATTAGTGCGGCCAAAGCAAGAAAAGAAAAGATAAGATTCCCTGGTGATTAGATTACATTTCTTAAAAAAATCTATTATAAAAAATGTTTGTTTGTTTCATATACGCCTGTTTTTTATGTATTTCTGATAAATCCAAAAAAAAACCTTTGAGATTTGATTTTTTTCCCATTTTTACACTCTTAAATTTTTAATTCTTATTATATTGGAAAACTGGATAAACCCCAACTTCAGATAATTTTAAACTAATATAAATGAATACAAAAAAAATTAATCGATATAATAATATTCATGTCCAGCTGTTTGGTTCGACCTATTCGAGCACCCTTGTGGGCGGTTGATAATTGGGTGAAGACTCTGTTCCAATTTGGCCTCGCAAAGTGTGTTCGAATCTGCATAGATGAGTACGAATTAAGACAGATCAGCCAAAAGCATATTCGTCATTCAATCTGTGGGTAAAGAATCCAAATCTTGGGAGAGAATCGAATCTGAAACATACCCTGCTGCCTGAAACAATGTCGAATCCATTTTTGGCGTGATGCAGGGATTGAACCATGGCTATGAGAGCTGAGCGTGCGTCGCCTTCTTCATACACGCTCGTTAAATAATTGTGCATTTCGATCACTCTCTGCAGCTCCCAATATAATATAGATTAGGTGTACGAATAAACAAATCGAATTCAAAAGCCACAATATATTTTATGTGTACAGACTACAAAAACCATGTGAAAAGATTCTGATAATTTGGAATTATTACGTTCTGGTCGCTCTCTGCCACTTCATTCATGACTCCTTTGAACCATTCAAAGGATCCTTGTTCTCTAGTAACCCAGTAGAAGTATGCCCGGGCCGGTACTCGTCCTTTGTCATTACTTCCTTCAGGAGTTCTGGTTGGACTCACTTTGAATTTGCTTACATCATTTCCAGCTTCCTGCAGTATTCATACATCTTTCATTAAGAAAAGCTGCAAGAATACAGACAATAGTTCCTCTTTAAATTGCATACTTACAGAATATTCTTCGTTAGACTTGATGTTGTTGAGAAGATCTTTCAGAATGCTGATGAAAGGTGTTGCCCCAATTCCCAAACCCACGAGTAGCAGAATATCGTATTTTTTGTAATTTTGGGCGGGAGCTCCATAAGGTCCATCGATGTAAAGCTTGGGAAATCTGCAGGGTATAAATTTTACAGTTAAAATACCGCATCCATATTTCTGAAAAAAAACAAAAAAATGAGTTCACCAAGATGTGCTTGTCTGGTTTATAAGAGCTTCACCTGCAGGGCGGGACTCCGTTGTCAGTTACCAGTGTAGTGTCAGCCCTAAGTAGACCACTTTTATTGGCAGTAGGGGGTTCACAAACCTGCACAGTGTATACCAATTTTCAAATATTTTTGAAGAAATTTGGAAGAGACAGGTTTTGTAGTTTGTTGTATTGTGAACAGATAAAACTACTGTATGAAGGTAAATGTAACCTGAGAAAATATTCTCCTAAGTTCTGTTGTCCAATCACCCAAAGTTCGAATGTGGACACTTAAGTAATCATCTCCTGGAGCTGAGGTAATAGAAAAGGGATGCCTGTACAAGCAACAGATATCACATTATATATCTGATGCCATATATAAACTTCAATGAAAGGAGCACTATACTATCCCCATTTTTTCTGTACCCATTTTTCCCATACTTAATAAGTGAATTAGAATTGAATTCAGTCTTACCATTCGAATGGAGAGACATCTGGACACTTGATGAACAAATACATACCACTTTTGTACTTGAATCCCAGAGGCTTGGTCATATGCAAGGCAAGAACATTACCAGGATATATGGCAGCCTAAAAAACGATGATGATAAGTTTAATAAGCTTCAATCAGTCAAGTTTTCAACTTAACAGGAATATATGGAGTTGGACAATAAACTTGTACAGTGACAATTTGTCATGTCAAATCATGAAATTTGGAAAGCAGTCACCGACCTTCACGAGATTTACTTTGTTGTTATTTTCACGGAAAAATCTGAGGAATCGTTCGCCGATGTACAGAAGTATGGGAATTGCCATGTACATCCAAGCCTGCATGATTTTCGCTGAGTTATCCTTTAAACATGATTTGATGGCAAATTATGATGTTGGATTGAATAGGTGACATAATTTGATTGAGAAATTGAAAAGAATCTGTGTAGTTACGTACCGTTTTCTTGTACCATTCTAGTGTGAGATATATGAAGATGGAGTGGATGATAAGCAGAGTGTAGACTGCAATAAACAAATGGTGGGCATACCAGAAAGCATTGAAGCCTGCTAGCTTATGCAGAGGCCATGGAAGTTTGACTACGTTTCTCCTGAAACTATGAGTGGCCAGCGTGAAGGAGAAGGCCATCAGGAACACCATAATAATTCCGGATAAGCCCACTGTGCTGATTATCAGGTCTTGAAAAGTGGGTTTTTGATAGTGAAATCCACGTCCTATTGTAGCCATAAACTTGGGGTCAGGACATGAAACAATTCTGGGAAAGTCGCAGGTGAGGTGCACCACCCCATGAATGAATACGCCAGTTGCAATTCCCATGGCCATCACCTGCAAAATATCGTAGATACCCATCAGTGACTTCTCTTCATGAGAAATGCAGCCCGGGTGATGCCGCATTGATCATATTATATTATAGAATAGAATTTTATTTTTATTTATCTCTACTGCAGATATAGTCCTATTTATTTTGTTAGCAAATCTCCAGGCTAATTCAATGCTTCTGTTTTACTTGATGATAATAATTACCTTGTGAAAGTTGATATTGTCATCAAACGGGACAATTGAACTAGCCCTGGTCTTTCTGAGCCAGGTAATTGTGTTGCGGCATACAGGGAAGAGAATGAGAGCCATGTTAAGCTTCAACGTCTCAGCGGCGCCCTTGGCAATGCAAACGCAGTAACCCATCACCTGGAATGCAGCTTTGTTCTTGTATTGGAGAAATTTCCATGTGAACAAACACGCATTCAATGCTATCCAGAGTAAGATTATCCAGATGCGCTTCCAGTTCTCGTGGACGAAATCCTTTGCCAGCTCAAGGAATCTGTAAATGGGACTTCTCCAACGCTTGGGGATCATAGTCTTACTCAAAGTTTTACTGTGCTTTACATATCCTTCGTTCCCATAAGTGTTCACCATGCCCTGCAGCAGGGCTTCAAGCTGCCATATCTGCAAAATATTGAAATGAAGAATCCAGGTTCATTAAACACATAACATAGTTCGCAGTATATAACATTAAGATCTTCGATCTCCGTGTAAAGAAATCACAGTAAGCTCTATCATGTTGCTGTCCTGTTAAGGACTCTAGTCGATATAGGAGTTTAAAAATCATGAACTAGATCCTTTGCATGTCGTTTGCATCATTTTTTTTATTCCCATGGCAAAAGAAGTCAAAATGGACACAGATTGGGATTCCAATAAAGCTATGGTTAGAGTTAGAAATAACCTCAATGTATCCTAGATGATCTGGGTCAAGCTCCTCCATGATGAGACCGGAATATTCTGCAGCATTCTCCTTCAGCTTTGCCAGTTTGTTTGCAGAAGCACTCAGCACAATAACCTTAAATGCAATTTATTGTCAGTTGGATGATATCAGTTTTGGAAAATGTTGGGACTACATGGACACATCTCAATAACCAAAGGAAAATCTACGAATGCGAACAATAGCGATTTTCGTCCGAATCAAGAAGTTGGATTGGCTTACCTCCTTGACCTCATCTTCTGATATTCGGCCATCTCCATTCTTATCACACCTGCATTACAATTCACATTAGAATTAGATTCTTTCAACTGCAGAACTAATTATACTTTCTCAATTATCCAACTTCATAATCAGTAAATCTTAGAAATCAGCAAATAAAGCAGCTCTGCAATCGTACATGTCAAAGAAGATCTGCAGTCTAGAATCAAAGTTCTGGTCGGCCATCTCCTGCCAGAATTGGCGAAGCTCATCCTTGGACAAGCTATTGGTTTTCAACCCTTTTCGCCGAGCTAAGGCATCAAAAAGTTCCACTGCAAACTCCTTCGAGTCTTTCATTCCTGAAAAAAACCCAGTATTCTATTCAGCCATCAATTTTTACTGGCAGGCACTAAGTTCAGAGGAGAGGTAGAAGTTATTTCAAGACACCGCAAGATAGCAGGGGTATAGGACCATTGTTTCGCACACATTCACCTACACAGTAAGTCTTACACAGAAAAAGTTTTAAAAAAAACAATAAATTTACTTCAATGCTGCTTCTAACATTTTGAAAACCTATCTTCGGAGCCATAATGTATGGATATGTATAGGGCATATAAACCTTAAATTTAATCCGATCTATGGACAATATAACCCAATTAGAATGTACACAATCCTCATGAGTCTCATCTTGGCGAAAACACACCTATGCAGGCACCAAAATTCTCTCTGGAGACTCTTCCATTCACCGCAAATTGCTCAAAACGTTTATCCACTGTTTTCCAGGCTGCATCATTCTCTTTCCCACCAACATTTCTATCCAAAAATCTCAGGCTTTTCAGCCCCCTCTCAGCACTAGATACAGTTCTATCAAACTTAATCCTTCTGTTGACCTTAGAATTGGAGGTACTGCCATCAACAGAGGACCCATTGACAGACTCTTTGTTGCCTCTGAAGGTCGAAATCCTCTTCATCTCGGATTTAATTCTGGTTGTAAATGAAGCTCTCTTCGTGCCTGGATCACCCATACGAGGAGCTGGCTTAAGTTCAGACTCCATTCCCATATCAGGATTCATACTTATTCCATCCAATGCACCTTGAGAATAGCAAAAGCTTTCAGGCATCGTTTTCTCCTCTTTGGCGCATCGCAAGATTTCCTCGTTGCCACTGTGGACAACAACACCATCCAATTCCGATTGCACACTATTTCCTCCAAACTTGGATATTTCATCTGAGGCATTGTAAACCAGTGCCATCTCAGCTTCTGCATATATTTCTGCAGAATCCCAAAGCTTGTGATGCATCAAAGTGGTGGCGGCCTTGCTTGATCTGATCCTATTAATATAACTTTGATTTTGCTTTCTAACAGTATTTCCAACTTTTGTAATAGAACTCACAAGCTGCAGCCCACATGGACATTGATGCTTCACCAAAAAGGCCCTTTCAATATGCCTAAGTAGTGGGTAGG
Organism: Picea mariana; assembly: GCA_032191745.1. Taxonomy (NCBI): domain Eukaryota; kingdom Viridiplantae; phylum Streptophyta; class Pinopsida; order Pinales; family Pinaceae; genus Picea; species Picea mariana. The sequence continues at coordinate 990,714 of JASDQU010099998.1, forward strand.
TGCCAAATGATACTTTCCCCCTTCAGTCACATTGGTGGGCTCAAAAGACAAGAACAAGGAAAGTGCAGCATAATCAACATGCATGATGGATGATAGAACCCACTCATTCAACCATGACTTTGTCTGAATGGGAGATAAGGCGCACAGAGAGGCAACCACGTCTGAGTTTGCGGACAACCACACCTCCACCACTTCTACCAACTTTGACAAATCCTATCTAATCTAATCTTAGTCCAATCCAGCAAAAACATATAAATTAATAGAGCAGCTTCAGCAGAAATAATCAAAATGCTTGTTTAGGAGAAACTTGAAAGCTTTGTTTCCCCATTCATATCATTGATTCATTATAGAAGCAATCTGTGTTTACCTCATTCCTTACTTATCGCGGTTTCTTTTCCTTTTCCTCGGGCATTTTTAAAGAGAAATCGTGCAAAAAATTTTCCAGCAATTACAGATTGATTATTCATCCAAAACATCAATCATATCGAACCGAAATGTCAATATTGTGGCAAGCTGTTACTCATTGGCAATATCGATAATGGATACATCCATTATTATCCACTCTTTTTTATGTTGATATACACTGCTGAATCACTGTGAAAAAAAGTAAAGTTGTGCCGTCCTTCATGAATATGAAGATGAAATTGAAGGCATTTACTAAAATTATCAGTTTTCGTATCTCCATCTCCACTTCGAATTTATTGTTTCCTTTTCTGTATCCAAAATGTTATCTTTTGTGGATTTCAACGCGGAGTTATTTTGAGCGTACTGTCACTGATAGCATTTTGCAGTATTCTAAAGTAGTTTAAATGTTCTATTTTTGTTATTTTTTTTTTCTTTCTGTTTTTTTTGGTAATTTTGTTTTTGTTTGATTTTGCTGGAAATTTTATAATAATTGGATATGTAAATTTAAGTGATTAAGTTTGTATAATCTAAGTGTCCCATAAATTTTTTAGTATAATCGAAATCCTATAATAATTGGATATGTAAATTTAAATGATTAAGTTTGTATACAGGTTTAATGGTTAAGAACATTTGTTTCCTCTTAAGAGGTCACATGTTCAAATCTAGAGGGGGTAGGGTATGTATACCTTCGTAGACTTTATCAGTCAAATCGTTAGGCGGAGGGGGGTCCCTTGTCCCACAAACAAGGAGATCTCATACACCAATTTGGTGTGCTGGCTTGGCCGTGACCTTAAAAATAGATTATTATTATTATTATTATAATCCAAGTGTCCCATAAATTTTTCAGCGTATTAAATCTATTTAAACATTTAGAATTACAATTTAAACAACAGAAAATAACAATTTTATCCAAATTTACATCGCTAGATTCCAAAAAAAACAAAAAACGTAAAACTTTTAACCATATAAAATTGAGCGTGGAAAATTCTGTGAATTTAGACGCCCTCGGCCACCCACTTTCGCGCTTGTCGCATCGCAGATGTACAAATGGTCGTTTAGATTCCTCACATTGGTCGTGCTTACGAACATCCGCATCCGCACAAGGCAACAACCACGCGTGTGTCATCTGCCCGAAGATATTATTATCGTTGTGAACACATCATAAATAATAATATTACAGTTGAACATGTTAAATAGATTTCATTGTGCCATGTCTTACCCTATTCCCAATGCATTCAAAATATAAAAATGAGGCGAGGAGAAAAGGTAAAATGAAAAGTTGTTCCCGCTTCGTTTACCTGCTCATGATTGACATTAAAATAAATATATGGTATACCTGAAGAACATGCGCTTTGACTAATAATAATTGTAAACATATATTATAATTTAGGAGGAATTTGTCCAATGGCCAAGAACCAAGAATGATATTGAATTGAGATAAAACATAAAATGAAAGCAAATATTAAAATTTTGTATATAATGTATAAATATGAAGATCGAAGTGAAGAAAATATCCACTTTAGCTACCAAAGGCTAGCCTCCACCTCTCCATATTCATATGATCTATAGACATGAAGGTGAGGGTGGCATTAAAGTGAACAAACCCCATCAGTACCTTCACCCATGTCAACTCTTCTCATGAAAATGGGGATGGGAGGTTGAAAGTGAACATGGAGGTGGAGTATGATGTCAGCTTTCTTCATGAAAATGGAAATGGCAAGTTGAAAGTGAACATGGAGGTGGAGTATGAAAGTGAATTGGAAATAGGAATGAAAGTAGTAAATATTCATTTTCATCCCCACTTTTTCATAAAAGTAGGGATCTACTCTTTCATAAAAAGTAGGGATGAGAAAATATTTAATTTAAAAATCCTTACATCTAAATGCCTTATATGATAAATATGGATAAATATGGATAAATATGTTTACACATTATATTTACTCACTATTCAAGAATACTTTAAAAATCCTTACATCTAAGTGCCTTATATGATAGATTATATGATAGATATGGATAAATATGTTTACACATTACATTTACTCACTACTCAAGAATACATTCAAGAATACATTCACTAGTCAAGAATGTGATAATACACATAATCTATTCATTAAACACATCATATATCATATGAAGGGGGAGCCAAATCAATATCTTTTTCAATTACTTGGTTTAATCCATGAATACATAGTTACTTAGTTATTTGTCTATTCATATAAAATATTATTAAAAATTAAAACCATGTTACAAAATATTATTAAGAATTAAAACCATGTTACACATCATGAAAGGGAGCCACATCAATATCTTTTTCGGTTTCGGTTACTTGGTTAGGTTTCAGTTACTTGGTTAAATTCATGAATACATAGTTGCTTGTCACTTCATATAAAATATTATTAAGAATTAAAACCATGTTATTTATAAGTACATAACCACATGTCAATTTATATCAAATATTTAAGCCACGATATGTTCAAATCTTCTTTTTAATACATAGCTACTTGTCAATTCATATAAATGACATAAAATTTATTAAGGATTAGAACCATGTTACAATATTACAATATATTTATAAGTACATAGCCACATGTCAATTTATATTAATATTTAAACAATGCCACAATATCTTCAAATCTTTATTGAGTCCAACCCAATATCCTCTACAATAATGAAATTATAAATTAAATTTGGACATGTTATATAGTATGTATAAAAACAATAAAATATATTGTAATTAAAATTATAACCATGTTACAATATATTTATAAGTACATAACCACATGTCAATTTATATCAAATATTTAAACAATGCCATAGTATGTTCAAATATTTATTGAGTCCAACCCAATATCCTACAATAATGAAATTATAAATTAAATTTGGACATGTTAGGCAATATTATAAAATTAATAAAGTATATTGCAATTAAAATTATCTAAATTATATAATAGGGATAGAATTGTCCAATTGTAAAGTAAGCACACAATATAGAAAGAACATTAAAGATGTGTTAAATATAGGAGGAACATTAAGAATGTGTCACTATTGTAGATCATTATGGATTTAAACAAACCAAAAAATGCCATTACACATCTTTTACATTGATTTTGATTAAATTTTTGTATATGATCTATAAATAGACTCTCAACATTGGAGTTAGTGTTATGACTTTTTTGAGCATGTCATCACCTTTTGAATCCAAAAACACTTTCATAGCCAACTACCTTTGAAACTAAGCTTTGTCTTTACAACTTTCACATTTTTAAAGGTCGCTTCACACATAATCAAATTTTCCTAAATCTTTCAGTAGTTGGCATTCTTCATAAATATTTTTAAAACTTGGTTTTTTCTTCATTTTAAAACTTTGCTTCTAGCATGATTTCCAAGTCGGGCCCGATTTCCCAATCATGCCCCCTTTGCACTCATCTAAGTGTTGCATTGGCTAATTTCCAATTCAGACCCCCTTTGCACATGTTCAAGTGTTTGACTTGGTCGATTTTCAAATCAAGCCTGATGGCCCCATTGTGCCCCTTTCTCATTATTTGAATTGCTCATTACGGTGAATCTCCATATCATGCTAGATTCCCTCATCCGACCCCTTACTCACTAATTGAACTATTCACCCCACCCAATTTTAGAAGTTCTAATGTATTCAAAGGATTTTAGTTTCAAAGGCAAAGTGAAGGTCTGTACTACAGAGAAAGAGTTGGCATGATGAGAAGAAGACACGTGCATAGGAATCTTTGTGTGGACGTCATCACTGCTTGCCACATGGAGTTCAAGAGAGACAAATGGCATTATAGGAGTGTAACACCCTAGTTTTGATCCCCAAATTAGCAATGTATATATGTGTATATGATGAAGGGATAAAAGACAAACATTGATGTAATATGTAAATTGTACATTGAGTAATAATAAAAAATACATCATAGGCTACATACGAAGAAGGACAAAAATATGAGGGGCTATGATTCCACAAGAGAGAAGAAATGGGGCTAAGGTGATCTAGGTGGATATCAATGACCACCTACCTATTCCACTGGCTCAAAGCACAGTTTTCCATTTTGGCAGGTTTTCTACACTTTTCGGGTCCTAAACTTCTAGGGTCGTTTTAAGACCCTAAACAATGCTTCCTAGGCATGGAAGTGCACAAAATATAGAAAAAGTCATGTCTGGGCCAATCGGAATGTGTACTTCTTGGCTATACCTTTCCAATGGGCTATTGATTGCGCCAAATGGAGATCGTATGCAAAAGTTATGACTCCGAGAAGTTGGCATACCAACTAACCCCATCAGGGCCCACAAGCCTTTTGGTGCTTCATCTCCTAGGGTTAATTTTTTGGGTGTTTAGGGTTTCCTCACTGATTATTTATGCAAAAAAGGCCTTTCGGCCTCACTCTAATGTGCTCTAACGAATGCGCATAGCTATCACATCTCTTCTCAGGGATTAGCTACCACTATTCGAGTGAGCTTGTTTCATTTTGCATTTTTTTACAGTTCATTTATTAATAGAAGTCAAGTTCAGGTGTATCTCTATGTTTTTGTTATAACTCTATATTTCATTTTGTTCCATTTATAAATCTGGATAAGTGGTATCATAGTGATATGATCTTTATTTGTTTCTCTATGCATGTCCCCAACGAGGTAAGGGTATAAGGAGTTAAGACTCAAACTATTTGAGCCTTTATAGGACCATCCTCGCCGACTTCGATGGCCTCCCATGGTAGAATAAATGAGATACGATGGAGCAATAGATCCTATTAAATTTTTGCTCGAGGAAGCCCTCACATGACAAAGGAACGAGATGATGGATAATTTTGCCCAAATCCTTCAACAAATACCAACAATCGATGTATCTTCATCAATCGACCACTTTGGAGGTGTCGCCCCCTTCAAGGTACAAGTTAGTTTTGATATTCCTGTATTTGAAGGTCAAATAGATGCAGATGCTCTAAATAAATAGTTGAATCTCCTCGAAGGGTAGTTTTCTATCCATAATTTTTCCGATAGATAAAAGATCACCTTTGTGCTCCTTAAGATTGTCCCCCATGTCAAGGATTGGTGGGAGACTTACTGTGATCAAAATTCCATAAAGGAATCCACAATATGTGTAGTCATTTCCACCTTGGGTTCTTTCAGGGATGTTATTAAGGAACAGTATTACCCTGTTGGAAGCTATGATGACCAGTATACAAAATGGACCATGTTGCAGTAAGAAAGGGACCAAATAGTGTCGTAGTTCACAACTTTCTTCCATACATTATGCACCAATATGGGTATCAAAGACTTTGAATGACACTTGGTGCTCAAGTACCGTGGCAGTCTACATTAATGCATCCATATAGAAATGGCTTTTATGGACATATCATCATCGGGCATGGATTATCGATATGTCGTCAAAATATGATTCGGATTTAGGAGAGGAATGAACTAATTAACAGATTGAATACAATAAACACAGAGATATGAAGAATAACACAAATATCCAGTGAACAATATCTTCTATTAAATAATGAAATAGGTTTAAATTGTAAAACTGCAGAACTGAAACACTTGCTCGAATGGTGGTAGCTATCTCTGAGAAGAGATGTGGCTGCTACGCACATATGTTTGAGAATAATGGATTAAAATGAGGCTCCATAGGCCTTTTTTATATTACTCGTGAATGCCAAAACCCTAGACATCCAAAAACCTAACCCTAGAAGGTGAAACACAAAAAGTCATGTGGGCCCTATGGGTAAGTTGGTGTAATTTGGTACCTCAACTTCCAAGGGTCATAACTTTTGCATACGACCTTCGTTTTAGGCGCGTGATAACCCGTTGGAAAGGTCTTTCAGAGAAATACGCATTCTATCGTCAAACTCTAACTCCATCTACAATTTGACTGTGGCGAGCCAAAAAAACAACGTTTAGGGCCCCAAAATGGCCCTGGAAGTACAACAAGATGTGCTGACATGAAAACATACAAAATAATCTAGTTGGATTAGGCGAGAGGCCACCTGTATCCACCTGGAGGATGTGTGGGGCTTCAGACATCCCCAGAAGTGTAGAACTCACAATTACAAAGCAGTACAAAAGAACATGTTGAACAAAAAATGGACACACAAGGAGCCAGTTGGAATAGGTGGGTGACCACCAATATCCACCTGGATCAATCCTCCCCCCTTAGGAAGCAATGGTCTCCATTGCGTTGAGTTCCTCCATCAGGTGAGGAAACTTCTGCTGGATTTGGCCCCAGTGAGCCACTTGCCTTAGTGTAGGAGTCTCCCTGCTTTGACAACTCGATAAAGTTGGATCTGTTGTTGGCACGTGCCCTTGACCTGCGTGTCCACAATCTGATCAGTGGATGTTTGTTCCATGTAGTCAGGGTTGAGCTCTGTTGGTGTCAACTGTTCTATGATCTCAGAGGTGTCCAATAATGGGGGAAAATATGGCCGAAGGAGATCCACATTGAATATTGGATGCAGAACAAGGAAGTTGGAGTGTTGAGCTCAAAATCATTGCTACCCACAACCTTGGTGATAGTGTAAGGCCCATAACGAAGAGGGCGAAGCTTTCGATGGGGCTTGGTGAGATGCTCCTACAAATGTAACCAGGCTTTGTCGCCAACCTAAAACTGGTGTGGTACCCTGTGTTGATCATGGCGTTGCTTGTACTTAGAATTGGATTTCTACAAAATCTTTTGGACCTATTGGAGGATGTGCTAAATCCACTCGATGAATATGGCGGCTTTGTCGATCGCAAACTGATCAGAAGAAGAGTTTATCTTTGCGGTGGCAAGAGGAAGTGCAACTTCAATGGGTCCCAAGGGTTGGAATCCCAAACCCACCTGAAATGGGATATGGCTGGTGGAACTATGGAGAGCCCTGTTGGAATTGTGCTGAACATATGGAAGGCTCTCATCCCATGTACGTAGATGCTTAGAATTGTACATGCGGAGGATGTGCACTTCATATCTCTATGTTTATTATATTCATTATGTTAATCAATTCGTTCTACTCCTAAATCTAGATCAGTATCAGAGATTATCTCACTATGGTATGCCACCG
>JASDQU010099998.1:999609-1012732 GCA_032191745.1 Picea mariana
CCTGATTTCATCATTCTCCATCAACGAGCATCGATAGACTGGTCCATTAGGTAGAGGCATGTCGGGGGTCAAATCAATTGGATGCTGGACTTGGAAGTGTGTCGGTACCCCTGTAGGTGAGGCGAAGATGTCTCTGTATTCTTCCACAATCCCATCCACTTGCTTTTGCTGCAAAGAGAGGCGTTGTGTAGAGGCCACAGATGTGGCGGAAACCTTCTTCTTACTGTGAGCACGGATCACAAAGAAGGTGAACTTCCTGGTCTGTGAAATGACCTTACTACATTGCTTAACAAATATTTAAGAAATAGCAGTAGGCGGTGCTACCTCTAGGATCATGTACAATTTTATACCCAAAGTAATAATAACACTACGGGTTCTAGACTCATACACAACATGATGCTTCCACAAATATGGTTGTCCTAAAAGAACATCACAAACTTCAAGGGGAGAAATATCACACAGTACCTCATCTTTGAAAGGCTTGATGTCATAGGGAAGACGACATTGTTGGCTGACACGGAGATCTCTTCCTTAGCGAAGCCAACCAATGGTGTAGAGTTGCGGGTGCAATGTCGTTGGCAAGTCCAACTACTTGACAACCTCTGCTGAAATCAGGTTCTTCTGACTACCTTCATCGACAATGAAATGAATCGAAGCCCCCTTGACCCACATCTGTGAGTGAAAGAGGCGTTCCCCTTCCTCTAGTTCTTCTAGTTCGCTTGGCCGGACTTTAGTGGTAGTGGCAGTGGCACTGGGTTCAGCATCGATAATACACTTCCCTCCTTCAGGATTCGACTTAGAATTAGAATCAGCCTCTAACTCGGAAGCCTTCATCTCGGCTACGAGGGACTGCTTGGAGCGACATTCGACGATGTTGTGCCAAGGAATTTTATGGTACTCACACCATTTTCTTGTGTCCTTCTTCGTCTTCTCATTGCCCTTCTTGTGTTGCATCTTGGAATGGTTGTCCTGAGGATGTCCATCTTGATTTGGTCCCTTGTTGTGTGGTTTGGGGTTACATTTTCCCTGTTTTTTCCGTGAGGGGTTTGCAGATCCAAACTCTTGTCGTTTCTGCTTAAAGTTTTTCTCGATCTTAACAACGTATCTATAAGTTGTGCCCAATGAGGTAATGTATAGGAACTCCATTTCTGTTTGAATGTATCTATGCAAACAACTATGGTATTTGAGCACCAAATGACGCTCAGAGTCTTTGATACCCAATTTGGTGCGTAGGGTATGGAAAATATTGGTGAAATATGGTACTTTCTATCCCCTTTCATGATGTAGGGTGGCCCATCTAGTGTACTTGTCCTCGTAGCTTCCAACAAGGTAGTATTGTTCTTTAATGGAATCCTGAAAGGAATCCCATGTAGGGGCCACCACAAACATTGTAGATTCATCCATGTCCCTTTGCTCGGAGTAAGTATCCCACCAGTCTTTAACATGGGGAATGTCCTTGAGGAGTGAAAAAGTGATATGTTCCCTATTGGAAAAATTATGGACAAAAAAACATCCTTCGAGCAAATTCAACCATTTATCTATAGCTTCCGCATCTATCAGTCCTTCAAATAATGGAATATCAAAATTTACCTGTACCTTGAAGGGGGTTGCATGGTCGCTTGATGAAGATGCTTCTCCTGTGGGCAACCATCGAAGGATCTATGCGAAGTTGTCCATCATTTCGTTCCTTTGTCGTGTGAGGGATTCGTCAAACAATATTTTAATAGGATCTCCTGCTCCATCATCTTTATTTTAGTCCCTCATGGGTTTTTGTCAGGCTTGACGCGACCAATATTGTAATGTCTCAATTGGTTTGAGTCCCAACTTCTTGTACCTAGATCTTGTCAGGGATATGCACAAAGAAAAATAAATGAAGAGCAGACCGTTCTGATACCACTGATATGGATTTAGGAGCGGAACAAATTGATTAACGAACTGATTACAATAAAAACAAAGATATGAAGAATAACACAAATATCCAGTGAACAATATCTTCTATTAAATAATGAAATAGGTTGAAACTATAAAACTGCAGAACTGAAACACTTGCTTGAATAGTGGTATTTATCTCTGAGAAGAGATGTGGTTGCTACACGCATCCGTCTGAGAAAAATGGATTACAATGAGGCTCCATAGGCCTTTTTTATATTACTCATGAATTCCAAAACCCTATACATCCAAAAACCTAACCCTAGAAGGTGAAACGTCGAAAGTCATGTGGGCCCTATGGGTAAGTTGGTGTAATTTTCTACCTCAACTTCCAAGGGTCATAACTTTTGCATACGACCTCTGTTTTAGGCGCATGATAGCCCGTTGGAAAGGTATTTTAGATAACTACACATTCCATTGTCAAAATCTTACTCCTTCTACAGTTTGACTGTGGCGAGCCAAAAAAACAACGTTTAGGGCCCCAAAACGACCTTGGAAGTACAAGAAGATGTGTTGACATGAAAACATACAAAATAAGCCAGTTGGATTAGGAGAGAGGCCACTTGTATCCACTTGGAGTATGTTTGGGGATTTAGACGTCCCCAGAAGTGTAGAAATCACAATTACAAAGTAGTACAGAAGCACGTGTTGAACAAAAAGAGGACACAAGGAGCTAGTTGGAATAGGTGGGTGGCCATCAATATCCATCTGGATCAAAATCAAACATAAATTTAAACAGAAGAAGTGAGAGCTTGGATTTTCGAATTCCTCACAGCAGAAGTAAGGAAAAAGCATCCCCAACCCACATAACAAAGGATAGAGAAAGGATGGACCACCACAGGAAAACCAGTTCAAGTCGCAAAAAAAGAAGGATAATGGGAAGACGAAGAAATACATTGGAAAGTGATGTGAATTCCATAAAATCTCCTGGCATAACACCAATGAATTCACTCAAAGAAGTCATTGGTGGTAAAGTTGAAATCCTTGAAGTCAGATGCGGGTTCTAACTCAGAATTGGAGCTAGACAAGGGGAAGCGAATCATTGATGTGAAACCCAACACCACTGTTGCTACCACTAAGGTACAACCACGTGAACCCAAATAACTAGAGGAAGGTGAGATCCTTTTGCACTAAAAAATGTGGGTGAAGGGTGCTATTCTACACTCCATTTTCAATAGTGAAAGTGAAAAGAACCTAATCTCAAAAAAGGTCGCCAAGCGGTTGGACCTGCTAACAACACCACATCTGTATCCTTACACCATCGGGTGGCTCCTCCAAGGGAGAGATCTATGCGTCATCCAATAATATCGCATACCCTACAACATCAATCCCTTCAAGGATGAGGTATTGTGTGATATTTTCCCCCTTGAAGTTTGTGATGTTTTTTTAGGCCAACCTTGTGGAAATGTCATTTTGTATATGAATCTAGACCTCGTAGTTTTATTATTACTTTGGGAAGACAATTGTACAAGATACCAGAGGCAACTTCGCCTATGGCCATTTATTTGATCTCTGCTAAGCAATGCAGGAAGGTCATCTCACAGACCAACAAATTTTTCTTCTTTATTATTTTCTCTCAAAGTGAACAGAAGGTAGCAGCCACATTCATGGCCTCTGCACAAGGCCTCTCCATGCAATAAAAGCAGGTGGAAAAGGTCGTGGAGGAATCAAAAGACATATTCTCCTCACCCACTAGGTTACTCTACACTGTCAGGCCAACCATTCAATCGATCTAACCCCCAACACACCTCTACCCAATGGGCTAGTCTATCACCACTCTTTATTGGCGCGTAGTGGGCATACCTAGGGTTCAATGTGAATTCACCAATAAAATCATCAAATACCATTCCTTTCGGCATCACCTGTAAGAAGGTGAAGTCTCACCCAAGGTATCTATGGGAACTGTAGGAACCTGATTTTTGTAGTGATGAAGGGATGGGAGGAATTCCTTATAATCATTCTACTTAGAATTTGTTCAATATTTCTTATATCATGTGCGTAAAAACATATTAACATGTAACACATTCATATTAACAGAACATATATCATATGTGCACAATAAACAAAACATCAAACACATCACAACACATAGACACCATGATTAATGTGGTTCACCCAATATGGGCTACGTCTACAACGGTTGACTTCTTATTATATTATTCAGAACATCGATTACAAAATATGTGCACTGCACTCATACATTATGTCTCAAACCTAAAAATTCCCTTGTCGTTATCCTATCCACCTAATCACTCTCTATGTCACTCTTTAGTCACTCTCCTCTTTCTTATCACTACTTCTATCCAAAAACCCTTACATATTTATACAATTACAATGGGGCTTAGTCTGTATTAATGGACCCAAAATGTCTAATGGCTTCTAATGGTATTCCTTCTTTTGCATGCATTGATCTCTGAAAGTGAGCCAACCATCTTTCCTTCTTTTTTGTGTGTTGATCCATGACCGACCTATCGTTCTGTTCCCGTGGTTTTCTCCTAACAGTTCCTAAAATTGGTCCCCAAAATCCTATCCCATCAGGCCCCCAACACTCACCTATGCCTCATCCCAATCCACTTGGTCCTTCTGTTGCACTCCCTTCCACATTGCAATGAATTTCTGAAAATTTTCCTTCACAGTTGCAACCTTCTCCTTTACCTGTGCTTATTGTGCCAAAATATCTTCTTTTGTCTTCACGGTAATGGGGGTCTTCAATTTATTTGTGTTTTCTTGCATTGTTTTCTTTACTATTCCTTGTGCAACGGCAAGTTATTTCATCACCTAAAATTCTTCCTCCTATAGCGGCTCAAGATTTTGTGTGAGAATATGTTGTTCAACTTGTATCTGGTATATCTTGCAGTGAAACTTCCTATTCTCAACTATTGCATCCATTCATTTTGTTGTTGGTAGTGTGCTCATTGTTTCTTTTAACTTCTTCTCCTTCTCCTGCATAGTGTGTAATCCATGCTCGATTTCTTGTAACTATGCATCCTCCATCAAGTGAGACCACACTTGTGTACTTTCTTCATATAACTTTGTGCATTCCTCATCCAAACTTCTTATGCTCTCCATGGTGGTCATGGTTGTCTTCTCTTGTTGCTCCCTTTCTTTTGGTGGGGTACTCGACGTTGTGCGAGCTTCCAAATCAACTATCTTTAAGTAGAAGCCCTGAATGGCTTCACTTATCTTTGTCCCAGCAATGAAACTATTTGTTGGTGTATAGTGGGAAGACCCAGGGTTCAACATGAATTCACTAAAAAAACCCTCAGATACCATATTGCATTCAAAGGACTAATTGGTGACTATGTGGTGGTATATCTTCATGATGTTACTTTCTTATTCAAAGACAAAAGGGATCATATATCCGACTTGAGAAAAATCTTTAACGGATGCAAAAGGTATGGCATTTCACTGAATCCAAAGAAATATGTTTTTGCAATCAATGAAGAAAAACTACTGGTATTTTTGTATCTAAGGATGGTATGATGATAGAACTTGAAAGAAATGAAGCTATGTCAAAGATTCMTTTTCCACATARCAAAAAATCCATGCAATYATTTCTTGGAAAAATAAATTTTGTAAAAAAGTTTGTCCCATCTTTTGTTGAAACTATCAAGCCTCTTGATCAAGATACGATAAAGAAGAATGCAGATTAAAAATGGGGGCTCAAGGAGAAAGAATCATTCTTAAAGATCAAGGAAGAGATAGCCCATGCTCTGGCATTGATGAGACCATATTTTTGCAAAGATTTCATACTTTACACCTTCTGATATCGCATTTGCAATTGTCCTCACACAAAAAAATGATAATGGGAATGAATTCCCAATTTCCTTTATGAGTTTTGGGTTGCAAGGACCAGAAGTGGATAAACAAGCATATGCCTTTTTTAAGGTAATCAAACATTTCAGACGATATCTACTCAAATCCAAGACCAAAGTGATAGTACCCTATCCTATTGTGAGAAACCTCTTGGTGCCGAGAGATTTGGGAGACATTTGTATGATGAAATTGACAAGTTATCTTTGAGACCCTGTGAAGATTTCAAAGTATTTGATGATTCTATATGGCTGCAGAGATTGATGTTCTATTGTATGCCTTGAATGAGATTACTCTTGGGTATTTTTGAATGGATAACTTAAATGAAGAACATGTTTTCATTTTGCATCCTCTTGCTTGCATGTTGTGCCTAGTGTCTTAATATTTATGCTCTTATATATTGATCATATTCCTTGGTTTCACTCTTAACTTGAATCACGAGATCACTAATCATTTTTTCGAGTTTGAGACTTGGCATATGCAATTTTTAGTAAACTTATCTACAGCCACCCATGATTATCTTTGAACAAGCCCAACACTCATTTATAAGTTTGATTGAAGGAAGGGACTATAATTTTTATAGTGTATTGGCAAGTATCATTTTAATCGCATAATTGATCTCATAATTTTTTTGGTTGCAGGAGGAGATTTGCAGAGCCACTTCACTTACATGATTTTTCTAGCCTTGAGATGCATGTGGGGGGATCCCTTGATCTTCTTCCTCTTTCTGAGACCTCTCTCTATCTAGATCTTGTCTATAATTTGAAGCCAACATTTATCACTATGGACTAAGCTTTCCCTTGCCCAAGCCTCATCCGGATTTTTCTTTGTATCACCATTGCAGTGATGAGAGCAAAACCTTGATCCATGTCCAGAACTTTGATCACCATACAACCTAGCTCCCCGCCTTGACCCCTGGTTACTTGGAACCTCCCCGATATACCTTTCTCCTAATTTTGGCTCTTAAGTGTGGCACCCTAACTGATGGAACCATGACGAGCATGTAATCCTGACTTATGTGTGACTTGGCCTAATTTCCTAGTTTGTGTGTGTGCGTGCATTCATTTATTTTATTTATTTTTCATTTTATTTTTCATTTTAATTTTGTTTTCTCTTTTATCCGCTAAGTCCTAGGTTGTACATATCCATTTTATTTTGCTCATTTAATTTAGTTTTAAATTTAACTTTTCCTTTTTCCCTCGCTCAATTAAAATTCAACGTAATATCTCATGAGACCTCTCCTAGGTTTCCTCCCACTAGTACTCACATTTACTTCATAGTAAATTCCATGGATAATTTACTATTAAGACAAATATTCCTCCTATCCTCATGGAATTCCCCTCTTCCTTTCCAGAAGTCCCTTGGAAACTTATCCCTAATGATTTAATATTTCTTCACTTTAGAAAAACCTATCAAAATACCTCGTATGGATCTAACCTTAGCATTATTTCAATGTTTTAAACCATGTAATGGTGCCATCGAAGTCATCCATTGGATTAGTTCATCGGACTATGAAAGTTCATCGAACTCATCTCATCGGAGTGAGCTAAAATACTCTAGTTACCATGCCGACCATCAGACTTTGATGGTCATCGGAGCCTAGTCCATCAAATCTCACATGACACTCCTAACTAACCGTCCTAACCCATCGAAGTTTGAGAGCTATCAGAATGCAAGTTGTATTATTACCATCTCTTACTATCTCAACCCATTGGAGTCTGAAATTCAGAATGCATTCATGTCAAACCCATCTGAAGCAATCGGAGTCTAAATAATCAAAATTTTTATGTAATTGGAGTTTTTGAATTATTATGTCTAGGGTTTTTAATCATCACATGCATATCCATCGAAGAGTATGGAACATTGGAATAATATAATTAAAATTATTTTTCTCATCGAAATATATCTGTCGCAACTCACTCCTCACTCACTCCAGTTTTGACTTTTGACATCTCACCCCCGATAGCCTACCGGAACCATATCAATCGGAGTGGGCTAGCTCACATCCATTTCGCGTCCATTTCATCACTCCGACTAGTTGAGTCCGATGGGGTTATTTGACCCAAGTTTTCTTTAATTTTTTAATTTTGTCTTTGGGCTATTTTTTCATTTGGGAGAGGGGGGTATTTATTATTTTTGTGTTTTTTATTAGTTTTTACGTGGGTGGTGGGGAATTTAATTATTTTGTTTTAATTTTTGTTAACAGTTTAATTATTTTAATTGTATTAATGTGTATATTTATTAATTTGATTTTTAACATAGTTTGATTGTAAATAATTTAATAATTTTCTTATTTTATTTCCTTTTATTTTAATTTTCCTTAATTTTTCATTTGGGAGAGGGGTGGTATTTATTATTTTTATCAATTTTATTATTTTTTATGTGGGTCGTGGGGAATTTAATTAATTTGTTTTAATTTTCGATTTAATTGTATTAATTTGTATCTTTATTATTTTGATTTTTAACATAGTTTGATTGTAAATAATTTAATAATTTTCCTTATTTTTTTATTTGGGAGAGGGGTGGTATTTATTATTTTTATCAATTTTATTAATTTTTATGTGGGTGGTGGGGATTTTTTTTTAATTTTCGGATACGAGCCATTTTATTTCCATTTTCCTAATTTCTAAGAGGATTATTGGCCAAAATTATAATACAAACCAATACGAGCCCGAGGTCCTATTTTTTCTCTAGGTTCTCATACAAATTAGCTAAGGGGGCTAAAATTATTTGAACCATTCAGTTTTGGATTTACTTATGCATATGGGATTTTTATTTTTAGGTTAAAGATCAACGGTCCAGATTCACCCACAGGCAGAGCAAGGGATGTTGAGTGTTGATTTTCAAACTAACATATCTTGAGCTACAGGTGTCATAATTAGGCCCATGATACCTCATTGGAAAGGTATTGAGACAAATAATGTGTTGGGAGAGGTATTCAAGGAAAATTTTAGAAATCATAGAAAACAACATACCACGAATTCAAAGGGAAAATTGATTATGCAAACTTTGGGCAGCCATAACTCATGATCCAGAAAGCCAAATCAAGAAAGAGAGGACTTGTTGGAAAGATAATGAGGTGAAGAAAATATTAGAAGAATAATTTGAACCAGATCATCAATAGAAAGGCCCATAAAATTTAGGATAAAATGAGGCACGGATTTAATTGGAGATGGACCGTGAATTGTTCCAAAATGTGTATCTCAAATTCCAAGGGGTCAAATAAAGCATGAGATAGCTTGTTGGAAAGCTAGAATAGTGAAAAAGATTCCTGTAAATTCCTTTTTACCAGATTGATGACTAAAATGCTCAGAAAATTCAAAGAATAGAAGTAGATGTAGTTGGACGAAATTGAAGATATTTCCATTAATGGTGACTATTGGAATTCATACAACATGAATATGACAAATTTAAAATTCATCTTAACTTATGTCCGTAGTGAAATATATGTATTACTAAATATGTAAGAGAAATTCAAATTGTGAGATAACAAAACAAAGGGAGACAAAATGAAAAGTTGTAACCGAAAGAAATGAACAGTTATGGGAAATGAAGAGTCTCTCTTATTTTATAAAAGTGAATTCATTGTACGAAGAAGAGGACTTTTGCCCATTGTAGCTTTGGATGGTACTCTTATCTCTGATTCAATAAAGAGAAGAAGGAATTTTGAGATCATAAATGTTTTGCAACCATATATGGGACTCTTCTTCATGTGCGGTTGTTTCATGAGTTTCTTGAATAATTTGATATATGAACTATTTATGTACATGTTATTTAAGATGCTTATGAATTTATAATTTCTAATGGATACGAGAATAGTGTTGCAGGTGTAATTTCTAACTATTTACGTTTATATATATTGCATTATTGTTTGCATATATTGTTATATATCATGAACTATTTCTTCAACCTGTGATATCATCTTATATTGTATTCATCTATTAGTTTTTCTCATTTGAGATAGATTAGAAGAAGTTAGATTAGATTAGTTTGTTTGTTTTTTAGATTAGATTTAGAGTTAATTAGAATTCTTTGGGGGACCGTTCACTATTTTTTCCCTTTTCTTCTTTTAATTCTTAGTGGCAACGAGGCCCACATACTCATCGAAAATGTTACACCAAACAAAAGTAGGTCTAATTGGGACCTACCATCAGGTGTTCTCCCTTACATACTTGACAATCCATTTGGATATGTCAACATAAATGGCACTAGAAGGAGAGAAAGATGACAAGCTGAGCTTGTGGAGTCATTAGTATTAATTTTATTTTTTATTTATTAACGGTTCCATCCCATATCCCTTTATGGAGATGTTTTTCTAGTATTATACCTCCCAAACCTCCTAGAAATATGTTGTCCTAGAAATAAAACTCCTCTAGAACTATCATTTGTAGGTTGTTCACTCTCACTTTCGCAAGCCAAGTCAAGAGTCAGTGTGAGACTTTGTCACTCGTCTCTATTCACACATAGGAACAATTTATGCATGAATTTTTGCATGCTTTTGAGAATTATGATTATAATAAATTGTGTGAAGAAATTTTAGAGCTTGGAAAGAAAAAAGATGAATCTCTAGAAGACTTTTCTACTCGGTTTAGGAATCTTCTTTATATATTTAATTTGAATTATATTCCCTCTGTCAATGATTCACTTATACTTTTATTTTCTCTTACCAATGAAACATATTAGCTAGTGGATGAAAAATCTAAATCATGTCTTAATGTTGATTTACATGTTGATTTAGATTTATAAGGAAATGTTGAAAATACTAATGATTTAGTTAAACTTCATATGTCTGGATCTTTCTTTACTATGGGGGATATTAATCAGAGAGAGATTTTTTTTTTGGAAGACACAGATGTATCCTCCCACCACTCCATCCCCCATTTCTTTCCTTCTGATGAAAAATAGGTATCTTGTGTAATAAATTCAAGTTCAGATTGTTTTGTAGCTAACCAAGATGAGTGTTTTTTTGTTGATGATGGGACACTTCAGGTCACATTAATGGTTATGTCAGGTTCTCATTATCCTATATCGCATTTGTCATCGCAAGAAACATAGGAGGATGATATGGAGAAAAAATTAAATTCTAATCATTTTGTTAATGAAAAAAATCTAGACACTCATGACATGAATCATTCCTCACCCATGGGTAATTTGGAATTAGTTTCTTTTTATTTGAATTGTCATGCCACTATAAATATTTCTCCTAGTTTAACTAAGATAGATCAATAATGCTTTCCTATTACTGGTGGATTAGTTATTGAACCTTCTTGCTCTAAGAATTCTTTTGATTTGCTCATTTCTTCTAACCCCGTGTATGTTTTGGAGGATATTTCAGATTTTCATATTTTGCAGGGGAAAAACAACCACACTAATATTTTCACTCAAGGAGATAAAATTAACATACACGACATACCTCTTTTAGAAAAACAATCCACTTTTTGCTTGAAAAAGGAAAACCATGTTGAGGAAAAACGTGTTTATTGTAAAACCATTCCTAGTGTGGAGCTTATCAATTCACAACTAGTCACCAATGTGCTTAAGGAGGAACTACCATTCAAAGAGTCACTTTTTGAAAATGATTCTTTTTCTAGAGAAGCTTTTAATTCTCTTAATTCTTCCACTTATTATTATTTGTATTCTAGTGTCTAGTGTCTTTAATGGTTTAATATTGCAGGAAGCCACTCATTATCCTATTCAAATAAACTCAATAGGGTTGATCTCTTTTGAAGTACTTGATGGTGGTAATGTGCATATGGAAGATAGAGAGGAAAAGGCCTATTCCCATGAACATAGTACAACTACGCTTTATCAACCTTTTATATGGGATGAAGGAAATGTTACAACAAATGTATATCAAATGATGTCTTCTTTTTTTTCATCTTCATTTTTTATTAATAGAGAGTCTTCTTGTTCAAATAGCCCTTTAGTTGAGATTGTTGATGTTAGTGGCTTCCACCATTGTCTTGAAGATATCTCTTATACCATGGTGCATTCTAGTCTATGTATATCATTTGATTTCACTAATTTATCTCAAGTTGATGGTTACTTGAAGTATGACTCCAGGGAGGCTTGCCAAGACAATGAAGCACTTCGGTCTACGCCGATGGTTATGTCAAGCCTTCATTCTTTTGTCTTGTCTTTAGGAATTAAAAATTTTATTAGCACAAATATTCTCTCACAAATTACACTTCACACAAGTTTTATGCATGGTTCTCATTTGGTATGCTATTTTCTCGTAGACTCCCTCCATCAATTCTATGACAGTAATGCCATATTTTATGATATAATTGAAATATGATTGGAGTGATCTTACTGGGTCATATTTCTCATGAATTATCACTATGACATCTTTAATATGGTGAATAGCAACAATTATGCATGCAAAAGTGGATAGACGAGCAAAAGCAGGAAGAACAATAGTCAAAAAAGGAAATATTAATGTGTGATGAATGTGTGATGACAATGGAATCTGATTGCTAAGGGGCTATGCGCACATAGGGGAACTGGGGGTTGACCAAGGGATAATATGAAGGTAGGAAAGAATGAAGAAAGGAATGAACCAGGAAGGAAGGGACTGAGTATGTAGAGTAATCAATAAGGTATACCAGAAGAAGAAGACAAGTTTGTAGTACTAGGCAATGGAGGAAGATACAAGAGGTTGAATATTGAGGATGAGAAAGGAGAGTCACGCAGTGAATATGAGTGGAGAATACCTTACACATTAGTCCAGATTGTAGAGGTACCCTGCACATAAGAAGAGGAAGAAGAGTCTCAGTTCAGTCCCATAATAGAAGAATCGGTAAGCCCTACTCAGGCGAGATCCTGTGTTGAATCCACGACCTCGTGTGCATCACCAAGATCTGAGGTAACACTTGAGGATTTGTCAAAAGCACTTATAATCAGTAGAGGAAGTTAGAATAGTAGTAGTTAGAGCAGTGGAAGCAGCGCATCAGGTCAGAGCAGTGGAAGCAGTGCGTCAGGTCAGAGACAACCGACATCGTTGAGAGGAGGTACTACACCAAACAACATGGCAAGGTTAAACAACACATTTAGATTGCCTGAGTTCCGAGGAGTTGGGTCGAAGGACCCAGAACAACACCTATTTGTATGTGAGACAATTTGGGTTGCAAATAAATATAAGATTGTGAATATTGCACAGTTGGAAACAATGTTTAAAGTAAATGCATTAGTATGGTATATGAAGTTGCATAGTATTACACCTACAGGACAAGCAAGGACTTTAGTGGAAATTACACTAGCATTGTCGAAAGAGTTCAGGAAGCCAAAATCTGAGTCACAGTACATTACAGAGTTGAAGGAAATCAAATAGGTGCAAATTGAGTCAGTTTGGGACTTTGATCATAGATTCAAGGATGTGATG
>JASDQU010099998.1:1012782-1035134 GCA_032191745.1 Picea mariana
AAGCCAAAATCTGAGTCACAGTACATTACAGAGTTGAAGGAAATCAAATAGGTGTAAATTGAGTCAGTTTGGGACTTTGATCATAGATTCAAGGATGTGATGGGTAGGTTAACGTTCCAAATTCTCCATCCACAACATAGGGAATGGTTTATTGTAGGACTATTACCACACATTCACGGTCCATTGATCCAAAAAAAGCTTACGTCGCCGCCTGAAGCTTTAGAGATAGCGATGAAGTTGGAAGCATCTCATGTAGAACATGGTGGGGGAATGGAACAAGTCTAGACACAGTTAGCTTCCTTGACCATTCAATTAGCAGAGCTTACAAAAGGGAAGGAGAAACGGGAATAAGTCTCGTGTACCAAGTGTAGGACCGAAGGCCACCATAAGGATGAATGCCCTACTTTTGTGCAGTATTTGGCAACTGGAGCACCAAATTCATTACTAGGAGGGTATTGCGAAATATGTAAGAAATGGGGACATCATCTGACTGAGTGTTTGTTGCTGTAGAAGTACTAGAGTATGTCGAGAAATGTATTTTTTACGTTTTGCAAATTAGTAGGGCACGAGGAGAAGGAATGTTGTGCATTCAATTTGATGAGAGAACACACTTCAGATATGTATAGAATAAAAAAGGAGAATCTTGCGATAGAAGGAGGTTTATAGTATAACAATCAGAGGAGCTTCAATCAAGGAAACTGAGGATTCAACAAAGGAAATTTTTCCAGAGGAGGTAGAGGACCAATAATATGTTACAATGGTAATCAACTAAGGCACTTGGCTCATGAATACTCAAATCCCTGTACAACCTGCACATATTGTAGAGAACTAGATCACATGACGAAAGATTGTCCTCAACTACTTGTGAAATGGAAGGCAAGAGGGAATCAAAACAAGAATTTGAATCAGAACATCCAAAAGATGTCAGTAGAGATACGTGATGAAGGAGCCAAAATAGCAGTTGTCATGTGTAGAGGATTCAGAACAGGGATTGATAAGACGAATGAAGGGAGGCGGGTGGAGCAATGGATAAAGAAATCAGCAAGGCCTATATCGACGTTTGACCCACAACAAGAAAAAGAGACATACAAGCAGACGAGAAAGGATATGTTGGGAACGAAGTGGGTAGCATCGACATCTTCTACACCTCTTATGGTTAAGATGCCTCTGGTGTATGATTGCATTGTCCCAGAAAGGTCGGTTGAGAAGGTAAGTCCTTTAAGAGAATTCTTGAAAAGTTGTTTAGAATTGATGAAAGATGAAATTGTGTTGAATACATTATGTAAAATGTTTGATCATTTCGCACAAGAAATGGAATTTCCTACCACGCAGAGGGTAGTGAACTAGGTACTACACAAGAAGAGGACTAATGGAGAATTCAAAATAAGTGCACAGATTGGGGAATATGATGTGGACAATGGCATTTAAGACTTGGGCACTGATGTAAATGTGTTGCCCAAGCAGACATGGGAAATTATGGGGAAACCCAAGCTAATATGGTCTCATGTCCAATTAAGATTAACAAACCAGCACAAGATAGTACCAATTGGTTGATTGACAAGGGTACCTGTGAACATAGATGGTGTATGTAGCATCACATATTTTGAAGTCATTGAGATAGTGGATGATAGTCAACCATATCTGACACTAATGGGGCTAGAATGGGCCCTTGACAATCAGGCAATTATTAATTTGAAGAAAAGGGAAATGATCTTTAAAGTAGGGGACTTAAAGGTTACCGCGCCATTGGATCCAATAGAAGGAAAGAGGTATATAGAGACAGCAAAAGGGCATGAAATTGATAACTTGTACAATATGACTGCGTGAATGGATGACTACATTAACCCCACTGCAGATGGTGCACTAAGTTGGAGAAGCATTAGCTCATGTGCGTCGGACTCAGNAGTGCGTCGGACTCAGAGGAAGGTCTGGAACATTGGCAATAGAGGATGTACGAAGTTTCCATGAGACGGTGTGCTCGCATCACTCGAGCATTGTGCTGGATTGGGAGTGAGTTATGTGATCCACCCAAGTATGATGGGTTGACATACCTAGAAACTTTTGTATAGACATTTGAGTTGCAAATACCGGAACAACAAAGATTGTTGGCATTAGATGATGTCTTGAAAGCCACTCTAGCTAGATGGCGGGTTGCACATAGAGAAAGAATACAAGACTGACAACAATGTAGAATATTGATGCAAGTTAGATTTGATACCGAGGTGGAGTATATTGCACAAAAGTATACAGGGGTAGGTGATCCAACAGATCATGTGGAGCAGTGCAACAACCTATGGAGTTTGATAACGAAGGAGGAATGGACCCACAGGTTTATACATACATTGGATACAATTCCTAAGAATTGGTACTTGGAACTAGAAATGCGCAGAGAAACAATGAATTGGGATGAGATAATTCAAAGGTTTAAGGTAACATTTACTTTTGAGCATGAATCTTCATTATTGGATGCAACATTGGAGGCTATTAGAACCAAGATATTTTTCAAAGAGGGGACGATGGAGGTAGTACCTGTGTGAAGTGCGCATAGAGCTTCTATGATTGTTCATGAATTACTGGAATGTTATAATGTTGCTAAAGAATAACCAAACAAGGAGGATCCCAGGAATATAAAAGTACCTGAAATGAAAGGGAAACACTTAGTAGAAGGACCAGATCTTGAATCTATTGTGTATGCACAACCACTAAATACATGGAAAGTAAATATTGGGACACTAGAAAACCAAAAGTTTGCGCAAATAGGCAATTGTTGGAATGATGAAACCATAGAGAAGATTGCAAATTTACTACCCGAGTATCAGGATCTATTCCCAACCACATTCTTGGAGATGAAGGGGATAGTTGATGAGTTAGGAGAAATGAAGATTTTGTTGAAACTAGGGGCTAAACTGGTAAGATAGAGACCCTACATGCTCAATATGAATATAAATAAAAGGTAAAGGTAGAAATAGACCGCATGCTAGAAGCAGGAATCATTGAACCAATCGATGAATTAGAATGGATAAGCCAAATGGTAGTGCATGATAAGAAAACAGGGGGAATCGGGATATGTGTAGACCTAGAATGTTAAATGATGCATGTATGCATGATCCATTTCCAACACCTTTCATAGATGAAGTGCTAGAAAATGTAGGAGGCTAGGAGGCTTACTCTTTCACGAATGGATTTTTTAGGATATCACCAGATAAGGATTGTGCACGAAGACAAAGATAAAACTACCTTTGCGATAGAATGGGGAAACTATCAGAACACAATAATGTCTTTTGGGTTGAAGAATGAACCCGCAATTTTCTCAAGAGTAGTTGTCACATCCTTTAAGGAGTTTATTCATAAGTTCTTGGAAGCTTACTTAGATGATTGGACTATGTTTAGTCTATTGAAGGATCATATAGAAGTACTCAGGTTAATTTTGGATAGGTGTAGACAATGTCAAATTTCACTGAATTTGAAGAAATGTATTTTATGCGCACCATTTGGTATCTTGTTAGGCCATGCGGTACGTAAGCAACACTTGTTAATGGATCATGCCAAGTTGCAGTGATTTTGGACTTACAACCACCTAAAGAAATCAAACAATTGAGAGCAACATTAGGACATACAGGCTACTATAGGAAGTTCATCAAGGGTTATGTGCAAATTACAGCACCCATGGAGAAGTTGAAGAAAGAAGGTAAGTTCCAGTGGAATGAGGACTGTCATAAAGGGTTGGACACATTGAAGCAAAAGTTAGTGATTGCGTCAATTTTGATCTTTCCAGATTGGAAAAGGGAGTTCCATGTTCATGTGGATGCATTTCCTATAGCCTTAGGGGAAATATTATTTTAGCCATGAGAATGAGACATGGACCATCCAATTGCATTTGCAAGCAGGAATTTGTCAACAACAGAAAAGAACTACGCTACGACAAAACGAGAAGGGTTGGCAATGGTGTACGTGTTGTAGAAGTTCAGGAATTACTTGTTGAGTTTTCATTTTAAGATGTATACAAACCATTATGCACAAAGATACTTAGTGAACAAGATAGTGTTGAGGGGGAGAATACGCAAATGGTTGTTGTTGTTCTAGGAATATGATTTTGAAGTTGTTTTGAAACCAGGGAAATTGAATTCAAGACCAGATCACTTATCGCGCATATTATCAAGAGAAGATGCGGGGAATATAAATGACAGTTTGTTGGACGCGTAGTTATTTGAAATTAAAATCGTGGACAACTACTTCATGAACATTGTGTAGTTTTTAAGTACATGCATGGCTCCATCTGATATAACAGTGACACAGAAGAAGCAGCTAGTGGTTAAATCAGCGGACTAACAGTGAATTGTAGAAAACTTATACAAGTTAGGTGCAGATGAAATATTAAGAAGATTTTGTGCGTAGGAAAAGTGACTGTGCAGAAGATTTTGTGCACAGGGCTTTGGTGGCCCACACTTCACAAGGATGATAAAGAATACTTTCAGGCATGTGATGTTTTTCAAAGGGTAGGAAAACCATCCAGAAGGGATGAAATGTCCTTGAATCCACGTATTACATTGCAGGCATTTGATAANAGATCAGGAGCTAGGTATATAATCACTACAACATAGTATTTGACCAGATGGGCAGAAGTAGCACCAGTAACATACTGTAGCGCGGAAACTGTTGTGTGGTTTCTATTTGAGAATGTAGTTACACTATTTGGATGCCCATGCATCATATTAAATGATCAGGGGACACACTTCCTGAATAAGACAACTGCAACATTGACTGAGGAATTCCAAATCCATCACCAGAGAAGCATGCCATATCACCCTTAGGCTAATGGGACAGTAGAAGCTTTTAATAAAATTCTGGAGAATGCACTAACCAAGATTTGCAATGTAGGCATAGATGATTGGGACTTAAGGGTTCATGCAATAGTATGGGAATATAGGACTACAAACAAAAAGTTGACAGGACAAACACCATTTATATTGGTATATGGGAAAGAAGCAATTATGCCAATGAAATTTATTGTACCAAGCTTTCACATTGCAGCTTTTACTGATCTTTTGGATTCTGGTGCAATAGAGGAGAGATTGTCACAGTTGTTACAGCTTGAGGAAGACAGATTTGTCACGAGATTTCAGCATCAAGTTCAAAAGGCACGAGAAAAAGCATGGCATGACATATGTATTAAGCAGAAAAGATTCCAAGTGGGAGACTTAGTATTGCTATATGACAACAAGTTTATGCAGCATCCCAGGAAGTTTTAAATGCATTGGTTAGGTACATATGTGCTTAAGAAGGTAACGGAGACAGGTGCTACACAATTGCAAACGTTGGATGGAGAGGCTCTGGGAGGAATGGTGAATAGGAGTTGACTGAAACTCTATAGAGACGGTTGACAATCAACGCAATAATCTGAGTTGTGCAAGAACACATGTACCATAGTAGTTGTACTATAGTAGGGGAGAAAAACAAAGAAAAAGAAAGAAAAAAGTAGAAAAAGAAAGGAAAAAATAGAAAAAGGAAAAAGAAATAAAAATTAGAAAAAAGGAAAAAAAATAAAAAGTGGAAAACCAAAAAAGAATAAAAAGTTACAAAGCCGGAAGATATAGGAAAGTGCGCAAAAGGAATGAATGTCGCACAAATGGATAACACTGCATCGGACTAGCAGAAGTGCAAACTGTGCAATGAACAAACAAGTAATCTAGAAACATTGTGCAGATCAGGATCAACAAGACCGTCAAAAGCATTAAAAGGGTGGAAACAACGATAAAAAAGTGTTAATGACAAGTCATAAAGACGTTGTGTAACCTTAAATGGAAAAATTCATCGGGGATCATGACAGACTGACAGTACAAGGCAAAAATCCAACGAAAGATATGGTAATAAAGAAGCATTAAATCAAGCATTCATCACGCCATTGGTGGATCAGACAGTTAATTCAGACACAAAGGGAGGTGAACAACTGTCAAAGGGACAAAAAAGTCGTGAAGGGTCGACAAACAGTGATCATTTGAGTTGCATGTGAGTAAGAGAGAGCTGAGAGCATAGTTGCAGAGCTTGAGAAGAAACACAAAGCCAAAGCCACTGTCACTGGTAACCTGTTTACAAAAATGGAACCACCAAAAGCAACAATGCTCGTACCAAAGAAAGCCTGAACAAGAGCGCAAATAGTAGAACCAGAGGTTGAGGAGACACTGGGAGCATCAACCTCAGAGCCAAGGTTTCCCCGAGACTACATTCCTCCAAGGAAGGTTGATGTCGCACTAGTGACATTGCAAAAGACTACCCATTACAAATTGGTGACGCTCGACATCCTAGATGGGGTCATCATTGATGAAGACATACTAGGGAAGGTGTTGAAGCTCAAATATGCGGACCATGATATTAAAGACACAATGAAG
The DNA here is from genome assembly GCA_032191745.1 of Picea mariana. Classification (NCBI taxonomy): domain Eukaryota; kingdom Viridiplantae; phylum Streptophyta; class Pinopsida; order Pinales; family Pinaceae; genus Picea; species Picea mariana. Next base: position 1,019,169 of record JASDQU010099998.1, read on the forward strand.
TTCCCTGAACTTGCACCACACTAGTACTTGGAACTGAGAATAGACCCAGTAATGAACCATAGAATACATGTGCCCAAGGTATGGGCCAGAGGAACCGAGTGAACAAGCCTACTCAACATGTTTGACATCCCACACTTTGGAAGGAGAAATGAGGTGAATGCATGCATTAAGTTTCTCCTAACCTATGTACATGGTGGTTATTTGTAGCTGGACGGGACCATCTCCATAAATACATATCTAATTGCAAGGATTGCAGGCTTGTCGACACAGGGGGGAGATCCCACCCTATTGTTTGATGACAAAAAGATCGACATAACTTTGTCAGAGGCCATGAGACATAATTCTCACACAGTTAGAGGGGTGCGCGGGTTGGATGTGCCAAGCATATGCGACCTAACCATCATAATTGTGATGTCGGCACTAGCATGTAAGTTGATATGAAAAATGCAGGGAAGACCAAATTATAGCAGGAGTGATAGTTGCAGCAGATAAATGTATCGAAGAGGTCTCGATGAGCTAGGCACCCTTCTTATTAAACCAATCCCTTCTCGAATACACAGAAGCACATGATAAATACATGGCAGTTCAACTATCCATGGTTGCTAATTCTTCTTGCATTCACAGCATGGGAAGAGTCGGAGGATGCGCAATTCTTAGGACTGAGAGGGAAGCCATTCGTAGTAGCTAAGTATTAAAAATTCTTGTACACGACTAACAAACGATGACAGATAGACATCGAAGTGGAGTTCTTTATGTATGGTGAAAGGATTAGGAAATGCATCAAGGATACACCACGCATTTCACCACAATTGGTAGAGGTGTACGCCTCAATTACACAGTTTCGGGCAAACCACCACAAAATCTATGTACACGCAAAGGACCCGAGACAGGAATGGGTCCACATGAAATACAACGTCACTGAAGAAGACATCCAACTGATCATGCAGGATTGGGATCCGAATTGGAATGTTCATGCAAACAGAACAGAGACGGAGCACCTGGAAAACGAAGAAGCAGAACATGGCAATGGTCAAGGGAGTGATTAGGAAAATAGTCAAGGTAATGATGTAGAGAATGCATAACAGACAGTCACGAAGGCAAAAGAGAAAATAAAAGACAATGGTAAGGGGCCAACCACATCTGGACGCAAGAAGATGAAAGCACACAGAGAACTAGTCATCAATACCTTGACCAATGATGACATGGACAAGATCAGATACCAAGTAAGGGATGCCATGGAGGAGGCAGTTCAGCAGGTGTCACAGCTACAAGAAGAGTTGAACAGGAAGGTGCAAGAGCAGTTGACCGCATTGTAGCAGCAGTTGGAGGGAGTGAGTATCACACCAGACGGAAGATACAATGAAGTCCAAACAATAAGTGTGCCAGGGGAAGCAGGGACAACCACTTCGTCCTTGTCAGAGATAACAACAAGGCACATGTCAGATGCAGTTGAGCTCCCAACGCAAGAAATGAACAAGCAAGTGTGATCACTAAGACATCTAGACTTAGTTGTGTCATGGATGCCCACAACAGTACTACATGGCTTGCAAACATGAATCATAAAAGTAATAAGGTTTTGCGTAGAGGTGACATCAAGAGAATTGACTAAGGAAACAAGAGATAAGGTCGCACTGCAACAGGATTATACAATTTCTTTATAGGAGAAGAGCATGGTTGAGGAAAAGATTGAAAGGACGTTAAAGGAGAAGAGTGAGGTTGAGGAAAAGGTCGAGAGAATACTCAAAGAGAAGGTCAAAGTTGAGCAATAGGAGTGAATATAGCAAGTCATCCAAAAAATCTACAAGGAGATCCCAGAGGTGCCAATGGTGGTAGAAGCAACACTTAAAGAACAAGTCTCCAAAATTAGTGAAGTCATTAAAGTAACCCACAAAAGTAACAATCTAATAACATAACCCACAATCTAACACCGNTTGATCGTGTGCCTTTAAATCTGGAACCATCTGATTTCTTTGACCACAAATAAACTTGAAGATAGGTGTTCTAGCTCAAATGATCAAAGAGGAGGATAGATCTAATCCCCAAGCCGAATTGATGAGGTGGTTACTCCTTGACTAAGCATTTTTCTAGGAAGCTGAAATATGTGAAATATGGAAAAGGTTGCTTCAAAAATCCACCCACAGATCCCAAATTATTCCTTATTTTGGGAAAAAAAAAATCTCTTCAGCACCTAATTGGGCCCGTTATGGAAAAAACCCATGTTGTAGAATTTTGAAATTCCTCCTCATTTGGTCAGAAATCACGCCGAAAGTTGGCCTCTAAAACAGTTACGTACAAAACTTCTGGTAGCGCATTTGAATTTTTGTGTATGGAGGTTGCTACCGGAACATGAAATTTTCAAGAGCGTCTGCCTTTGCAAATCTACTAATTTTGTTACCAGAAGTCAAGAACTTCACTAGATTAAAGGTTTTGAGAAGACGTGAGGCTTGGCAGAGTTTGCACAAAATTGGTGAAAATTCAATAAATTTGACGAGGTAAATTTTAGTGCTAACAGAAGGCATACGAGAAATTTTGTTAATAAAGATGTCATAGTAAGAGATGATTTCAAAAACTGATTTCAAAAATTGTTCATTTATGATGTTGCTTTATCAATAGAAATTGATGATTATAATACATGGTTTATTGATTTTGGTGTTTCAATTCATATGTCATGCAATAGGGATTGGTTTGAAACTTATCGTGAGACCAATAATGGTTCTAACATATATCTAAGAGATGATAGATCACATCAAATCAAAGATTATGGAAATAGATGTGTGACTTTGTCTAATAGTCAAGAGAAACAAATCAGACAATACATGCTACTATAGGAAGTTCATCAAGGGTTATGCACAAATTACAATACTCGTGGAGAAGTTGTTGAAGAAAGAAGTTAAGTTCCAGTGGAATGAGGATTGTCATAAAGGGTTGGACATATTGAAGCAGAAGTTAGTGATTGCATCGATTTTGATCTTTCTGGATTGGAAAACGGAGTTCCATGTTCATGTGGATGCATCGTCTATAGCCTTAGGGGCAGTATTATTTTAGCCATGAGAATGAGACATGGACCATCCAATTGCATTTGCAAGCAGGAAGTTTTCAACAGCAGAAAAGAACTACACTACGACAGAACGAGAAGGGTTGGCAATGGTGTACGTGTTGTAGAAGTTCAGGAATTACTTGTTGAGTTCTCATTTTAAGATGTATACAAACCATTATGCACTAAGATACTTAGTGAACAAGCTAGTGTTGAGGATGAGAATACGCAAATGGTTGTTGTTGTTCCAGGAATATGATTTTGAAGTTGTTGTGAAACTAGGGAAATTGAATTCAAGACCAGATCACTTATCGCGCATATTATCAAGAGAAGATGTGGGGAATATACATGACAGTTTGTTGGACGCGCAGTTATTTGCAGTTAAAATTGTGGACAAATACTTCATTGACATTGTGCAGTTTTTAAGTACAGGCATGGCTCCATCTGACATAGCAGTGGCACAGAAGAAGCAGTTAGTGGTTAAATCAACGGACTACCAACGAATTGCAGAAAATTTATACAAGTTAGGTGTAGATGGAATATTAAGAATATTTTGTGCATAGGAAAAGTGACTGTGTAGAAGATTTTGTGCGCAGGGCTCTGGTGGCCCACACTTCACAAGAATGCTAAAGAATACTTTCAGGCATGTGATGGTTTTCAAAGGGTAGGAAAACCATCCAGAAGGGATGAAATGCCCTTGAATCCACAGATTACATTGCAGGCATTTGATAAATGGGAAATAGACTTTGTTGGACCAATCAATCCATCAGCCAGTAGATCAAGAGCTACAACAGATTATTTGATCAGATGGGCAGAAGCAACATCAGTAACAGACTGTAGCGCGGAAACTGTGAGGGGTTTCTATTTGAGAATGTAGTTACATGATTTGGATGCCCATGCATCCTATTAAGTGATCAGGGGACACACTTCCTGAATAAGATGACTGCAGCATTGACTGAGGAATTCCAAATTCATCACCAGAGAAGCATACCATATCACCCTCAGGCTAATGGGACAGTAGAAGCTTTTAATAAAATTCTGGAGAATGCACTAACCAAGATTTGCAATGTAGGGATAGATGATTGGGACTTAAGGGTTCCTACAATAGTATGGGAATATATGACTACAAGAAAAAAGTTGATAGGACAAACATCATTTATATTGGTCTATGGGAAAGAAGCAGTTATGCCAATGGAATTTATTGTACCAAGCTTCAACATTGCAACTTTTACTGATCTTTTGGATTCTGGTGCAATAGAGGAGATATTGTCACAGTTGTCACAGCTTAAGGAAGACAAATTTGTCGTGGGATTTCAGCAACAAGTTCATAAGGCACGAGAAAAAGCATGGCATGACAGATGTATTAAGCAAAAAAAATTCCAAGTGGGAGACTTAGTATTTCTATATGACAGCAAGCTTATGCAACATTCAAGGAAGTTATGAATGCATTGGTTAGGTCCATATGTGATTAAGCAGGGAACGGAGACAGGTGCTACGCAATTGCAAACGCTGGATGGAGAGGCTCTGGGAGGAATGGTGAATGGGAGTCGACTGAAACTCTATAGAGAAGGTCTACAATCAACTCAATAATCTGAGTTGTGCAAGAATACATGTACCATAGTAGTTGTACTATAGTAGGGGAGAAAAAGAAAGAAAAAAGTAGAAAGAACAAAAAGTTACAAAACCAGAAGATATAGGAAAGTGCGCAAAAGGAATGAATGTTGCACAAATGGATAACATTGCACCAGACTAGCAGAAGTGCAAATTGTGTAATGAACAAACAAGTAATTCAGAAACATTGTGCAGATCAAGATCGAAAAGACCGTCAAAAGCATTAAAAGTGTGGAAACGACAATAAAAAAGTGTTAATGACAAGTCATAAAGATGTTGTGTAACCTTAAATGGAAAAAGTCATCGAGGATCATGACAGACTGGCAATACAAGGCAAAAATCCAATGGAAGATATGGTAATAAAGAAGCATTAAATCAAGCATTCATCACGCCATTAGCAGATTAGAGAGTTAATTCAGACACAAAGGGAGGTGAACAACTGTCAAAGGGACAAAAAAGTCGTGAAGGGTTGACAAACAATGATCATTTGAGTTGCATGTGAGTAAGAGAGAGCTGAGAGCATAGTTGCAGAGATTGAGAAGAAACACAGAGCCAAAGCCATCGTCATTGGTAACTCATTTACGAAACTGGCACCACCAAAAGCAGCAATGCCCGTACCAAAGAAATCCCGAACAAGAGCGCAAATAGTAGAACCAGAGGTTGAGGAGACATTGGGAGCATCAACCTCAGAGTTGAGGTTTCCCCGAGACTACATTCCTCCAAGGAAGGTTGATGTCGCACCAATGACATTGCAAAAGACTACTCATTATGAATTGGTGATGCCCGACATCCTAGATGGGGTTATCATTAACGAAGACGTGCTAGGGAAGGTGTTGCAACTCAAATATGTGAACCATGATATTACAGACACGGCGAAGTTCCTTGAACTTGCACCACACCAGTACTTGGAACTAAGAATAGACCCAGCAATGAACCATAGAATACATGTGCCCAAGGTATGGGCCAGAGGAACAGAGCGAACAAGCCTATTCAACATGTTCGACATCCCACACTTTGGAAGGAGCAATGAGGTGAATGCATGCATTAAGTTGCTCCTAACCTATGTACATGGTGGTTATTTGTGGCTGGAAAGAACCATCTCCATAAATACATACCTAATTGCAAGGATTGCAGGCTTGTCGACATAGGGGGAAGATCCCACCCTATTGTTTGCTGACAAAAAGATGGACAGAACTTTGTCATAGGCCATGAGACATAGTTTTCACTCAGTTAGAGGGGTGTGCGGGTTGGATGTGCCAATCATATGCGACCTAACCATCAGAATTGTGATGCCGACACTGACATGTAAGTTGATATGAAAAATGCAGGAAAGACCAAATTCTAGAAGGAGTCATAGTTGCGACAGAGAAATGTATCGAAGAGGTCTTGATGAGCTAGGCACCCTTCTTATTAAACCAATTCCTTCTCGACTATGCAAAAGAACATAATAAAGACATGGAGTTAAACTATCCATGGTTGCTAATTCTTTTTGGATTCACATCATGGGAAGAGCCGGAGGATGCACAATTCTTGGGACTGAGAGGGAAGCCATTCCTAGTAGCTAAGTATCAGATATTCTGGCATACGACTAACAAACGATGACAGATAGACACCAAAGTGGAGTTCTTTCTGTATGGTGAAAGGTTAGGAAATGCATCAAGGATACACCACGCATTTCACCACAATTGGTAGAGGTGTACGCCTCAATTACGCTGTTTTGGGCAAACCACCACAAAATCTTTGTACACGCAAAGGACCCGAGACAGGAATGTGTCTAGACGAAATACAAGGTCATTGAAGAAGACATTCGACTGATCATGAAGGATTGGGATCCAAATTGGAATGTTCCTGCAAACGGAATAGAGACAGAGCACCTAGACAACAAAGAAGCAGAACATAGCAATGGTCAAGGGAGTGATCAGGAAAATAGTCAAGGTAATGATGTAGATAAAGCGCAGCTAATAGTCATGAAGGCAGAAGAGAAAAGAAAAGACAAGGGTAAGGGGCCAACCACATTTGCATGCAAGAAGATGAAAGCACACAGAGAACCAGCCATCAATACCTTGAACAATGATGAGATGGACAAGACCAGGTACCAAGTATGGGACGCCATGGAGGAGGTAGTTCAGCAGGTGTCACAACTACAAGAAGAGTTGAACAGGAAGGTGCAGGAGCAGTTGACTGCATTGTAGTAGAAATTGGAGGGAGTGAGTATCGCACCAGAGGGAAGATCCAATGAAGGCCAAACAAGTGCGCCAAGGGAAGCAGGGACAACCACTTCGTCCTTGTCAGAGATAACAACAAGGTGCATGTCAGATGTAGTTGAGCTCCCAACGCAAGAAATGAACGAGCAGGTGTGAGCACTAAGACATCTATACTTAGTCGTGTCATGAATGCCCACAGCAGTACTACATGGCTTGCAGACATGAATCATAAAAGTAATAACGTTTCGCGTAGAGGCGACATCAAGAGAATTGACTAAGGCAACGACAGATAAGGTCGCACTGCAGCAGGATTATACAACTGTTTTATAGGAGAAGAGCGTGGTTGAGGAAAAGGTTGAAAGGACATTAAAGGAGAAGAGTGAGGATGAGGAAAAGGTCGAGAGAATACTCAAAGAGAAGGTCGAAGTTGAGTAACAGGAGCGAATACAGCAAGTCATCCAAAAACTCTACAAGGAGATCCCAGAGGTGCCAATGGTGGTAGAAGCAACACTTGAAGAACAAGTCTCCAAAATTAGTGAAGTCATTAAAGTAACCCACAAAAGTAACAATCTAATAACATAACCCACAATCTAACACCGAGAGAGTAACAATCTAATAACACAACCCACAAAAGCCCTTAATAATCATATCCTACAGGAAGAATTTTCCATTGGGCATAAAATTTAGAAAACAACTTCCCAGAAAGTCTGATCTAACCTGCCTCTTCCCAAAGGAAAATCTCCCCCCCCCCACTGCTCCACTACTCTTAGTCTTCGATGTTTCTTTTATAGTTGTTTTGAATGTTGAACTATTGCCTGGAAATTTGGATTTGATGTTGATTGTGTGCCTTTAAATCTGGAACCACCTGATTTCTTTGACCACAAATAAACTTGAAGATAGGTGTTTTGGCTCAAATGATCAAGGAGGAGGATAGATCTAATCCCCAAGCTGAATTGATGAGGTGGTTTCTCCTTGACTAAGCATTTTTCTAGGAAACTGAAATATGTGAAATATGGAAAAGGTTGCTTCAAAAATCCACTCACATATCCCAAACTATTCCTTATTTTGGGAAAAACATATCTTTAGCACCTAATTGGGCCCATTATGGAAAAAACCCATGTTTTAGATTTTTGAAATTCCTCCTCATTTGGTCATAAATCACATCGAAAGTTGGCCTCTAAAACAATTACGTACAAGCCTCTAAAACAGTTACGTACAAATCTTCTGGTGGCGCATTTGAATTTTCGTGTATGGAGGTTGCTACCGGAACATGAAATTTTCAAGAGCAACTTCCTTTGCAAATATGCTAATTTTGCTACCAGAAGTCAAGAACTTCACTAGATTAAAGGTTTTGAGAAGACGTGAGGCTTGGCAGAGTTTGCACAAAATTGGTGAAAATTCAATAAAATTTGATGGTGTAAATTTTAGTGCTAACAAAAGGCATACGGGGAATTTTGTTAATAAAGATGTCATGGTAAGAGATGGTTTCAAAAACTGATTTCAAAAATTGTGCATTTATGATGTTGCTTTATCAATAGAAATTGATGGTTATAAAACATGGTTTATTGATTTTGGTGTTTCAATTCATATGTCATGCAATAGGGATTGGTTTGAAACTTATCATGAGACTAATAATGGTTCTAACATATATCTAAGAGATGATAGATCACATCAAATCAAAGGTTATGGAAATATATGTGTGACTTTGTCTAATAGTCAAGAGAAACAAATCCAGAATGTAATGTATGTTCCAAAAATAAAGAATAATTTAATTTCAATTTCCACTATTGCAAATCAAGATTTAAAAATTGAATTTGTTAGGTCACAATGTTTTGTGAAGAACATACAAGATCATTACAAAGTTGTAGCAACGTGAGTCAGATTTAGAAGATTGTACAAGCTTATGTCACAAGGAAAAATCATTAAGAATTGACATCAACTACTATGTCAAAGGGAGAATTATGGCATCAAAGGTATGGTCATTTTAATCATAATGATTTGATGTTACTTAATAAGCAAGAAATGGTGGATAGTCTTCCAATTTTTAAGAATGAACATGTGTGGGGTGTGCACTATGTAAACATCATATAGAAGAGTTTCCTGCATATACAAATCAAAGGAGAAGATAAATTCTTGAGCTAGTGCATACAAATGTGTGTGGTCTCTTTGTGAAACATATTATTGTTTCATCTTTATTAATTATAGAACTAGATACATTTGGGTCTATTTTATCAAAAAGAAAAGTGACATGTTTGAATATTCCAAAGAATTTAAGAATTTGGTGGAAAAGCAAACAAGTAGATACATCAAGATTCTCCACATCGAGGGCATTTATCAAATATTGCAAAAACAATGGGATTCAACATTATTTTACAGTGCCACATGCTCCTCAACATAATGGAGTAGCTAAGAGGAAAAATAGAATCTTACTTGAATGTGCTCGAACATGATTAAAGGTAAAAATCTTACTAATGGTTTTTGGGCTAAAGCAACCAATATTGTATCTGAAAAATAAAAGTCGCGCAAAGAGTTTAGAGCATAAAACTCTTTTTGAAACACTTTATGGCTAGAAATCAGTAGTAAGTCATCTAAGAATTTTTGAAAGCAAAGCATTTTCTCATGTTCCTAAAAAAGATAGGAGAAAGTTTGATGCCAAGGCAATCAAATGCATTTGTATTGGTTATTGCACTGGTCACAAAGCATATAAAATATATTATCCTAGCACTCGCAAGGTTTTTCCAACCAGAGATGTATTATTTCATGAACATGCGGATGAAAGTCGAAAAGATGATAACCCCGATGTATGAAATCTCCCTAATGACAATGACGAAAGTCTCAAAGAAGAGGAAGATGTCGAACACGTTCAAGTTCAAAATTCAAACAACATGGACACTTCAAGTAGCCAAAGTACACTAAAAAGAGATGAAGGAACTCCACAAAGCAAAAGAAGAGATGACGAAACTCCACAAAGAAAAAGAAGTGATGGAACTCCACAAAGCATTGTAGCACAAAGAAGATCAACACAATAAACTTAGACACTTATAAGGTATAAAGATTATGCATTAATGACTCAAGTTTTGAATGTAGTGGAGCCTTTTGAATTTTGAGGAAGCTAAAGACCATAAAGTATGGATGAACACCATGAAATAAGAATATGATTCTATCATGAAAAATGAAACATGGGAATTCACAGAACTGCCTAAGGATCAAATTCCTATAGGATCAAAATGGTTGTTCAAGTCTAAATTTAATGTTGATGGTAGTGTAGATAAATATGAAGCTAGATTGGTTGCAAAAGGTCATTCACAGAAAGAATCAATTGATTATGAAGACACTTTTGCAGTTGTAGCTAAAATGAATACCAATAGATTAATCATTGCATTGGCTACTAAGAATGATTGGAAACTACATCAGTTGGATGTTAAATCAATTTTTCTTAATGGAGAACTAAAAAAAGAGGTTTATCTTGTTCAACTATGAAGGTTTGTAAAGAAAGACAAGGACACCTTGTACGCAGCTTAAAAAAGGCATCTGTATTAACTTAAACAAACACCCATGTCATGGTATATGAAAATTGATACTTTCTTCTTTCAGCAATGTTTTATTAAAAATAAAAGGTGATCCAAATCTTTATATCAAGAAGGATGGAAATGGTCATGTTGCTTTGCTTTCTTTATATGTTGATGTTCTGATGGTCGTGTTGCTTTGATTTATTTATTTGTTGATGCTCTAATCATAATAGGGAATGCTAATGAGTTTGTTGAAGAAATCAAAAGATTGTTGTCACATGAATTTGAGATGAAAGACCTTGGTCAATTGCATTATGGAGAGAAGATGGGAAAAAATTAATCACACAAAGTAAGTATACAATGAAATTAATTAAGAGATTTAATATGAGTGGATGTAAATTAGTGTCTATTCCATTAGAACATAACATTTAGCTATGCAATGATGATGAAACAAAAGACGTGAATGGTTTTTATCGACGTGGGAAGTTTGAAATATCTCACTACAACCAAGTGAGAGATTGCATATTCAATCAGTATACTTAGTCAATTCATGGCTAAGCCTCGTGAGAGTGACTAGAAAGCAACAAAGAGAGTCCTTCGATATTTGAAAGGGGTTGTTAATTTTAATATTGAATGTACTAATAATTTTAATGTTGAGTTGGCAGGTTAGTCGACCACAAGATATGAATTTGAAATAGGATATGCATTTGAAATAAGATCTGGGATTGTTTCATGGAGCAACAAGAAGCAACCAATTGTTTTTGTCATCCACTGAAGTTGAGTACAAAGCTTTATATGCATTTGCAATAAGATATGGGATTGTTTCATGGAGCAGCAAGAAGCAACCAATTGTTTTTGTCATCCACTGAAGTTGAGTACAAAGCTTTATGCAGTTTTTACGCAGTGCCACCTATGAGGCAGATTAAAAAGGAGTACCAATAGTTATCAAATGTGATAATCAAAGTTCCATCAAACTGGCAAACAATCCAATGTATCATGTCAAGTCAAAACATATTGAGATACAACATTATTTTGTAAGAGAAAAGATACAGTGAAAGGAAATTGACTTGTTCCATTGTAATAGAGATGATAATTTGGCAAACATTTTTACAAAGTCTCTCTTGAAAAGGCGAAATTTGCAATTTGTAGTGATAAGTTAGGTGTTGTAGAAAACACATTTCTTGCTTAAGGGGGAGTGTTAGAATTAATCTAAAAATGTAGAGGTGTCAAATAAGTGTAAACGAGTTCAAATTATGTTTTGTCTAAATATCTCTATTTTTAACTTCAAAACCAATACTCTAGAAGGTAGTTTAATCATCTATTCCTCTATAAATGTAATCCATTTCTCAACAATAATATTCAGTGTGTGAAAATTTTATCTCACTATTGTGTGAGTTCTGAGTGAATTGGAAAACCATAGGCATGAGGACATGCTTCATTTTGTACCCTGGGAAATCTTATGCAAGAACATCAACGAATAATGACAAGAAGAAGCCACAAAGAAAAATACATGATACTAACAAACACCGAAGCAATAAAAGGGCAAACATATGTTGTAGTTGCAGGGGTCATGGCAGGAAGAGGCGAGTCACATTGTAGAGACAAAGCAAGTATGTGAACCATTGAATAATAGACACCAAAGCTGAGCTAGAATAAACTGGAACGTTATGATAAAGCATTGACTTGGGAAAACGTACACACTAGAGCAATATGTTGTTTACTAAAACGATTGAAGACAAAGTTGGGAGTAAGAAATGGAAAATCAAAGCAGTTGGATAGGCGTAAATGGGTAAGGAAGAGAAAAGGACCAATACAGGATTGATAGAAAACTCCACACTAAATAGAAGAAAGCACAAAAGAGGTTGGGGTTCGAGTACAAGGGAGAGCCCATGCTCTTAGTCAATATACTAATAGAGGAAGAGCCGAGGATCATGACAAGAGAGATAGAGTCTGAGAATTAAAGCATGGATGCACTTTGCAAGACATTGTAATATTGTAAGAATAGCTTGTTCTCTGTAAGCAGTGAAATGAATTATGGAATCTCATATGATAAGTTCCGTACATTTTATTGGTGTGTTGATTTCTGTTCAATGCATTGTGTGGACTTGATAATTTCCACTGTAATTCTTAATGCATTGTGTGGACTTGATAATTTCCACTGTAATTCTTAATTGCAGAGAAGTCTCAATCCCTCTCTACATCAGAAGTCTCCAGGTTTATGGAAACTCAAACATTACTGTGGATTAGTTAAATAGGGAGTTTGATTTGCAAAATGTGGGGCATCCAGTGGTTATAGATCAGATCATTGAAATGAAGTCCAGATTTCATTCAATCACCTTCACACATTTTCTGTAAGCACGACTCTAAAGCAAATTCCTTACCCAACGCTGGAGTGCTCTTAGAGATGGGTTTGATCACGAGCTCGAAAGACAATGAGGGTGTATTAAATGATACTCTTTTCTTTAGAGTGCAGTCACTGTATGGACTTGGATCCGAAATGAAAAGTGAAACATAAATGGAGATTTGACGGTCAAAAAGAACAATCTCAACTGAATATAAAGTAAAGCATTTGGGGGAAAATCCAGAAGTAGAAACTAGCGGCAAATGGCAAAGATTTTACGGTTAGTCATATGGAGAAGGACCCTAAAATCTGGAAGCACACTGGCCAGAACTGGTATCCTTTTTTACACAAGAGATGTAATGGAAAATATAGATCTTAAAACATGCTTACTGGCCAAAACATGTTGGGATGGCGTTGATACGATCTTAAGAAGAGAATGAACCAGCACAAATCAAGTAGACAATAAATCAAACGTGAAACTGCGAGGATGAAATTAATGGCAAGAGCAAAGACCGAGGAGCTAAGGGTTCTAAAGAAGAAAATACGAATCAAGCAAATTCCCGGTCTTCAAGATCGGGATTAGACCATTGGAAACCACCAGTACGTTAATTCATTTAAACCTTGACGGGACCTTAAGGGGAAACCAAAGCATGACTGGTCTGGGTGTTATATTATGTATAAACATGAGCTTCGTGTGGCTATAGCCTTGTAGCGAATAAAGATATTTGTGCAACCAGTTCAGACATTCATACCAGCAATTCAGTAAAGGTAGAGACAATAGTAATGGGGCTAAATCTAGCTTCTCAACTTAGTTTAGAAAGCTACAGATGGAAGGCGATTCACAGCTCATTAACCGTGTTTATAGAAAAGGTCCATGGACAAGAGGCCAGGGTGGCCTAACCCCAAGTTTATTGCAAGTTCCAAAAAAAAGACAGCCATGGATCGCTTATAGAATAAATGAATGCCCGTTATTGGCGTCCAAGACCAAACTAGAGAAGCTTGCTTCAATAAACAAATGGGAGAATTTAGTAGAGGGAAGAGATCAAATCAAGAATAACTGGTAGAAAAGGTCAAACAAGGGCAATCTGGTTCAAGGTATACGGGCAATCTGGTTCAAGGTATACCCAGCTTCAAAAACTCTTGTAAAGCCATCTTTTATACGTAACCATAAAAACAGGTGAGGACAAGGAAAGCATCAAAAAGCTAGAGGAATACAAATCTTAGAGAGTAATTATATTCGCATATACCTTCCATCCAAAGGCATACCATAAACAATTGCTTAGAGAAGAAAAAACAGAAAAACAGACGGGCAAGGTTGGAAGCCAAACCTAATAGGAGTAGGAAGATTTTTAATCAAGAATGTTCCCAGGGATTTAATCTACCTTAACAGTCTAACAAATATGTAATCAGCAGTTTTTGCACGTTATGAAAACAGTATCAATCTGGTTGGGATTTGAGTAGATAAGAGGGAAAAATCATATCAAGAATAAAGCCTGGTAGAGGACTCTTGTACAAGTACACAGAGAAGAGCAACTTGGTTCAAGATGTAATCCTTCTCAAGACACTCTTTCGAGTCATCTTTCTTGCAGTACCACAACGGGGAAGTAGGCAAGAACAGCAATGACAATCCAGGGCAAAAGAACTGGTAGAAGAATACAGATTATCATAAACCAGTCGTCCAACGGCATAAAAAAAATAATTGCAGAGGCAAAAAAATGAAGCATGGGAGGGTAAGATTTTAACCTAGAAGATTCCTAGACACCTTAATACTCCTCCAAAGAATGTAATAGAAACGTTTCAGATCTGGTTACAATTTTAATAGATAGACAATATTAATAGATAGACAAGGTCAAAATAATTCAGATGGACCTCCATCAGGGAGACTTTGATTGATTTGGTATAATTATTTGGTGAATGTTTTGATTGATTATGGGTAGAGTGTCCACTCAAAAGGTTGGACATTTTAAAAACAACAAATACAGGTTGCATATTTTAAAAACAAGAAATACTTGATTGATTTGGTATAATTATTTGGTGAAGTAATTTTGTGTTATCTATGTTCTTGTTGATGATGGGTGGAGTGTCCACTCAAAAGGTTGTACATTTCAAAAACAACAAAAACTTTGATTGATTTGGTATAATTATTTGGTGAAGTAATTTTTTGTTATCTATATTCTTGTTGATGATGAGTGGAGTGTCCACTCAAAAAATTGAACATTTCAAAAACAACAAAACAACACTGAAAAGATTGGACATTTCAAATTTCAAAAAACAGATAACAGTGTTTATCCATAAATATTCTCAACATAAAAAAACTAAATCACAGAAAAAATAATTCATGGAAATCTCAACCTAAACAAATGCATAATGTCGATCTCCGTACTATTTATCAGATTTTTACACAATGAAAGGGAGTATTCAAAACAGAAAGTCCCAAAAAAATAGAAACAGAGACAAAAACAGAGCAGAAACAAACTTTATCGTGCTAAACTATTTTACACGTAGAAATGGAGAAGAGGAGAGCCAATGGGGATCAGAATCGACTGGCTTGAGTTCCGTAGATCAAAAAGCAGATGATCGAATCATATTCGATCATACGGAAAAGTTATCTCGTCATTTTACAAAAAAACAAAAACAAAAACAGAGCGCTAACAGACTTTATCATGCTCAGGTATTTTGAACACATAGAAATGGAGGAGGGGAGCCAAAGGGGATCAGAATCGACTGGCTTGAGCTCCGAAGAGCAAAAAGCAATTGATCGAATCATGGTCGATCATACGGGGAAAGATATCTCGTCACTTCCTCCGCTAACCTCCCTCCTTCAGAAATACAAACAACATTGCACAAATACAAAAAATATTACAACCTACGCACCATATCATTTGTGTAATCGAGCAAATGCATTACCTACACAGTGTGCACACAGACGCCTCCCCCCTCGTTTACATCATGATCTTCCCCGTCGGTCTTTATATTATATGAAAGGCAAGGGAATGGAAGGGTAGGAAAAACCTAATTAACCACGTTAAATTTTCCTCTCGCGTCCGCTCAGAACCCTAAATCTTCGCAAACCTCGTTGCAATCTCTCCCATTTTATCACCCATCATCGGCCATGTACCTCTGATTCTTTTCTCCTATGCTAATTTTCACCTACATCCTTGCGTCGTCTTTGTTTCTCGCAATCTATAGAGAAGTTTGAGCACTCTGGCCCCATTCTCTACTCGTCTTGCAGTGCTCTCCCCACATATTTTGCTGGCTCTTGGCTTT
>JASDQU010099999.1:30630-42699 GCA_032191745.1 Picea mariana
AAGTCATTCATCTATGACCCATCTCTCATTACCATGAATATTCCACTTAGCATCCATTATTAGGAAATTATAGGGTTTTTTCATGAAGAAATGCATCATTGTTTATATGGAGTTTTATTTCAAAATATATATATCACATTTATGCACTCATATTAATGCATATAAGTAAATAAAAGTCAACAAATAAATATGTTCCTTATTGGCTTATATGGGATGATTTCAATTGATTTAAGAATACAAATTTTCAAAAAGTTATGGAAAGGAAAACCAAATGCTTTAACATTTACATTCATCTCTAACACATCTCCAGTGAGCCTGAATACACCACTTAGCACTAATTATCAATTAATTCTATGTTTTTTTTTAAGAATTACAACTCTATTTACATGGGATTTTATTTCAAAAATTACATATCACATATATTAATTCATATTAATGCATATAGGCAAATAAAAGTCAATAAATGACTGTGTATGCCAAATTAGAATACCAAAATTTACAAGTCTATGCAAATATTTTTGTCTCTTTAGAGACAATATATAAAACAATGTATATAAAAAAAATGGCTTACCACTGAAATAAATTAACATAAAAATCATTTTATTAAAATAAATTATATTAAATTATAATAAATTATTAAATTAAATTATAGTTAATTAACATAAAAATCTTATGTTAACATAAAAATCATTTTATTAAAATAAATCAGCATGTGCTCGATTTACCATTGACATCATTTTATTAAAATAAATTATAATAAATTATTAAAATAATTTATTAAATTAAATTATAGTTAATTAACATAAAAATATTATGTTAATTTACGTTAGCGCATAGAAGAATCGAACTACCAACCTCCTGCTTGTAAGGCAAGTGCTCTTCCATTGAGCTAGCACCCTTTAAAACATTAGAGAAGAGGAATTTTCATTGATTTCCTTAAAGTTAAGAAAATTGTCTCCAATCATAGTAATGTAATAATGTCTTTGAAAATGATATTAAAAAGATTTTTAATAAAACTCCATATTTCTTATATATTAAACATATGATGCAATGATATCAACATGGAAAGTTTAAGCTAACCATGCATTAAAAAATGTTTATAGGAAAAGGGAAGATTCAACTAGCCAAAGACGAAGGCAACAAGGAAGGAGCTCCCCGGGCTCTAACAAAATTATGAAATAAATTCACTTTCAATAAATAAAAATATCCAAACAATAAAAGTTAATACAATGGTACCTTATCAAAGGAAACTTATGGTTTTAAGTAATCCCTTTAGAACATAATGGTTGTAAGGACGTCTATTGCAGTTCAAAACAAAAGTATGCATAAATTGGAGTGTCTCAAAATTCCTTTCCACCTAGTCAATAAAGTGAAGCTACATGGAAAACAATGGATTTCCATCCTTCAAAATTTTCAAAATGTACATGCCATCATTCTGGTAAAGCTTACCAAATATATCAACTATAAAATCATGTTGTTCCAATAGATTCTACGAACTCGAAAGTTTCTATAGCAAGTTCAGACTAACAACCATATGCTCCCATCTACAAAAATGCTACCCCTAAATTGCCACCTGCAAGATTTATTTGATAGTTTAGGCATATAAAAATAATAGTAGACAATGAACATCATAGTTTTTTCCAGTTACAATCTTATAGGTTACTCTTTAAAACCTATTATGGATTTTGTGTTTGATAAATTAACAATGCTACAAGATGCCACATCTTGAATTTCTTCCAAGGCCTTGTGCAAATGATCCAATAGAAAACATTTTTTTGCTCGGTTCTTTCAAAGAAGATGTGTGTGTGTGTGTGTGTGTGTGTGTGTGTGTGTGTGTGTGTGTGTGTGTGTGTGTGTGTGTGTTCTAATGATAAGTAAACAAAAAAACATTTTATAGTCTATCGCCTTAGAGATATTTTGTTTGTTATACTAGGAATTCCATTTTGTGTGTTCAAATTTCCCTATTTTCTTTTTCCATGCTTCCCTCCCGAATTTCATGCTAGTGTAATTCCAATAAAAGGTAGAAAACTAGACTATTTCCTAAACCAAAATGGGAAATTTTATAACAAAAATAATAAAAAATAAAAAAATTGAATTTTAAATGAGCCCATCCCACCCTACCACAAATCCAAATAAATAATTACAATCTCAAGTTGCAAATGTTCAATCTAGGCACCCAAAACCGAATGGTCAACATTTTATATTTTCCCCTTGTGTGGTGTTTCTCCAAAAAAACCTACATTTCCTCCATATTTACTATTTGGTGTATTTTCTTTACCATTGTTTGAACCCAAGACAAATCTAGTTCTTCATAATTGCAAGGGCCAAATGAGGTAAACTATTTTAATTTGCTCAACTCTTCTCCTTGAACTCCCTAGTCAACTTTACCAATTGGAGAGCCCCAATCATACCATGAATTGGGAGTCACATGAGCTCCCAAGTCACAAGAATCGTGGCTCTATTTTTCACTATGGGAAAAAGCAACATTTCTTGAATTTAAGGTTGCAGCCATAGCTAGTGATAAGAGAAACCCACAAACAATATGATGTTCCACATCCAGTACACAATGAGGTGACATTCTACTAAGGGATCCCAACCCATATGAGGAATATTGGAAAGGTGATTGCATCAAACAATGACCAAGGCCCCAGGGTTTTATTCTAGCCTATTGCATCTATGTAATTGGCTAAGAAAATGTTTGTGATTTTATGAGTGGTAACATCTAGTTTAGAATATGCATATATGCATGAAGTGTCTACAGTTGTTTTAGTCACTAAATAGAACTGGAAAGAAACTTTGGCATTCGTTGGAAGGATAAAATAAAAAGTTAGTATATGGAATGATCCTAATGTTATTTCTAGGATACATTCTTGGTGGATTAGAAATTTATCTATTGATAAGGAATTTTTCATTGATCTCTTAAAGTGTGGGATCTATACCATGAATTGCACCTTAACTCTTTCATTTCACAGTTACTATTGTTAATAGGATTAATGTTAAAAAAAAAATATTTTAGGTGTGTTTTAACTTTTAAATAGTGCTTCCAAAGAATTGATGTCAAGATTTTCTAATATTTAAAATGAAACTACAACGTACATGATTTATTTTATAGACCTTTCATAACTCAAGAAAAAGAATATTGTAAGAGTGATTATGCACAACAAATCTATTGGAAACCAGACTGCACAAAATAGTTCATAACCATTATTTGGTCTCATATAACATCCATTGATTGATTAATATCATGAATCATACTTTTATATGACATCTAGTGTTTTTTACTCTAAATTGATCTCTCCATTGTATTTTCAATATTAGATTCAGAGCTCAAAACCCGGTTCCATAAAAAATACTCAAGAACTCAAAGAAATATTCACCATAAAAGAAAGAGGATATATTGCAAGCACTCAAACAAATTTCCTCTTACAATAAAACCCAAGTGTAGAAACAAAACTTTATGCCCTACAATTGCTTCAAATTCTAAGAAAATTGTGAAAGGATTGCATGAACCCCAACCCCACATTGGAGCTTCTTTCCTTGATTTTTCATTAGGATTGAGAGAGCCTTGGGTCCAATTGAATCCATCTTAGTTACATTATGTATTTGCACTTCAAAATAACACCCAACAATTCATATTCTTTGAAATAGGACAAGAGTCCCACTATTCTACCCAACTTGAAACCTTGTGATTGCATCCTTGTGCTTGTGCTAGAAGGAAAGTTAGTGACTGCTATCTTTCCTTCCAGCACAAGAAAAAGTACGAAGCCAACAACAACCTTAGTTAAATACTCTTTGTATTGCATCATATATATTTGTATCTTGTTCCGGAGGAAATCAAAGGGAACACACAAAGGAAAAACACTAAAAATGGTGATTGTTAGGAGAAATGCACCCCCAGATCAATGATTGCAGTTCTTGTTTTAGAAGGAAATATAATAACCACAAACATTAGTTTTTATTCTAACAAAGAACAAGCACAGTGTTGATAACAATATCAGGGCACTAACCTTTGTTTAGGTGAAATCAACTCCTTCCTTTGTCTAGAGACCAACAAGCATGGCTTATCACACAGGGAAATAAAAAGTATAGTGAGGGTGTAGCATGTCCATACTACTACATGAGCTTGTGATAAAAGGGCATGTGAGGAAAAAGAAAAACCTTGAGCATGGAGGTAAGGAATTACACACATCCCCTTTAACATTAAACATAGGCCACATAGGGAAGATAATACATATCATACCCCCTAAACATGATATCTCACGCTCCAATATCTAATTGGATTTTTTTCAACATAAATCGTGCAGTGGAGCACAAGTGGTGAAGAAATTTTATTCTAAGTTATACAAGAATATCATTAACCTTATTGAGAAGGGTATGTGCTAGAGGAGGCTTTTGATGATGATTTTATTTTCCTTCTAGTGCAAGAAAATTGAAAATGTCTACTAGTGTCAATATGTCCCAATTGGGCATAAGACTTTTCTTGGCCGAAGGAAGACGATTTGAAGCATAATGATCGATTAAAAAGTATTCTCCATCATCAATAAACTACTAAGCTACTAAATCAATGGTGGAAAAAATATTTGGTATAGGAGAAGAGCAGTTTTCATCACTAGATCCATCTAGGAGTCATGAATAAGGTTATCATCATCATCATTTGTCCAGCTAGTCACTATAGGAAGAATGCTTGAGGAAACGTTCATATGGTTAAGAGGAGGGCCAACATCATAGTGTGAAGGAGAAATATCCACTAAAACATGCTAGGAATCATCTACAAGATAATCGTTTGTAAGGTGTGGATAAAATCTTGGCGGAGTGTGAGAAGGAACTTCATCAAAGATAGCATATCCAAGTTTAATCACCTTGTGAGTTCAAGGATCATCTAAAAAATATGCCTCAGAAACTATGTTGTATCCCACCATAATGTAGACATGATTTTTATGTTTCAATGTTTTTTGCTTTTCACTAGGAATATGAGCCATGCACTTGATCCAAAATTTTGAAATGCAAAATGAATGGTTTGTTTCCATACCTTTTCTCATATGGAGTGATACCTTGAACAATATGAGTAGGTTTCTAAGTGATGATGTGAGTTGCACAAATTATTGATCCATTTGATTCAAGCAAAGAATGGAATCAATCCATCTCCATAATAGTTATGTTATTTCTTTCAACTACTCCACTCTATTGTAGAGTGTAGGTAAAACCATATGTCAAGAGATTCTATGAGAAATTAGGAATTTTTTAATTTGTTGTCAACATATTCTCCTCTACAATCAATTCTAATACACTTAACCATTTTTTTTTCCACTAATAATTTAAATTATTTGAATTTCTCAAATACTTCAACCTTGGATTGAATGGTATAGATCAAAATAAAGCAAGAGAATTCATCATTGAAATTTGAGGAATTACTTAGCTCCCCCAAAAAAACAAATTGTCCATAGGCCCACAAATATCACTATGAACCAACTCAATATGTTTAGAAGCTAATAGACGTTTTTTTAGGAGAGGACTCTTCATGGTGTTTCCCTTACACATAGCATTTACAAATATTACTAGGTGTTTCGCTCTTGTCGAAGCTCATCAACAATGTGAAAATGAATCACATTTCACATGGAACTCTTAATGGGGAAAAATATTCAAATTCGAACAGCAGGGGTCTAACCCAATGTAGAGGCCCAATTAGACTCCTCCTTGTTTGATATGAAAAAACCCTTTGGATTAATGGTGCGACAACCTTTCAATGAGATTTAAGATTTTATGGTGTTTCTTTTTTTATTGTTTTTTCAAAATATTTATAGAAATAAAGTAAACTAGCCATCTAATGATGCTTGAAATAAACAAACAATAATGGGAGTTAGACATGGAAAGATTATTATCTATCCTTCAAACATTTGAGAAATAGTTCTATATGAATTCAATAGATGGAATAATAAAACTTTCTAATAAAAAATAGAAACTAAACTTAAAGAACATAAAACAAAATACTATGAGATAAATGGCATAGATTTGTTGAACAAATAAAATGAAATAAATGTCAATTTTATTTCAGGATAACCTTAATCACACAAAAATAAGTTTCTTACAAAGCATCCACACATGTAAGTCAAATTGTAGATTAGTCTACAACACACCATCTACATGAAATCTTCCTTCATTCATAGAAATATCTAGCCAATGATTGACTTCTCAATTAATCAATATATCAAAAGTAGTTATTTACAATGTAATTCATCCAAAAGCTCATGCATCCAAAAATATCCTCTTACTTCTCAAATCCTACTATAAATACACCTAAAAATTGGTTATAATAACCAACTAAAACTTAACCCTTGGGTGAGTCAAGGGTTTTCTACCTAACTACTTCTTTATAGTACTTCTCCCATTGATCAAAAACAATTTTACATAAATCAATATGAGGGAAAACATGTTGCCTATGTTGTGCCCTTAAAGTTGGTAATTCTCTATTAAAACTTTTAATATATCTCTTTATAACTTTAGGGAACGCGCATTTGAGTTGAGTAATCCTCTTAGCTCTTCAATTAATAACTTTTGTGATATGACCCTAAGGTGGGCATATATGGGGTTAAATGTATATGTAATTGACTAAATATATATGTAATAGTGGTTGTCAACCTAATAAAGGGGCCACATGTGCAATGTGTTAATARGTATATATAGAGATCATGTAGTCATTATTGAGAGAAAATATGATTTGGATATATGAATGTATTGGAAAATTTTGAGGGCATCACAAAACCATGATTCTATATATATTATCAAAGTTAAACAACTACAACAAATTGAAGAAGTCTCAACAACAAAACATGGAATCAAATGAAATAAAAAATTATGCAACAACCACCCTGTTATCTCCTCAAATAAATTGGTGGAAATTTTGCTTTTGATGTGATAGGTTGTAATCCAAAATTTATTCCTAAATTTGTGTAGGTAGGTTAGAGAGTCTATTTTCTATAAATAAGCTCAGAAAGAATTTTTGAATTGGTTTAGTCAAGAAAAAGTCAGAATCTCAGGTTTCAGTGGTTTAGGTGAGCCTGAAACATGCTCATTAACCACCGAAAGCCTTTGTTCCCGGTAGTTAAGAGGGCAAATCAAAAGTGCAGTTAACTACCGAAAACCTTTCAACAGAAAAAATAAAAAGCCTGTGCTTTCACACGAGCCAGGTGTCAGTTGGCGCAATGATGGAAACATAACCACCAAAAGCTCATGCAAGGTGGCAGGGTATGCACGTTTTGGTTATATCTATCCATAAAATTGAGATCCTGACGTCCTTTCAACCGCATCTGTCTTTTCAAAATTAAGACACAACGATGATATAGAAATTCATGCATGTTGTCACATAGCCTCTCTCCATTTCTAGTCATGAGTACACAATCCATCACGACCCCGTTAAATCTTTCATTTAATCTTCATCAATTATCAATTTGAATTCGGGAGTTATGGAGATAATCGTGAGTCTGTGATTTCATCAAACAAATAATAATCATGTTTCCCAAGGTGATCGTCGAGCGCATTCATATTCCATCAAATCACTCTCAAACCAATTAAGCTAGGTTGATTCATCAGGCAAGTTCAAAACCCATCTTGTTTCAGTTTAAATGAATATCCCACCAAAAATCAAAATTTTCGGCATGCTCTCAGTCAGTTTGTTGCTTAAACTCGGTCAATGTTTGAGCTTGGTGATCCGAACTCTGTGTCACCTTGTCCCATTTTCTCTTCCATGAGTCATACTCTCTGTCATCCTAAATCCTAGAGTCTTTGTCTCCCTTGCACTCAGTTTTCCTTAATCACAGGTACAGTCAGCACTTACTAATGCCAAAAGCAAGGCCAGTTCTGAGGGATGAAGTGGATGGAGTTTGGTACCTTGAGGTGCACCCTGAGGTGGCCGATTTCTTCAAGCAGACTGGAGTGTATACCTATTTTGAAAAACTAGTTGATTTTCATCAACAGGTGTCCGAGACTTTTTCTAGCTCATACGATGGAAGAATAGCAACAGTGAGAAAGGAACAGTTTGTGGTTGATGAGGCAGCCATAGCTGAGTTCACGGGTCTTCCCAGAACAAGTGATTGTTGGTTCAAATCAACGGTACCTTCAAACATCGAGTTTAGGTCCTACTTACAGCCTTTGCATAAAGATCTTACATGGAAAAAAGAAATACCAATGTCTTATCTAGAACCTAAATGGAAATCTCTCTTGAAGGCTATATTTGTCTATATCACTTGTGAAGGTAGATACAACAGAGTCATGTTCTACCACTTCAAGCTTTTAAATCATTTCACAGGGAGATCTCCCATCAATTTACCATTTTACTTGCACAAAGCCCTGACGAAAATGTCTAAGCAGGTCAAGGCCAAGCCTGCTAAGGTGGCAAGCAGATTGTATCATCAAGGACTCATTACTCTTATTGTCAAAGAGTCATTGAAGAAAAGGCAGGTAGATTGGAACTATTTCCTCTTCTGGAATGAATTCCAGACTAATTGGAAACAGCAGGAGAAGGGTAAAAAGGTTGCCACTAAGAAGACTATTACTCCTAAAAGAAATCATAGGAAACGGAAGGGTATTGCACCACCAAGAGATCCGATAGAATCATCCTTTGTTAAAAAGAAAAGAATCAAAATAAAGTTGCAGTTTGAGGGTGAGCAGTCCAAGGACCCTGCTACAGGAAGTAACCCTTTAAACCTACCCTATAGTGATTCAAAGCTAGAACAAGAGTTAGCAGAGACACAGGGTAATGTATAGGTTGGACAAGTTGCAGACGATTGTTCCAATTTACCTTCACCAACTCCTCCAGAGACACACAGTTCATCAGTGGAAAAAGCCCCTTCAAGTAAGCCTAAATCATCTAGGGCACGGAAAATCAATAAACTCCTGCAACAAGTCTATGAAATGGAAGTCTTGGAAAGAGTTATTAAAAAAGATAATACAGACTTGACTGAAAGAAATGCAGAGATTTTCAAAATAAACCAAACCCTCAAAGAGAAGCATGACAAGATCAAAGACAGGAACAGGGTATTGATCAAGGAAAACATGAAGCTGTACAGACAGCTTAGAATTCTGAGGTTGAAATTAAAAGAGTTTCAATCACTAGCACAGGAGAAAACCAGTTTGGAGACTCTAGCTAACTTAGCTACAACCATGGTAGACACACCAGAGCCTTCCACATAGCCAGTTGAAGTTCATAGATCTGCACGAACAAGGGTTGCATCATCCAAAAGACCTTGAACATCAAGCAAGGAATCAAGGTAATCATTTTTGAAAATTTTGAAGTTTTCTTAAAGCTGAAGTTTCGGTGGTTTAGGTGAACAGGACGAATGTTCATTAACCACTGATAGAAGAGATTTCGGTAGATAATCCACTCAAGAACCTTCTAGGTTAACCACTGAAATCTTGTCACTACCAGAATGATCGAGTTTTTGCACAGAACAAAGTTTTTTGAGTTGGAATGGTTTGAAACCTCTTCGAATGGACATTTGATGAATTGTCAAGTCAGATCCAATAGCTATTTTTGATGGATAATGGAAAGAAGAGGTGTTTCAAACATTTTTGGTACCTTTGACAAAGGCAGAAAATCAGGATGCTTACTCACATCAACAGATTCAAATTTGTATCTCTTGGAAGAGTCATCACTCAGCCTTGGAAGGCTATCCTGCATTGCACCATTACTCTACAAGAGATGAAGACCATGAAATATGGGCTTGACCTCATTTTTGGGGATCATTCCATATCTTTTGCAAACTAAATTTTGACTTTCTATCTTTAGCATATTTGATCCATGCTTTCAGGATCTCAAAACTGCATTGTAAAGCTATAAAGCTAAAGGTAGAATAGGAACTAAAGGTTCGACTTTGGAGACTTTTTCATGTTATGTACTCAAACTTCTCATTTTCATATTAAGTAATACAAGCTTATTTTGCCATAACTTGTTCATATTTCATCTTCTTATCTATTCTGTACTTGAACCTAGATATTGTATTCATGTTGTTATGCTTGTTTATGCCTGACAACTGTCATCTTATAATTGCATTCATAAGTTAAACTTTGCAAGTATTCCGGTGATTATTTTAATTGGCCATTCATATATGCTTTATATGTGATTCTGCTGACATAATAGTTATTTCTCCATACATCCCTTTATTTGTATACTCTCTGAACATTTGTGGTTAAAAGCCTTGTCCATCTAAATGTGTTCATGCATGTTTTGAGTGAGAAATGATTCAGTCCTGCGACTTGATCCAAACCCACACTTTTTATTGAGAAAACAGTTACCAAAAGATTAAGTTACTAGGCATCTCTGACTTACAGCCTAAGAGAGTTTCCTGGAGTGATAACAAATTGGTGCCACTGCCGGGGAGAGGAGATCGAAGCTCGGCTTCCTTAGGAGACGACAAGATCCATCTTTGATGATAGACAAAGTCTGGACATCATTTGGGTTGTAACTATCTATCTGGCAACTCCATTGAAACGAAGTGGCTCCAAAAAGAGCTCACACCAGGGCGAACCAAGAAGGCCCACTGACAACACCAGTTCCTGACCCTGAGAAGATCATCAGTAAGGGAAAATCTTTACAAAGACAGGCTTCTGGATCTGCAAAGACATCAAATTTAGGTATTCAAACCGACACTTCTTCTTTCATATCTAAAAGGCCTCTAGTTGAATCCCCTGTTGCTAAAACTCATAGTTCTCAGGAAATTGAAAGTTTATCTGAAATATTGAAGGTAGAGGAACCTTCACTTTCCTCTAATGTTACTGACTCTGTTCTTGAGCATGATATTTCATCCAATCTTAAAGAGATAATTACAGAGTCCTCTCAGCAAAAAGAAACCTCTTCTTCATCTTCTTTGAATTCCTCACCCCACCAAACCTACAGAAGGTGTTTTCTACACTCATACTAATCTGCCTGTTCTTGAAGATATTTTACATGATCTGTCCTCTAAGGGAGATTAAAGTTTAGCCTTGTTGCTTGGTCAGTTTTATAAGGCCTCTTATTTTTCACCCATTCCTGAAAATTGTGCTCAAAGTGAAGTGAGACAACCATTTTATTTTAACTCAGTCATCCCATCTCCACCTTCATCTCCTGCAAATTATTCTTCTATATCAACCCCCAAGACTTCCATGGCTACCCCTTTAACCAAGATGGAACAGATTTTGGAAAATAGGTATGCTCCACTTGTCTTGCCCAATCCTTTATCTGCTATGCCAACTGGAGATTATCAAAAATATATGCCAAAGTTTACCGGAGCGGGGGATTATACTGTTGAAGAACATATTGAAGCTTTTTATGCTTATGCTGAAAATATTAACATTTCAGAAGAAGATGTGTGGACCAGAGTTTTTTTTCAGATTTTGGATGGCCAAGCCTGGAAATGGTTCAAAGAGCTACCGGAAAATTCATTCACAGGTATTGAACAATTAGATGAGGTATTCTTAAAACACTGGGGAGAAAGAAGAGATCTGCTATATTACATTTCTGAGTTTGGAAACTTAAGGAGAGAAGATGGAGAGTTGGTCTTAGACTTCATCAAAAGATTTAATAGAATGTTTGGCAAGATCCCTGCAGAGATCAAGCCAAGTGATGCATCGGCAAATATCACATTCTCTGCTACCTTCGATCTAGATTTTTGTCTAATCCTTGGAGAAAGAATATCATCCACACTTGCTTTAATGCAAGACGCTTCCCTTGAGGTTGAATCAAACATTATGGCATCTCAGAAGC
This sequence comes from Picea mariana, assembly GCA_032191745.1. Classification (NCBI taxonomy): domain Eukaryota; kingdom Viridiplantae; phylum Streptophyta; class Pinopsida; order Pinales; family Pinaceae; genus Picea; species Picea mariana. Next base: position 42,365 of record JASDQU010099999.1, read on the forward strand.
TCAAAGGAAAGGTCGAGAGAAAGAAGTCTATTGTTGAGTCCTCTTCTTCTTCTAATAGTAAAATGGAAAAGATGGCAAAGATGTTGGACAACTTGACACCTGAAATGTCAAAATTGAAGATCCAGAATCAGCAACCAGCAAGGACAAAAGAGCCAAATGATTTTTCCCTGAGAAATCTGAATGCTTTCCCTTACAGAAGGAACAATCAACAAGTCTAGATCCTTCAGAGAGACAGGAATGCAGTTGATGATCAGAGAGTCAGACCACCTTTTCAAAATGCAATGTTAGAAGAAGAACAGCAGCCATCTCATGGTGAAGTTGAAGAAGAAGATGAA
>JASDQU010099999.1:42719-54905 GCA_032191745.1 Picea mariana
CCCTGAGAAATCTGAATGCTTTCCCTTACAGAAGGAACAATCAACAAGTCTAGATCCTTCAGAGAGACAGGAATGCAGTTGATGATCAGAGAGTCAGACCACCTTTTCAAAATGCAATGTTAGAAGAAGAACAGCAGCCATCTCATGGTGAAGTTGAAGAAGAAGATGAAATAAATTGTTTTGGTGACGAAAATGATTCCTCCTTTTTGAAACAAGTAGATTATGAAGAATCCATGATGGAACAACAAATTCATGAGGCAAGTAGCGAAGAATATGTCTACCTGACAGATGATCAGAAAGGATATAATTTAAGATCCAAAAATGTTGTCCCTAAACCATTGCTCGTTGCTCCTGTAAAGAATAAAGAAGTTGTTTCTCCTGTGAAGAATAAAGAAGTTGTTGCCAAGCAACTTGCTACTCTTGTAAAATAGACCTCCTCTCCTGTAAAAAAGCAGCAGAAGAAAACACAACCCCTAGCCAAGGAGCAAGTCATTCTCAAAGCTCCTTCCAACGAGGTAAAATCTTATGATAAATCATCTTTCTCTTTTAATTTTGAATTAGAAATTCAGAAAGTAAAGATACCTATGCCATTAACCGAACTCATGAAGAACAATATATTTAGGTCAGCCATCCTGAAGTCCCTTGAGCCAAAGACCTCTTCATCTGCTGATTTTGTTAACCTACAAGATGACAAGCCAACAGTAACTATATGGCCTATGATAGAAGATCGAGATGATTCTTGTCCACCATTCTATATATCCCTAAATGTCCATGATAAGATCCTCCACAAATGCTTTCTTGATTCAGGAGCGTCACATAATCTTATGCCCAAAGCAGTGATGGATGAGCTTGGGCTTGATATCACCAAACCATATCATGATCTCTTCTCTTTTGACTCTAAGAAATTCAGATGCCTTGGCCTCATAAAAGACCTTGTTATAAACCTCGCCCAATTGCCAATGAGAAGCATGGTAATGGATGTGGTGGTTGCTGATATCCCACCCAAGTTCGGGATCCTCTTGTCTCGTCCATGGAGAAAAAGTTTAGGAGGTACCTTGCAGATGGATCTTTCATATGCTATAATTCTGGTGTTTGGAAGAGAGCTAAAAAGACTTTACAGAGAGAATCAACTTGCCTACATCATCAGCGATGCAAAAAAATTTGTAAATCATCCTATTTATGATGTGGATACAGATTTTGGCTTGTGCATTCTTCAAATAGATGATTCTCAATCAACTCTTATGCATCTTGTGAAGCCCACTAAATAACAAACTGATGATAAGAATGTTTCAGTTTGGACCATGTATTTTGAAGGGGCCAGTACCAAAGATTTAGTAGGTGCAGGGGTATTTTTGATTTCTCCTTCAAAGGAGACTATACATTTGTATTTTAAGCTCAATTTTAAAACTACTAACAACATAGTAGAGTATGGGGCCTTGATGTTGGGATTAAATTCAGCTAAGAAGATGGGGATAAAAGGTTTAAAGGTGTTCAAAGATGTGGATTTCATCATACAACAAGTAAACAGTACCTTCCAAGCAAAGCATGTCAGATTGAAAGCCTACAGGGATGAGGTATGGAAAGTAAGAGATTCTTTTTCCATTTTTGAGATTTCTTATATGCCCAGGGATATGAATCATCTTGTCAATTCCCTTGCTGTTTCAGCCAGCATGTTTATTCCTCCCATGCCCCCCAGGCTCAGTTATGAAATCCAATTCAAATATAGACCATCTTTTCCCGACAATATCAAATACTGGAAAGTTTTTGAGGATGATGAGGAACTTAATAGATTTCTTCAAGTGGTAGATGAATTTTCTGATATGCACGTTGATCAGCAGAATCTAAATGTAGAGGAATCCCAGAAGCCTAAGCTAAAACAAAAACTGGGTCAGCATGATATTGTTCAACTACCTAACAATTATATACCTCAAGGTTTGGTACCTTTTGAAAAGATTTTTGATCACAATGATGTTCCCTACAAGCCAGACAAAAAGGAGAAAGATCTTGTTGTTCATGAACACAACATAGGGGGCAAAAGCTAGCCTAAATTCATAAATCTGTCCTCTGAATTGACTGTTGATCAGAAGTCCGAATATTGCAGCATTTTGAAATAATTTTCTGATGTTTTTGCTTGGAAATATAGTGATCTGAAGACTTATGACCCTGATATTATTCAACACAAGATCCCTCTTGAGAAAGACACCATTCCTTTCAAACAAAAGTTCAGACCTATCAGTCCTCTTCTTTTGCATGTGATTGAAAGAGAAATCAAAAAGCTTCTCGATGATAAAATCATAATCCCTTTGAGATACTCCAAATGGATTTCAAATCTAGTAATAGTGAGAAAGAAAAATGGTGAGGTCAGGTTATGTGTGGACTTTAGAAACCTAAACAGATGTTCTAAGAAAGACAACTATCCCCTACCTAAAATGGAACATTTGTTGCAAAGGATTTCAGGGTCTACTTTTATGTCTTTCCTAGATGGTTTTTCGGGCTATAACCAGATTTCTGTCCATCCTGATGACCAAGAGAAGACTGCATTTACTACTCCTTGGGGTACCTATATGTACGCCAAGATTCCATTCGGATTAATGAATGTCGGGCCCACATTTCAAAGGGCCATGGACATAGATTTCGTGGGTGAGAAGGACAAGTTTGTCCTCATATATCTTGATGACATCACAGTTTATTCCAGTAGTCATGAGAAGCATCTAAAGCATTTAAAAAGAGTGTTCTTGAAATGCAGGCATTTTGGAATCTCATTGAATCCAAAAAAGTCCGAGTTTGCTCTCAGGAAAGGTAAGCTATTAGGCCACATTGTCTCAGCAGAAGGTGTAAAGATTGATCTAGCTCGAGTGGAAGCAATTCAGAAGTTGTCCTTACCAAGGTCAAAAAAGGATATTCAATCGCTGCTCAGTAAGATTAATTTTGTTAGAATATTTGTGCCAAATTTTGTCGAGTTAGTAAAACACATAACATGTATGTTGAAAAAGGGGTCTGAGATAAAATGGACAGACAATGCAAGGAATTCATTTCAAGATATCAAACAGGCTATCATGGAATCCCCAACTCTGATCAGTCTGGATTACAGTAAGATTTTATACATTTTTTCCTTTGCTTCTTACGACACAGTGACAGCAGTCCTGCTATAGAAAGATGATGACAATTTGGATCACCAAGTTGCTTTCTTCAGCAAAACACTCAGAGATGTTGAACTAAGGTATGATCCTATTGAAAAACAATCCTATGCTCTCATAAAATCTTTAAAAGCTTTCAAAATTTATATCCTCCACTCAAAAGTCATTGCATATGTTCCTTCACCCTCCGTGAAAGATGTTTTGACTCAGCCTGATATTGATGGAAAGAGAGCTAAATGGATTGCAAAGTTGATTGAGTTCAACATTGAAGTAAAGCCCACCAAATTGGTAAAAGGCTAGGGCCTTGCTAAGATTTTAACGGAGGAAAATCATGAGTTGCTGGACATAAATTTCATAGGAGAAAATTCAGTGAATTTGCAGACAGAGCTGGCAGCAAATGGACAGCATAACAATCAACAAGTGGTAGAGCACTTGTCTTCTTGTGAATGGTACTCAGGTATTATACATTTTTTTCAAAATCTAGAAGTTCCTCCTGAACTCAGTATGACTCAAGCCCGGTCCCTTAAGCTCAAAGCCATAAAATTATGCATTCACAATAATCTGTTATATTGGAAAGACCCCGCTGGTTTGCTTCTCAGATGTTTAGACAAAGAAGATTCAGTGGAAGTTACACATCAGTTTCATTCAAGTGTTTGTGGAGGTCATCATTACTGGAAGACCACTGTTCATAAAATTCTAAGGGATGGATATTATTGGCCTTTCCTTTTCTCAAATGTGTGTACCTTCATCAAAGCTTGTGACAAATGTAAAATATTTACAGGAAAACAACAGCTAAAATATTTTCCCCTGAGACCTATAGTGGTGAATGGCCCTTTTGAGCAGTGGGGTTTAGATTTTATAGGTGAGATAAATCCTTCATCTAGTGGTCAACATAAGTGGATTTTAGTAGCTACAGATTATTTTACAAAATGGATAGAGGCAATTCCCACCTGGAATGCCACTCACCAGGTTGTCATGAAGTTTCTTTATGAAAATATCTTGAGTAGATTCGACTGTCCCAAAAGGTTGGTAACAGATAATGAAACAACGTTCAAAGAAGAGGCATTGGTAGACATGTGTGAATCAATGGGCATCTAGTTGGTACATTCGACCCCCTACTACCCTCAAGGTAATGGCCCGGCCGCATCATCCAATAAGAGCTTAATCAAAATCATCAGAAAACTGTTAGAGGAAAACAAAAAGAATTGGGATTCTAAACTTAAATTTGCTCTGTGGGAAAACAGAGTAACTATCAAAAAGTCCATAGGAACCTCTCCATTCAAATTGGTCTATGGGACTGATGCCATTTTTCCTGTTCAGTTAATTTTACCAGTGGCTAGATTCTTTCAGGAAGAACAAACTGAGTCAAATGATATGGTAAGAAGAATGCTTGATTTGGTGGAACTGCAGCAGGCCCGCGAACAGTTAGTGGACAGATCAGAGGCTCATCAAAAGAAGATCAAAGATACTTTTGATAGAAAGGCAAAGATGGATAATTTTTAGGTTGGTGACTAGGTTCTAAAATGGGATTCTCTTAGACACGATAAAGGCAAGCATAACAAGCTCGATTCTTTTTGGACCGGTCCTTTCATGATAACCCAAGTACAGAACAACAACACATTCATTCTGTAGAATCTGGGAGGTGAAGAAATGTTTGGTGGCCTGGTAAACGGGCGATTTTTGAAACTCTATTTAATCTGAGGCTGTGAAGCCTAGACACTGTAATTTTAGTTTTAGTCTTTATTTTTACATAATAACTCCATGCCCAATGGAAACACTAGCAGATAGTTTTAAGTTTTCTTTTCAGGAAAGGCATTGGTTCTGTGGTTCTTGAAACCTCACAGGGAGGCGTTCATCCCCAATAGGAGCCAGTGTTATCTCCTCAAATAAATTGGCGGAAATTTTTCTTTTGAGGTGATAGGTTGTAATCCAAAATTTATTTCTAAATTTGTGTAGGTAGGTTAGAGACTCTATTGTCTGTAAATAAGCTCAGAAAGAATTTTTTATTTGGTTTAGTCAAGAAAAAGTCAGAATCTCAGGTTTCGGTGGTTTAGGCGATCCTGAAACGTGCTCATTAACCACCGAAAGCCCTTGTTCTCGGTATTTAAGAGGGCAAATCAAAAGTGCGGTTAACTACCGAAAACCTTTCAATAGAAAAAATAAAAATCTCGTGCTTTCGCATGAGCCAGGTGTCAGTTGGTGCAATGATGGAAACATAACCACCAAAATCTCATGCAAGGTGGTAGGGTATGCACGTTCTGGTTATATCTATCCATAAAATTGAGATCTTGTCATCCTTTCAACCGCATCTGTCTTTTCAAAATTAAGACACAACGATGATACAGAAATTCATGCATGTTGTCACAGAGCCTCTCTCCATTTCCATTCATGAGTACACAATCCATCACGACCCCGTTAAATCTCTCATTTAATCTTCATTCATTATCAATTTGAATTCGGGAGTTATGGAGATAATCGTGAGTCTGTGATTTCATCAAACAAATAATAATCTCGTTTCCCATGGTGATCGTCGAGCGCAATTAGAGTCCAGCAAATCGCTCTCAAGCCAATTAATCCGGGTCGATTCATTAGGCAAGTTCAAAACCCATCTTTTTTCAGTTTAAATGAATATCTCACCGAAACTCAAAAATTTTGGCATGCTCTCAGTCAGTTTATTGCTTAAACTCGATCAGTGTTTGAGCTTGGTGATCCAAAATCTGTGTCACCCTGTTCCATTTGCTCTTCCATGAGTCATACTCTCTATCATCCTAAATCCTAGAGTCTTTGTCTCCCTTGCACTTAGTTTTCCTTAATCACGGGTACAGTCAGCATTTACTAATGCCGAAAGCAGGGCCAATTCTGAGGGCTGAAGTGGATGGAGTTTGGTACCTTGAGGTTCACCCTGAGGTGGTCGAGTTCTTCAAGTAGACTGGAGTGTATACCTATTGTGAAAAACTAGTTGATTTTCATCAACAGGTGTCTGAGACTTTTTCTAGCTCATACGATGGAAGAAAAACAACAGTGGGAAAGGAATAGTTTTTGTTTGATGAGGCATCCATAGCTAAGTTCACAGGTCTTCCCAGAACAGGTGATTGTTGGTTCAAATCAATGGTACCTTAAAACATTGAGTTTAGGTCCTACTTATAGCCTCTGCATAAAGATCTTACATGGAAAAAAGAAATACCAATGTCTTATCTAGAACCTAAATGGAAATCTCTCTTGAAGGCTATCTTTGTCTATATCACCTTTGAAGGTAGATACAACAGAGTCATGTTCTACCACTTCAAGCTTTTAAATCATTTCACAGGGAGATCTCCCATCAATTTACCATTTTACATGCACAAAGCCCTCACGAAAATGTCGAAGCGGGTCAAGGCCAAGCCTGCTAAGGTGGCAAGCAGATTGTCTCATCAAGGACTCATTACTCTTATTGTCAAAGAGTCATTGAAGAAAAGTCAGGTAGATTGGAACTATTTCCTCTTCTGGAATGAATTCTAGACTTATTGGCAACAGCAGGAGAAGGGTAAAAAGGCTACCACTAAGAAGACTATTACTCCTAAAAGTAGTCATAGGAAACGGAAGGGTATTTCACCACCAAGAGATATGATAGAATCATCCTCTGTTAAAAAGAAAAGAATCAAAAGAAAGTTACAGTTTGAGGGTGAGCAGTCCAAGGACCCTGCTACAGTAAGTAACCCTTTAAACCTACCCTATAGTGATTCAGAGCCAAAACAAGAGTTAGCAGAGACACGGGGTAATGTACAGGTTGGACAAGTTGCAGATGATTGTTCCAATTTACCTTCACCAACTCCTCCAGAGGCACACAGTCCATCAGTGGCAAAAGCCTCTTCAAGTAAGCCTAAAGCATCTAGGGCACGAAAAATCAATAAACTCCTGCAACAAGTCTATGAAATGGATGTCTTGGAAAGAGTTATTAGAAAATCTAATCTAGACTTGACTGAAAGAAATGAAAAGCTTTTCAAAATAAACCAAACCCTCAAAGAGAAGCGTGACAAGATCAAAGACAGGAACAGGGTATTGATCAGGGAGAACATGAAGCTGTACAGACAGCTTAGAATTCTGAGGTTGAAATTAAAAGAGTTTCAATCACTAGCACAGGAGCAAACGAGTTTGGAGACTCTAGCTAACTTAGCTACAACCATGGTAGACACACTAGAGCCTTCCACACAGCCAGTTGAAGTTCGCAAATCTGCACGAACAAGGGCTGCATCATCCAAAAGACCTTGAACATCAAGTAAGGAATCAAGGTAATCATTTTTGAAAATTTTGAAGTTTTCTCAAAGCTTAAGTTTCAGTGATTTAGGTGAATAGGACGACTATTCATTAACCACCAATAGCAAATATTTCGGTAGATAATCCACTCAAGAACCTTCTAGGTTAACCACCGAAAGCCTGTCACTGCCAGAATGATCGAGTTTTTGCACAGATCGAAGTTTTTTGAGTTGGAATGGTTTGAAACCTCTTCGAATGGACATTTGATGAATTGTCAAGTCAGATCCAATAGCTATTTTTGATGGATAATGGAAAGAAGAGGTGTTTCAAATGTTTTTGGTACCTTTGACAAAGGCAGAAAATTAGGATGCTTACTCACATCAACAAATTCGAATTTGTATCTCTTGGAAGAGTCATCACTCAGCCTTGGAAGGCTTTCCTGCACTGCACCATTACTCTACAAGAGATGAAGACCATGAAATCTGGGATTGACCTCATTTTTGGGGATCATTCCATATCTTTGGCAAACTAAATTTTGACTTTCTATCTTTAGCATATTTGATCCATGCTTTCAGGATCTCAAAATTGCATTGTAAATCTATAAAGCTAAAGGTAGAATAGGAACTAAAGGTTCAACTTTGGAGAATTTTTCATGTTATGTACTCAAACTTCTCATCTTCATATTAAGTAATACAAGCTTATTTTGCCATAACTTGTTCAGATTTCATCTTCTTATCTATTCTGTACTTGCACCTGGATATTGTATGATTCATCCCCTCTGTGTTTCTGAATTTTCTTAATAGATTGAAGTTGGTCTTGAGTTTTTCCTTTTTTGTATTGTAAAAAATAGATAAGTGTTAACTAAGATCCTACAATTGAAAGGATTTTGCATAAAAATCCTTCTTAACATGTACATTAAACACATGATCTATAAACAATGCAATCAAGCCTTGCATGGATTTACAATATTTTACCTAATTTTCAAGTAGTGAAATATTTGTATCGAGATTCTATACATATGTTTCCTCTGATTGAGCTTTGTCTAAGGTGACATGTTTAATAGTCAATCCAACTAAGAGTAATTATATTAACTTGGTTCTTCTTGTGTATAATAGTTTCTCTTTAGTGGTACAAATTACTGTGATGTCTAGGTCAATCCTTATTTTCCTTTGAGTTTGTTTAGCAATGATTTTTATTCTTTGTTGTAAGAAATTAATTCCAAATCAACTACTTCATCAACTAGATCTAGTATATGATGTTCTCTCTGAGACAAGATATTTTCTAAACTACTAGGAGTATATATGTATTCCATTGCAATGTCTCTTCCTTTGATGGCTTTCATTGTTGATGTATTCTATTTTGGGATGAATAGGTCTTCCAATCAATGAAGTTATCAATAGGAGGTTGACCAATTTGACATTGTGATGCAGGAGCATCACAAGAAAGCGTAAAGTGGAGGACAGTTGGATACGCACCAGCGCACATTTTGAGGATATTTTGAATTTCAAAAGGATGGAACATTAACATAATATCTGGAGAGACATAAGTGCTCTTAAATGTTTTGGAGATTGTAACGCAGATCTTGAGCGATTGCTCTCATCTGTCATTTGTAGACAATTAATGTAATCAATTTAAAGTAGTTGTAGAGATTTTAATTCGATTAGATAGCTTAGATATGTACGAGGTAAAACTCGAGGAACCTCCCTCATATGCATGGTATTGTATCATTATTCTCAATAAATAAAAAAAGTAGAAAGAGAGTAGAGTTGTAGAGAGCAAGAGAATAGGAGAGAAAAGGAGAACAGAGATTGTAGAAGTTGTATAAGAAGATAGATGTTGCTATAGAAACCATGTACAGAAGTACTTGAGTTAATATAAGAACTTTTTGACTCAATTTCATGGTGTTGTTATGAATATTGTTTGTATCTATTGAATGGTATGTTTACAGTTTTCTTACATGCTTTGTTATGCATTTGTTTCAATGCTTTGTGTGTATGATTTCATGTTGAACGTATGAATCATGTGAGAGGGAGAGTATGAGTTTCAATTTTTTCACGTCCTGAGAATTCCTGCAAGGAGTGAAGTGAAGGTCCGCAAGGAGTGCGCTAACAAATTTTTGAGCTTTTATCTCAGAAAATCTCAGGAGGGATATTGTTGTTCTCATACCAGTAGAAGTGCAGTTATAGTACAGAGTCATGCAAGGTGTGCACAGGCAGGTTGAAGTCTTAGAATTTTTCAACCCAGTCAGTGGTTGAAGAGTTATTGTTGCAAGGAGTGCACAGAGTTGGAGAGTTCAGATAATCAGTGATTTTCGTGAAGGTTGCAAGGCGTACGAGTAGAATTCCTTGGAATCCTTGAGTTGCATCCAAAAACCAAGCTCAAGAAGAAACATGCCAAGTTATTTGGCCAAGAATCTTTGAGAAATTGAACAGATGGTTTAATTTCTCGGGGGGAGGAATGTCGATTTTCCATGGACCACTGAATCCAGTGGATTAGCGGGAGGTTAAGGTTGAGTGTCTTTGAACACTCGCAAGCTCGGGAGAGATAGCAATATTTAGGTCTGGGTCAACGAGAGTCGTTGATTGGAGGTTGGAGTTTCGACATTTTGAAGTCGAAAGTGTGGAGGAAGCCATTTTCGGGAATCCCCGATACACGAAATATCGATGTGATCTAGACCATCAGATCGTAGAAGGTTCAGGAACGTTGATCAGTATCAAAGAAGTCGCGAGTTCAAACTTTGGGAAAAGGAGAAAGAGTCACATCATGAACTCATGAGTCGCGAAATCCCAACGCGCTCAGAGGAAAGGCCCCAGGACTTGACTGGAGGTCATATGGTTGAGGCATAAGGGAGGAGCTAGTGGACTATTAGCCCATTTTGGGGTTTCAAGAATCGTAGGAGTCGATGGGGACTCACAATAGAAATTTCAAAGTCGCAAAATCTGAAACACCTTTTCGGGTTAAGTCTGTGGTCACGCCAGGTGGTCACGTGGAGTAGAGGTTAGCGTCTAGTGCTTTTTCACGCGTGCGTAAATTCTAAGAAGAACATGTGGTACTATATGCATTAAAGGTTCCAGTGGAAACTAAAGAGCCATTTCGTCTCAAGGAAATAGGAAGCTCCAAAGACCGGGAGGTCAAGCAGAACCTGTTGCGATAGGGGTGTTGCATGAGGTGGTATCAGAGCTTTAGCTAACAATCATTGTTTTCTGTAAGCAAGAGAAGACAGAAGGCAACTTGGGATTTGAATTATGTGTGGACAGATTGAAACAATGCCACCGAGAAGACGTCAAGAGAGACCCATACCCGATCCAGCCGTGGAAAGGGAAATGAGAGAACTTCGTGGTTGATTGGATGCTATGGAGACAACACGGAGGTGAACAGCTGATACTGAAGATATCAGTGAGGCCGAAAGAGAAAACGAAGTTGGAGCCGAAGAAGAAGTTGTAGTCAAAGATGCTGCAGAGGAACGTCTATACAAAGTTGTTGCAAGAATAGGGGCCAGAGAAAAAATGGACATCCTAATGTATGAAGGAAACTTAGATGTTGAGGAGTTGTTATATTGGTTTAGAGATCTAGATAAATACTTCGACTATGAGGATATCGAAGAAGATAAGAAAGTAAAGCACGCAGTCACTAGACTGAAAGGGCATGCAGCACTATGGTGGGATGAACTGCAGGTTGATAAGCGTTGCAAATGAAAAAAAAAGAATCAAAAGCTAGGATAGGATGGTTGCAAAGATGAAATCCAAGTTTATACCCAGAGATTACCAAATTAATAAGTTTCGAAGAATGCAAAATTTGAGACAGAAAGAGATGACAGTGAAGGAATGCACTGAGGAATTTTACAGAATCAACATCAGAGTTGGTCATCGCGAGAGTGATGATGAAAAAATTTCCATATACATGAATGGCTTGAGATATGAAATTCAATATGAGATGAGCATGGTAACAATCATGAATGTATAAGATGATTATCAAATTGCTTCAAAGGAGAAAGTAAAATTGGCCCGAAAGTAAGGTCAAAGGGGCTGAGCTAGAATTCAGAGCAGAGGAAAAGCATATTCCCAGGACAAAGTATAGAACCCAAGGATGAAGAAAAGAAACCTCATAACCACCTAGAAAGGGGAGAAAGCTCACAAGGAGGACAGTATGCCGATAGGAACACTTTTCCTCGAGCCAGAAGAAGAGGAAGAGGCAAAGGAGGTGAGATAAATTGTTTTTTCTGTGGAAAGATCAGACACAAATATTTTGAATGTCCCGATAGAAAAAGGAATGGAGAAGTTGAATCTCACATTTCAGAAGTGCAAAGGCGAAATGTTGAGGTAGAAGACGCAAAAGGTGAAAAACCCTTAATGATGAGGAAAATTTTCTTGAAGCCAGAGAAAGAGATGGAAAATCTAGTCCAGAGGAACAGTTTGTTTAGAACTGGTTGCAAAACCAAGGATAGGGTATGAAAGGTGATCATTTATAGTGGAAGTACAAATAATATAGTATCCGCAGAGATGGTGGAGAAGTTGGAATTGGAGACAGTTGCACATCTGAGCCCATACAAGGTTTCATGGTTGCAAAAAGGACATCAGGTAACAGTCACTAAACAGTGTTTAGTTGAATTTAATATAGGGGGGTATAGAGATGAGATCTTATGTGATGTTATTCCCATGCATGTTTTTCATGTTTTGTTGGGGAGGCCTTGGCAATATGACAGAAATGTTATTCATGACAGAAAAAAGAACACATACACCTTGGACAAGAATGGTAGGATGCATATGTTGCTACCAATTGAAGACAAGAAGGTGAAAGAAGAAACAATCAATACTAT
>JASDQU010099999.1:63663-79810 GCA_032191745.1 Picea mariana
TTAAGTCCAAAGAAGGATGGTGGATGGAGGATGTCTACAAACTCGAGGTATATAAACAAAATCACCATCAGGTATAGATTTCCTTTACCCAGGATAGATGACTTGATGGATTGCTTGAGTGGAGCAAATATTTTTTCAAAAATTGATTTGAAAAGCGGATATCATCATATTAGAATGAGGGAAGGTGATGAATGGAAGAAAACATTCAAGACGAATGAAGGACTGTATGAATGGCTTGTCATGTCGTTTGGTTTGACGAATGCGCCAAGTAATTTTATGAGATTAATGAACGAATTCTTGAAATATTTCATTGGAAAGTTTCTAATTGTGTATCTTGATGATATACTGATCTTCAGTAAGACTGAGAAATAACATTTGAGACACCTAACTCTAGTGATGAGGAAGTTGAAGCAAGAGAAGTTGTTGATAAATCTAAAGAAGTCATCTTTCATGAAGAAGGAACTCATTTATTTGGGGTTCGTGGTCTCTTCGAATGAGTTGAAGATGGATCCTGAGAAGGTAAAATAAATCAAAGAGTGGTCATCACCAAGGAATATCTTTGAAGTCAGAAGCTTCCATGGACTAGCCAGTTTTTACAGGAAGTTCCTCAAAAATTTTAGTGGAATTTGTGCATCAATGATGGACACCGTCAAGAAAAGACATAAATATTTTCATTGGATAGAGGAAGCGAAGAAAAGTTTTAAGTTGTTAAAAGAGAAGATAATTGGACAGCCAATTCTAGTTTTGCCATATTTTAGTAAGACATTTCAAGTGAGATGTGAAGCAAGTGGATTTGCGATTGGAGTAGCCTTATGTCAAGACAATAGACCAGTTGCATACTTCAATGATAAGTTGAATGATGCCAAGAGGAATTATTCCACGTATGATAAAGAGTTCTATGCAGTCATACAAGCACTGAAAAAATGGAGGCACTACTTGGTTCTGAAAGAGTTCATTTTGTATAGGGACAACCATGCTTTACAGTCTATAACCAAACGAGAGAAATTGAACTAGAAACATGCAAAATGGGTTGAATTTACGCAGAACTTTACTTTTGTTATAAAGCACATTTCTAGAACTGCTAATAAGGTTGTTGATGCATTGAGCAGGAAATGTTTGATTCTACAAGAGTTTCGTGTGAAGACCTTAGGTTTTGATAGCCTTAAGAATATGTACAGAGATGATTCAGATTTCAAGGATGCTTATGAAGCATGTGAGAATCTTGCTCTGAGAGATAGAAGCTAATGGATTGAATAGTTGATCCAGGATGGATTATTATTCAAAGGAAATCAGTTGTGTATCCCAAAGAGTTCTATGAGAGAGAATCTTCTGAAAGAAAAACATAGCGGAGGATTGGCTGGACACTTCGGCCATGAAAAAAAATTGTACGATTGAACAATTTGTATTATTGACCAGGGATGAGGACGGATGTCAAGAATTTTGTGAACAAATGTAGAATTTTCCATCACGCAAAATGGAAAAGACAGAATACAGGATTGTACCAACCATTGCCAGTACTAGAGAGGTCATGGGACATGGTAAGCATGGATTTTGTGTTAGGACTATCAAGGACACAGAGAGGTTCTGATTCCATATTCGTAGTAGTCGGCAAATTTTTAAAAATGGAAATTTTTATTCCATGTCAGAAAACCAGTGATGCAACACACATTGCAAACCTATTTTTCAAAGAATTCGTTCAACTCCATGCTTTACACAAGAGTATTGTTTCATATCGAGATACCAAATTTGTTGCTCATTTCTTGAGGACACTATGGACAAAGCTGGGGACGAGTTTATATTTTATCTCAGCATATCACCCTCGGACAGATGTACAGAATGAGGTAGTAAATCGAAGCTTGGGAGACTTATTGAGGAGTTTAGTATTTGAACATCACAGTCAGTGGGATTAGATTCTGCCGCAAGAGGAATTTGCATATAATGACTCACCTAACCGAAGAACAGGACAGAGCCCATTCCAAATAATCTAAGGAATGCAGCCAAGGGGAGTATTTGAGTTGAGAGACTTGGAGCAGAATTAGTTCATAAGTGTTGGAGCAGAAGATTTTATAGCAGAGATGCAAGATCTCGACAGTAAGATTAAAGAGTAGTTACAAAGTTCCAAGGAGGAATACAAGCGTAGAGCAGATCAACATAGAAGAGACCTTCAGTTCAAAGTGGGAGATTTGGTCTTAGCGCATCTAAGAAAATAAAGGTTCCCAAGGGGAACATATAACAAGCTGAAAATGAAAAAGATAGGGTCGTGTAAGATTCTAAGAAATTTTGAGGCAAACGCTTGCGAGATAAGATTTCCAAATGATGTGGGCATATCACCCATATTCAAAGTAGCATATATGTATCCTTACAGAGAAGATGAAGCAGATAGGGAAGAGAATTAAAAATAATTTCAATGGGTCAAACAGATGCCTATAGCTAAGAAGTCGCAGATGGAAAAGAACATTGATCAGAGAGTTGGTAAGAAAACTCAGAGGAAGACATATTTTGAATATTTGATAAAGTGGAAGGGACACCCGATTGAGGATGTCAATTGGGAAAGTGAAGCAGATATCTAGAAACATGGGCAGATGATGCAGGAGCTCATGGATAGGAGCCCATGAATTTTTCAGCCAGAGGAGTATGATGCAGGAGCATCGCAAGAAAGCGCAAAGTACACATCAACACACATTTTGAGGATATTTTGATTTTCAAAAGGATGGCACATTAACGTAATATCTAGAGAGACATAAGTGCTCTTAAATTTTTTGGATATTGTAACATAGATCTTGAGCGATTTCTCTCATCTATCAGTTGTATACAATTAATGTAATCAATAGTAGTTGTAGAGATTTTAACTCGATTAGAATTAAAATCTCATGGTCCCATATGGTATCTCATGGTCCCATTGTTCATGATCATATAGCTAAGAGAGAGAAATAGAAATATTGTATTTTACAATAGGTCTTTAAGGATCTTGTCTCTTGAATTCTACCTGGTGAAATATGTATTGAAGCATGGAATTTGCATCTTGCCTAATTTGTTTATAATTACTAAGAACATAGTTCCCAATATACATATTATATGGGATAATGTTTCTCTTTCTTGAATCCTTTTCCAAAGAATCATGGAATCCCTAAAGAATAGTTTGATAGGTTATTTCTTTGAGTACTAATCTATTAGGCACATATTTGGGAAAAAAATGAGGAGTAGTGACCCCATAAATTCTCAAATAAGTGTGATATTCTTTTAAATACCAATTGTCAATGCTCCTTAACAACCCCATTACTTATTTAGTGGTGAAAAGAGTGGGACGGGTCCTTTATGATTTTGAGGGAAATCAAGTTTATTCATATGCATGGGGGTTGCAAATTGGAACAAACAACCAAGCGAAAGCATATTATATAATGAAGTGAATCTCCATCATCATCATCTTGGGAATAAGAGAATTAATAGTGATAGGGGATTCAAGGATTATCATTAAGTCACTTACACATAAGGAACCACCAAAATACTCCTAGCTTTCCTTGACCCTTCCCACAATCACAAAACATGCACAAAAAATAGAAAAAATACCATTCTATCATGTCTTGAGAGATCATAATGGAAGGGAATATGGTATGGATAAGGAGGCATCTAGTCTACCACAAGGAATAATTAAGAAAATGGAGTTTTATCTCACACTTCCATTCCTCGAGTCCACCCCCTCCAACTCCATTTCATAGAGATGACATTTTAAAATTCAAAGAATGCATTAAGGATATGCAGGTGCCAAGTGCATGGACTAGAGCTCTGAGTAGAAATTTCCCATGACGCAGCCCCTCCACACTCATTACCAAGATGTACGAAGGGACATTACTAAGTGATTTTATGAGGGTTTTGAATGAATGTAGAAAGAAATATGGAATGTTAGGTGTTTATGTCCACCTCTAGTTTCTAGCTTCTATGTTATCACTTGAGTTGGCTACCCAAGAGGATTCTATGTTTATGCATGAAAGGTTTTGTTGCTCTTCCTCTTAGGTATGTTTTCAACCCAATTGGTATGAATCTTCTTACTACAATAGATTGTATGTATTCACTCAATCATCGTTTCGTATCTTTGTCTGGAGCCGATTGATTAGGAGTTTAGTATTTTATTTATGTATTCAGTGGAAGGGGACTGGTGAATCCATTTCCATTCCCATTCTTTAGCTCAGTGGTTCTGAAATTTGGGTTTCTTGTTTTGTAATTGTGGTGTTCTAGGTTTATTGTTTTGTAATTTTTGTGTGGTGGTGATATTGTTTTTCATTTTCTCCTTTGGGGAATTGTGCTTTGGTTTGTAGGAGATTTGTGGACTTGTCCTTCTGGCCCTATAGTACCAATTGGACAATAATTCTAGTGGACTTAATAAATTTTGCCTTCAATCTAGAATTTCCCCTTAGTGAAGAGAATTGGAGTTGGAAATTCTCCTATGGTTTGGTTTTTCCACTTTGGATTACCTCAACCTCTTTATGAAGAACATTATCTTTACATTTTGGAAAAGAATGGATCCTCGAGACTTAAGTGACATCTACAAGATTTTGAAGTGACATGAAAATTCTTTGAACAACAAGGAAATCTCCCTTGGATCTTTTTTTTCAATTTTACACAACATGGAAAGATAACAAAAGGAGCAACATGACATGATTTTAGACATCCTAGGAGAATACAGGGGGGGTATTAGAAACTGAGATGGATTGCTACAAGTTAAAATACCATGTCTAGTACACAAGTTAAGCTTAAAATTCCATCTCAACATCTGAAGAACATTCTTCGGGATAGGAAAAGGATAGAGTAAAGGATGAAGAATCTGGACAATATCACAAGGAAGCAACGGAAGTGAATCAGACATCTATTCCTCCAAGGCCAGAAAAAAATACCTAGTCTTTTAATTGTTTTGTAAAATCATATGCATTTTGAAATTATTTCATAGGAAATATACATGTCAAACTGGTATCTATGTAAATCTAGCACATAAAGTCTTAGATAATAGGGTAAATTTGTTGTTGTCCTTGTTGGAGAAAATTTTTGAAACAACAGGCTTGATTTCTATGTAATATTTTTCCTTTTATGGCCACTATTAATACAAATTCTCCAGTCCCAGTTATAAAATATTAAAAAAAAACTATTTGTTTCTTCACTCGGGAAGATTAATTTATATAAAGGAGCTAGAAAGAAATCACATAATTATTCATAGTTTGTTTTATATTTATTTTCCCACGATCCTTGACAATATACATTGATTGGCTACTAGCTATGTTCCAACTCCAATTTACACCTAGAAAATAATTACTTGCAAAAATAATGTCTAAAAGGTAAGAAGTCGTATAAAATACTAGGAGAATTCCAGTAGCTAGCTTTTTTGTTTTCTAAATGGCTCTCTTAAAAGCATAATATAGCATGGTTTCCTAGTTGAAACTTCAACCAGTTGTAATAACAGTATGTACAACTAGTACCCATGCATATTTGAAATGAATGCTTGGATTCACCATATAATCTACACATTAAATCCTTTGCATACATGTAAGAGTCCCTCAAATTAGTCATTGTATAAGCCCCATCATTTTTAGCAAAGAATATATTGTCTTCTACCCACCATCCTACCAAAATATTCTTGATATCATTTTCCCAATGGAATTTCTCTACAAAACAAATTATCAAGTATTTCTCGAGTTGATGAAATCTATAATATTTTTCTAACTCAGAAAGCTTAAAACAAGCAATGCACCTTCTTTCATCATTAATAACAGTGTTATTTTCAGTATAAGTATGCCTTATCATCCATTATGTAGCTTTAGAACATGGAAACTATAGTGTGCAAAATACATCATCTTATGTTGGAAAACATAAAATCATTAACATCCTTTATAGTTGGGTCACTCGGGGGGATTACATCTAGGTAATATTATTCTCTAAACTTCCTATAAAAATCCACCATCCTAGAAAAGTTGTCTGAGAACCTACAAGAGCCTCAGTATCTTTGAATATCGATCTTACCAGTTCAATGTCAAAATTTTCTAGCTTGATTATGAAGAGAAACAAGGTACTACAGGGATGTTAAAACTGATCTGTCTTTGACCATATTTTATCTCTAAGTTTTACTTTCCAAAACTATCCTTTGCTTCCTTTTAGGACAACAAATTGTTTGGTTACTTTCTGCTGATAATTTTTGTGGTTAAGTGTCCATTTGAGGTGCCCTTGCAAGTGTTTTTCATACCAATTATTATCACATACAATATAACTCAAAACACATAACACTCCTCCAAATATTTACAACTCTAAATGTTGATTTACACTTCTAAGCATGCATGATATTGACACATATTTTTTTGGTCAACATGACCCTAGAAAAACCTCCCATGGGGAAAACCAGTTTGGAGTATATGTATATAGAAGGCCTCAAAGAAAAATCTACAACACGAAAAACATAAAAAAGTGAACATGTTACAATAGCAAACCTTCTTGGAATCCTTGGAGTCCCTTGAAGATGTTTCTGCTAGCCTCTTGAAGCTAGGCGCCCTTTTCCTTGGTGTGCCCCTCTTCCTTAGTTAACTCTTGGACCTCTTTCCTTGCATATTTATTTGATCTTGATTTTTCTTGTGCCTTTGAAACTCTTGCCTTGTCTTTTTCTTTCCCTTGATCTTGCACCCTCCTCTCAAGAGTGCCTCCCTCCAAGTGATGTTGCACACTTAGCTCAAGTGTGCCCCTCCTCAAGAAAAAACTCAACAATGTGGTGCTCCCTCTATTCCCATGCTCCATCTATCTCCCATAGAGTGTGCAATATCCTCAACAAGTAGGTTCCCTCCTCAAGGTGCGCCTCTCCTCAAGATGATGTGCCTCTCCTCTCAAGAATGTGCCCTTCTCAAGCTAATGCACCCCTCTCTAGATGAATGTTCCCTCCATCAAAGTGTATCCCATACTCCATGGTATACTAGTTCCAAGTTGAATCTCCTCCCAAACTCTTGACCTCATGTGCCTTCTCCTCCTCAAGATATACACCCAAGATCTCTCCTCCTTCTCCTCTCCTCTCAAGTGAAGAATGAATCTCGTATTTTCCCTATTACCTCCTTTAGCCTCTCTTTGGCCAAACCCTAAAACATCAATGGCCTAGATCCAATATAGCCAAGTCTAATCAATGGGTGAGATCTAATCCAAAAATATCACTTAGGAAAACCACTTTCCTTAGTTTTCTTTATGTCCTTTAACTCACCCACAAAGTGAATTAAATGTCACTTTAATGACTTAAGTGACATATTTCACTTTTGAATTAAATCTACTAAGTCAAAGTGAAATTAGAATCATAAAGTAAAGTAATGAGGGTAATAGTCTCCCCCTTTGTGTTTAGAGGCTCACAAACACAAGGGGGCCACTTTCCAAGGTACCCAAATCTCAACACTCCCTCTTACCGAGGAAAGTGACCTTCACCACCAATATCATCCCATGTAGTGGACATGGTTTCCTACTGGAAAATACTCGATGAGTATAGTTGTACCCTGATCATAAAAAATGGTCTCTGATATAGATCTGCTCAACCTGCATGATCTATAGATGGAAGTGTGTCTCCACCTGTCCAAGATCACCTAGATCTTGGTATCAAACCAAATATCGCAACCTTGGTCTGCCACCAAGGATTTCTACCTCATGGAATGATTCCAGTAGTCACTACTCATGGAATCTCACCAAGAGTCACTCTCTTGGCATATCACCAAGAGTCTCCCCCTCTTGTTATCTCACCAAGAGTATCTGGATCTTGAAATCTCACCAAGATCCTGAACTTGGCCTCTCACCAAGTGACTTCCACTTGAAGTGGATCCAAAACCTAATCTGCTTGTCTCTGTATCGAAGTGAGGTTCAAGCCTCTACAATTCCCTACTGCTCCTCCTCATCAATATATGATTCTCTGAAGTCCCTACACCAACCCTCTATCTCGGAAACTCTGAAACTGAAGTTGTCTCGGGTGGACTAGTCACCCCTGAATATGGCGTCCATGAAAAATGAGTCTGAGCTCCCTTTGAATCACTACTATGAGTCAATATGTCCTCCTCAACTCTGTATCCCCACCTGACATTGGATGGTGTAACAGCTGCCAAGGAACTGACGAATGCACACTCTCTCGCAAACTATGTATCGAACTCAATCTCCTTTGTTGTCGATGTGGTATCATCCAGCTTCTTATTCTTCTTCTTCTTGGGACATTGTCCTACATAGTGACCCATCTCTCTAGAATCAAAACATATAACTATGCTCATGTCCCTCTCTTTCCCACCACCACTCTGTTGCGGTTTGGCCCCTCCCTTCAGACCCTATCTAGCACCTATGTCAGTCTTCTTCTTTCCCTTAGTCCACAGAAAAAGGTCATCATCACCATGAGTAATATGTTGTTGTCCTAAGGAATCTAAGGTGAGTCTTGTCTCATCTTGTACGAAATAATCCCAAAGTATCTCCCAAGTAGGCATAGCCTTCTGGGAAACAATGCCTCGAAAAAATGGACCCCATGGTTTGGTAAAGTTTTTTAAGGTTGTCCTCACCATAAAGTCTAGGTCGACTATCTCTCCTATGGCTGAAAGCTCATCTCTAGTCTAAGTGAATCTACCAAGGAATTATGTAACCAACTCGGAATAGAGCATATAAATTCTCTTGAGCCTATCCTGCAAAACCATATTTCAGTTCTGGTTTGAACTGTGGTAAATATTGCATAGAGAATCCCACATCTAAAATTTATACTCTTTATGATCCAGATTATTTTCAAAACAAAAGGAGAGCAGAGATATAATAAAGAAATGTACAGAGATATCTTGGATATCCAATAATATAACATAAATGTATCAGAGCTGCAACCATAAACACAGAGATACAGTAACAAACAATTTTCTATTAATGAGCGAAAATGTACAAAGACTGTAAAAATACAGAGTGAAAGACTCGCTAGAATGGTGGCATCTTATCTCTGAGAAGAGATGTGTCTGCTACTCGCATTCGCAAGAATATGATTAAAATGAGGATCTGAAGGCCTTTTTACAATAAACAGGAATGTCAAAAACCCTAGACATCCAAAAACCTAACCCTAGGAGATGAAGCTCCAAAAGTCATGTGGGCCTCGTTTGGGTAAGTCAGTACATCGACTTCTCAGGGTTGTAACTTTTGCATACGATATCCGTTTTAGGCGCACGATAGCCCGTTGGAAAGGTATCATTCAAGATATTAATTTTGGGGAATAAATCATGCCTTAGGCTATCATTGAGAAGCTCGATCCTGAAAAACCTTTATTTAGGCCCTCAAAATGGCCCCGGAAGTTAAAAACTGCTAAAAATAGTAAATTACCAAAATTGCCAGAAAATTGTTTTGAGCCAGTTAGAAAAGGTGGGTGGCCACCGATATCCACCTAGATCAATCCTCCCTCCTTATGAAGCAATGGTATCCATTGCATTGAGTGCTTGGGGGAGAGGGAAAAGTGTTTGTTGAATCTACAACTTGATGAGTTGCTTTCCTTTTTGGAGAAGTTGTGTTGCTTAGCTTGTTGAAGGTTGTCATGAACATGTGGTTGGAAGGGTTGGAAATTTTTAAGCAATCTGGCTACATGAGATTCCTATGTGCAAAAGGAATCTTTACACTTTTACGCATTCTTGTTGACCTGCTTCTGTTGGATAAAAGGTGCTTGGGCTGAGGTTGTAGTGGTTGCAGTATCCTTCTGCTCACCTTTTGAACACATTGTGAAGAAGCTAAATTTTGTAGTATGAGATACTACCTTGCGGTATTGTTTAGGTGGAACATTAGTCGGAACTACCTCTAGTATTCTGTAGAGATGACCCCCCAGAAAACAATGATACTGCAGGGTCGAGACTCATAAACAACATGGTGCTTCCACATATATGGTTGGCCCAAGAGAACATCACAGACATCCAGTGGGGCAACATCACATAATACCTCATCCTTGAAGGGCTGGATGCCGTATGACAATCGACACTATTGGTTGACACAAAGATATCATCCCTGGAAAAGCCACACGATGTTGTATGGTTGCAAGTGTGGTGTTGTCAACAATCCCAATTGTTTGATGACCTTTTTTGAGATGAGGTTGTTCTGGCTTCCACTATCAACAATAAAATGCAACGGGGTTCCCTTCACCCGCATCTATGAATGAAAAAGTCACTCCCCCTCTTTAGGATCTATTGGTTCTTCTGGTTGAATTTTTTTGGTCGCGACAATAGCAGTAGGGTCTACGTCGATGATCTGTCTTTTACCAGTATTTTTAGAATCATATTCTGAATCGGGGTTCGACTCCTTGTCTTTGATCTTGGCCACCAATGACTTTTTTGAGAGACATTCCTCGGTGTTGTGCCAGGGGATTTTGTAGAAATCTCACCATTTTCTAGTGTTCTTCTTTGTCTTCCCGTGACCCTTCTTTTCCTGTGGCTTGGACTAGTTTTCGGGAGACTGTTTGTTAGGTTCATATTTATTATACTTTGGTTGTTGCAGATTTGTAGACCCAAACTCCTATTTGTTCTAGTGCTTAAATTTCTACTCGATTTTAACAACATATCGATAAGTAGCACTGAATAATGAGATGTCCAGAAAATTCATTTCAGTTTGGATGTATTTGTGTAGAGCCCCATGGTATTTCAGAACCAAATGTTGTTTGGAGTCTTTGATACCCATCTTGGTGCACAAGGTATGGAAAATATTGATGAACTCTGAAACTGCTTGGCCCCTCTCTTGTCGTAGTGTGGTCCATCTCATGTATTGGTCCTCATAGTTTCCAACACGGTAATATTGTTCCTTTACCGCATCCACAAAAAAATCCCAAGTGGACTCGACCCCATATATTCTAGACTCCTCTGTGGAATTTTTCTCCTAGCAAGTTTCCCACCAATGTTTGACATGGGGGAAAGATTTAAGGAGTGTGAAGGTGATATTTTCCCTGTCGGAAAAATTATGAACAGAGAAATAACCTTCTAACAGATTTAACAATTTGTCTAGGGCATCTGCATCTATTTGACCTTCAAATACGGGAATATCAAAATTAAACTGTACCTTCAAAGGAGAGGTGTTTCCAAAGTGGTTGTTTGATGAAGATGTGTCTATTTCTATCAGCAAGTGTTGAAGGATGTGGGAAAAATTCTCCATCATTTCATCCCTGTGTCATGTGAGAGCTTGCTCAAGCAACAAATTGATAGAATCGTCTTCTCCATCGTTTTTATTTTCTTTTGCCATGGAGGGTTTCTTGGGCATGCAAGAGAGATTGTATTCAAGAGAGACAAGATCGAGACCCAAATTTCTATACTTGGACCTCGTCAGGGACATGCACTGAAAAAAAAAATGATCAAGAGCAGCTTGCTTTGATACCATTGATCTGGATTATTTTCGGCATGAAATGAGAGCATTGATATAATAAAGAAAAGTATAGAGATATATTGGATATCCAATAATATAACATAAATGTATCATAGATGCAACCATAAACACAAAGATACAATAATACACAATTTTCTATTAATGAGCGAAAATGTACAAAGACTGTAAAAATACAAAGTGAAAGATTCGCTAGAATGGTGGCAACTTATCTTTGAGAACAGATGTGTCTGCTACTCGCATTCGCAAGAATATGATTACAATGAGGCTCTGAAGGCCCTTTTACAATAAACAGGAATGTCAAAAACCCTATACATCCAAAAACCTAACCCTAGGAGATGAAGCACCAAAAGTCATGTGGGCCTCATTTGGGTAAGTCAGTACATCAACTTCTTGGGGTCGTAACTTTTGCATACGATCTTTGTTTTAGGCGTATGATAGCCTGTTGGAAAGGTATCATCGAGGAGATTCATTTTGGGACTCAATCATTTCTTTGGATATCATTGAGAAGCTCGATCCCAAAAACCCTTCATTTAGGCCCTCAAAATGGCCCCGAAAGTTAAAAACTACTAAAAATAGTAAATTACCAAAATTGCCAGAAAACTATTTTGAGCCAGTTGGAAAAGGTAGGTGGCCATCGATATCCACTTGGATCACTTTACTAGTCAAATGTGGAATGACTTGGTCTCTCACCCCATCACAAATATTCCTTTTCACCTTGATGTTCCTCTTCCTAAACTCTACCAACAACACAGGGGCAGTAACAGGAGGAAGAACAACAAAAGCATGAACTATAGCCCATAGTTCAAGGTCCTCTAAGGTGAAAGTGATCATGGTATTCCAAGGGGACCCTTTTATGGCTCTGTCTAGCCTATATTCTACCCACATCTGGGACACTTACATGGTTGTCCACTAAATCTCACACTAATGCTAAAAATAGCACAAGAACATTGCCTCACTCCTGTCAACATAGGTGTGAAAAGAGGCAATAACAACACAACCTCACTCCTAGAAAATAGGTGTGAAAAGAGGTTGTAAAAATCAACCTCACTCTTATCCACGCAGGTGTGATAAGAGGTTGTCCAATGTGTCAAAAAATTCGTTCTGCAACTGTCAACAAATCTTCCCGCAGGTTGTCCACAAACTCAATCAACAAGCTATCCAAAAATATTCAACTAAGTTGCCTCAAAACTGTTCACTGAATTCACTTATAAATTAGCAAGTCTAGCCACCAAGAGATTTGATACCATGAAGAGAAATGAGGTACTATCAGGCTGCTAAAACTGATCTATCTTTGACCAGATTTTAGCTCTACGTTTGACTTTCCAAACGTGTCCTTTGCTTCCTTTTAGGCCAGCAAATTGTTTGGTTACTTTCTGATGATAATTTTTGTGGTTAAGTTTCCATTTGAGGTGCCCTTGCAAGTTTTTTTCATACCAATGATTAGCACATACAATATAACTCAAAACACATAACACTCCTCCAAATCTTTACAACTCTAAATGTTGATTTACACTTCTAAGAATGCATGAAATTGACACATATGTTTTTGGTCAACATGACCGTGGAAAAACCCCCCATGCGGAAAACCAGTTTGCAGTATATGTATATATAATGCCTCAAAGAAAAATGTACAACATGGAAAACATAAACAAGTGAAATTTTTACAATAGAAACCCTTCTTGAAAGCCTTGGAATCACTTGAAGATGTTCTTGCTAGCCTCTTAAAGTTAGGCGCCCTTTGCCTTGGTGTGCCCCTTTTCCTTAGCTAACTATTGGACCTCTTTCGGTGCCTCTTTATTTGACCTTGCCTTTGCTTGTTCCTTTGAAACCCTTTCCTTGCCTTTTCCTTGCCCTTGATCTTGCACCCTTCTCTCAAGAGTGCCTCCCTCCAAGTGATGTTGCGCACTTATCTCAAGTGTGCCCCTCCTCAAGCAAAATCTCAACAATGTGATGCAACCTCCCTTGCCATGCACCCTCTATCTCCCATAGAGTGTGCATGTCCTCAACAAGTAGGCTCCCTCTTCAAGGTGCACCTCTCCTCAAGATGATGTGCCTCTTCTCTCAAGAACGTGCCCTTCTCAAGCTAATGTGCCCCTCCCTAGATAAATATGCCCTCCATCAAATTGTATTCCATACTCCATGGTAGACTAGTGCCAAGATGAATCTCCTCCCAAACCCTTGACCTCATGTGCCTTCTCCTCCTCAAGATATGTGCCCAAGAGCTCTCCTCCTTCTCCTCTCCTCTCAAGTGAAGAATGAATCTCATATTTTCCCTATTACCTCCTTTAGCCTCTCTTTGGCCAAACCCTAAAGTCTAATCAATGGGCGAGATCTAATCCAAAAATCTCACTTAGGAAACCCACTTTCCCTAGTTTTCTTTATGTCCTTTAACTCACCCACAAAGTGAATTAAATGTCCCTTTAATGACTTAAGTGACATATTTCACTTTTGACTTAAATCTCCTAAGTCAAAGTGAAATTACAATCATAAAGTAAGGTAATGAGGGAAATAGTCTCCCCCTTTGTGTTTATAGACTCACAAACACAAGGAGACCACTTTCCAAGGTACCCAAATCTCAACAGATTACAAGCGTGAATTCTTCTAGAGTTGTTTCTATATCACTATCTGTTTTCTCTACAAATTCAATAGATTAATTTTTCCCTTTAGTGGACTATTCGGGAGTTCTAGGATGAATCTTCTAGGAGACATGTCATTTGTGGTCAAAAAAATGGATTATAAGATAAATATATTCAAAAAAATCCTATTTTGAGAAAAACCTACTCTACTTACTTACTCAATGCTAGAATGACAAAACCTTCATAATATGACTTGGAATGAAATTTTTTTTTAATTTTAACTATTAATAGTGAGGTTCAATAAAAAATAGTAAACAGTTAGAGTTATAGTGCTACTTATATATTTTTTTTAGAAAATATCAGAAAATTAGTAAAAGTGTTGAGCTTACTATGTAACAAACACACGAATACACCAAACATTATAGTTTACTCAACTGTAAAAAAAAAACTAAAAATGCTAGACAATGTTATTCACTTTGTTGTGACAACACTTATCAAATAGTATTGCTTATGAAGATGAATAATATTGAGTTGTTTAAGTAGATTTTAATTTAAATTTTGATGATGATGAGTTCTCCAGCCTAAAGATTGAGAAAAAATCTCTTCAAGATTTCGACCATGAGAAATTCTGAGGTTGCTCTATATACACTTCCTCTTCGATCACACGGTTTAGGAAAGTTGTCTTCACGTCCATCTAGTGCAACTTCCATTTCATCTTAGCTGCAAGAGCTATGATGGTTCTGATCGAAGTGTATCTGGCCACAGGAGCCAATGTCTCTTCATAGTCAACGCCTTCCTTCTGGGAAAAGCCAGGAGCGACAAATCTTGCTTTATACTTCTCAATACTTCCATCAACAGCATGTTTTATTTTGAAGAGCCATCTGGAGGATACCACATATTTATTCTTCAGTCTGGGAACTATTTCCCATACTTCGTTCTTCATTTTGGATTGATATTCCTCTGTCATAGCATCTGCCCATTCTTTCCTCTGAATGGCTTCTTCAAAGCGGGTAGGATCCTCTTCTAGGAGATCACACATCAAAGCCGTATAACTGGAGAATGAATTTGGTCTTTTCACCTGTCTCGTAGTTCCTTGGGGAACACTGTACTTCTCTCCATCTTGAATAATCTCTCTAGCCCAAGCTGGATTTCTTTTATGGAGGATTGTCATCTAAGGAGGTTCTTGCACTTATACTATATCATGGTCTTCTAGAAGTTCCTCATCAGGGGAAGTTATGACTTCCCTCACTAGTTTTGCAGCTCTAGGAACCTCCCTCATTGCAGTATTGAGGATTATGGGTTCCTCTTCATATACCTCTTCAAGCTGGCATAGTTTAGATTTCTTGAGCACTGCATCTTCATCAAAGGTCACATCCCTGCTGATCTCAATGTGATGTTGACCTGGTATATAGATTTTGAAGGCCTTGGAGAAATCATAGTATCCCACAAATATTACCTTCTTTCCTGAAGGGTCCAGCTTGTTTCTCTTTTCTATAGGTATATGAATAAACACTGGGCAGCCAAATATTTGAGATGGCTTACCTCTGGCTTCTTTCCGGTGAACATCTCTTCCAGTGTATTGAGCCCAAGTACACTATGTGACAATCGGTTTTGCACATAAACAATTGCCATTTTTGCTTCTTCCCATAATCACATAGGAAGATCTTGATCATGGATCATAGTCTTCATAGCTTCCAGTATGGTTCTGCTCTTTCGTTCAGCTACACCATTTTGTTGGGGATTATAGGGAGTAGTGAGTTCCCTCTTTATCCCAACATCTTTGCAAAAGTTCACAAACTCTTTTGAGGTATATTCTCATCCATTATCTGACCTACGTATCTTAATCTTTCTTTCAGAAAGGTTCTCTATCATGGCTTTGAATTCCTTGAACTTACTGAACACTTCATATTTAGTCTTCAAGAAATATATCGAGGTTTTATGAGAATAATCATGAATGAATGATACATAATATACATACCCGCTAATGAAGGATAATGGCATTGGGCCACATACATCTAAATGGATGAGTTCTAGGACTCCTTATGTCTTGTTGTCCCTCTTATGAAATGGGTTCTTGATGTTCTTCCCTTGTGCGCATCCATTTAATATGTCTGTATGGTCACCTTTGAGTTCTGGTAAACCTGTGACCGCTTTGCATATGTATGGTAGTGCCTTG
The DNA here is from genome assembly GCA_032191745.1 of Picea mariana. Lineage (NCBI taxonomy): Eukaryota > Viridiplantae > Streptophyta > Pinopsida > Pinales > Pinaceae > Picea > Picea mariana. The sequence goes on from JASDQU010099999.1 coordinate 79,777, forward strand.
TAGTTGATGTGGGATAACCTTCTATGCCAAAGTT
>JASDQU010099999.1:96382-106797 GCA_032191745.1 Picea mariana
ATCGGGATGCATTGAAGGATGTAGGAAAAATTCTCCATCATTTCATCCCTCTGTCGCGTGAGAGCTTGCTCAAGTAACAAACTAATAGGATCGTCTCCTCCGTCGTTTTTATTTTATTCTGCCATTGAGGGTTTCTTGGGTGTGCGAGAGCGATTTTCCTTAAGAGAGACAAGCTCGAGACCCAACTTTCTATACTCAGACCTCATCGGGGACATGCACTGAAAACGATCAAGAGCAGCCTGCTCTGATACCACTGATCTGGATTATTTTCGGCACGAAATGAGAGCAGAGATATAACACATAAATATTTAGAGATATTGCAAGAGAGACAAAAATATAACAGAGATATAGTGGAAATAAAACAAGAGTCACAGATATACAGTAATACACGATTTCTATTAACGAAATAAATGTACAGAGACTGTAAAATACAGTGTGAAAGACTCGCTAGAATGGTGGTAGCTTATCTTTGAGAAGAGATGCGACAGCTACACGCATTCAAAAGAAGAGGATTATTACACTGAGGCTCTAAGGGCCTTTTTAACAAAATTAAAATCCAAAACCCTAACCCCAGAAGATGAAAATCCAAAAGGTTTGTGGGCCCTGATGGGGGTAGTTGATACGTCAACTTCCCAGGGGCATAACTTTTGCATACGATCTCTGTTTGGGGCGCTCAATAGCTTGTTGGAAAGATTTATCCAAGAACTACAACTTTTGGGTGAGCAACATGATCTACAATCCATGTTGCTCCCCGTTTTCTCAAAAAACATTGTTTAGGGCCTCAAAATGGCCCCGAAAGTTAAAAACTACTAAAAATAGTAAATTACCAAAATTGTCAGAAACATGTTTTGGGCCAGTTGGAGAAGGTGGGTGGCCATCGATATCCACCTGGATCATAAACCCACCTTTATTATATTTCTGGGCCTCTTTAATATCTGTTGGGGACGACTTCTTATTCTGCCTATTACAATTGTCTTTTGATCAATCTGCAAAAGGGGATTTGGTCTTATTACAATAACCGATATGATCAATCCACAATGGGGATTGATCCTATGAATAATGTATCAATAATAATAAGAATACTCTTTGCAGTTACATTATTTCAACACAACTGGCATGAAGCAACTGGGAAGCACCACACAACCTTAGCACAAATCCTCGAGAGGTAGCGCACAAGAGAAACCACCAAGAATATCCTTTCCCAAGTGGGGAAAACTCTCCAAGAGAACCAGAAACCAGAAATAATGAAACTAATGCAACTGTAGTTGCAGCTACCTAGTGCACATTCCAGAAGGAGAATTGTCTAATTGTGTAAATGAACTGACCCAGACTTGTATTTATACTAATCTGGGCACATGTCTGGGGCCGACTTCTTATTTTGGGTCTTCGAATTTACTTTATTATTTCTGTGGGATGACTTCTCTTCCTGGAAATTATATTTCCACTTTATTATTATTTCCTGTGGGCCAACCTCTCTTCTATGGTCTTCTATTTCACTTTATTCTTTTCCAAGGTGTTCTTCAACTGTTCCAAAAGAAAATACCTCTCGCAACTACCAAAACATCAACACTCTCTCTTATCTTGGGAGGTATCTTTCCACAATGTCTCCATCTAGTAGTCCACTGACTACTCTGCAATCAACTAGTAGCACACACCACTACCATGAAATCAGTATCTCAAATCATCTGCCACGGTCTCTATGAATATGTTTCAATCTACCAGTAGCACACAACTACTTCCAAGCAGTCTAGCAGTCTCCATGACTTCATAGCAATCAACTACTAGCACACAACTACTACAATGTTATCCAATAGTACACAATTGTTGTCATAGTAGTACACAACTATTGTCATAGTCTCACGACTAAGTAGAAATCCACTAGTAGCACACAGATACTAGCATGTTGTCTAGTAGTACACAACTATGTAGAAATCAACTAGTAGCACATAGCTACTAGCATGTTGTCCAGTAGTACACAACTACTACCATAGTCCTCGTGATTATGTAGCAATCAGCTAGTATCACAAAGCTACTAGCATTTTTCCAATAGTACACAACTACTGCCATAGTCTCACAACTACGTAGCAATCAACTACTAGCATGTTGTCCACTAGTACACAACTATTTCCATAGTCTCCATGACTATGATGTGATTTTTCTCCTCTCCTAGTAGTCTTATTCACACCTAGACACCTCGCATGGTGTAGGGAAGACTACGACCATATCCCCATTCACACCTAGATACCTCACATGGCATGGAAAAGGCTATGTTGCAAGTCTTATTCACACCTAGCCACCTCACATGGCGTAGGAAAAAACTGTACCCGGTTGTGCATTACTCCCTCAGTCACCTCACATGACTGATATGGAAAACCCTTGTTCAAAAGGGTTAGTAGTCTAGAGGATAAATATCACACTTCCCTCTTAACGAGGGTGGAAATTATGCACCATGCCAAGCTTGTCTCTAAAGTACTTACTTCACTCTACACAGAGGCTTGGTGAGAATGTTCATTATCTACTCATCTATGGATATGTATCGGAGCTCCACATATCCTCCTTGAACCATGTCTTGGATGTAGTAGTATTTTATCTCCATATGCTTCGAATTTTCATGAAATACATGATTCTCTTAAGGCTTCACGCAACTTTGATTATAACAATGTATCAAATTTGGCTCCAACTCAAGATCAACTAACCCTGCAAGCAACTTCTGAATACACACTACTTCACGGCTTGTAAAATTGCTTGCAATATACTCTACCTCTGTTGTACTAAGTGCCACTGACATCTACTTCACTACTCAACCATGAGATCATACATGATCCCAAACTGAAGCTGCATCATGATGTGCTTTCCCGTCCACTACACTCTCCGCCCAATCAAAGCTATATAATCTTGCATCTTTAATACATTGTTTGAGACATATCTAAGTCCATATCCAACCGTACCATGTAGGTACCTCAACACATGATTTTCTTCTATACAATGTACACGTCTAGGCTCAACCATGTATTGACTCAATGTGTTCATTGCAAAGCATATGTCTGGTCTAATGTTAACCAGGTACATCAAGGATCCGATCAATTGTATGTACATCATGGGATCAACCAAATATGAAGATGAATCACTCAAGAGATTCATATTCATAACCATAGGTGTAACCATGGACTTGCAATCCATCATCATGATTCTCTGTAGGATCTCAACTATATATTTTCCTTGGCTAAGGAAAATCTCATCTCTATCCCACCTCTAATCCCATCAAATCCAAATCCTTCATTTCAAAATATGAATTGAGTTCCCTCTTTCACCCATTTGTGAGATTCGCATCCCGTGTAAGAAACTTGTCATCCAATATCAAGGGGCAACCATCCCCAACCTCATCAAATTAATTTTTTATCATATCAGTTTGTAGGTGCATGCTTAAGCATGTTCAAACATTCTTTCAATCTACAGACATGAGACTCCTTCTCATGTATCTTGTGGCTACTCCATGTACACTTCTTCTGGCTATTGGAGAAAGTGTCTGATCTTAATATTCTCCCTCTTGTTGGAAGAATACTCTAGCAAAAAATCTAGCTTTGTACATCTTTATGATGCCATCTTCAGTATGCTTGATCTTGTAGATACACTTGGAAGTCACCATTGACTTCCCTTCTAGTCTCAAAACCACTTCCCAAACATCATTCTTCATGATGGACTGGTACTCTTCCATTATGGCATCCTTCCATACTTGTTTCTTAGCATCTTCCTCAAATGTGGAAGGTTTTGAATCAACGATATTTCTCATCAAAACCACATAGTTGGAAATCTTGTGTTGTCTCTTGCTCTCTCTAGAACTGAGGCAAAATCCATATCCCAATCCTCCTAAATAGATTTCTCCTATGTCATTGAAACAAGGGAATCCTCCCATGAGGTCTTATATCTCCTCGAAGCCTCTGAAGTTTTGATCTAGCCTCCTCAACTCATGGAACATGTTTGTCAATCTTGGAATATGTCTCTCTCTCCCATCTGAGTCTGAGGAGGAATACTTTCTGAATGAAATTCTCTAAGCCATTGACTCTCTCTGAGATCAGGCTCACTCTAAGTCTACATTCTCCTTCTAATTCTATATAATCTCTGGATCCATCTTCTCCCCCTGCATATGATAACCTCCTTTAAAGTCTAATCTCCTATGGATTTGTACTAGGAGGTTGCTCCTCTCTATTGGATCATGAGGGTTAACTCCCTCTAAACTCTAGCTCCTTCTGAGCTGGTACTTGGTGGGGACACCTACCTCACCATGGATGGAGCCATATTCTCCTGCTCATGATATGTCTCATCAACTCCATATATTTGTATCCCTTTTTCATCCTGCAAAGTATCACGGGACCATGCTAGTCTCTTCCTGGTCACTGTAACGATTCTAGGTAGGCCCTTTTGACTCTATTGACTCTTCCTGGTTATCTGAAGAGTGATCAATTGAACTAGAGGGATATGTACAATCATATTCAGATCCTTATGTTCTTTACAATCAAAATCCATATTAGATACTCTATATCCCGCAAAAGTACCATACTTGTCAGAAGGTTTTGACTTCGTCCTCTTCTCCTTCATTACATGGATGTGTACGGCCATGTACACAACTCTATGTTTGGATAGCCTTCTCCATGTCTCATCTAGAGACCATCTAATATGTTTCCTCTTGCAACTGTCATTATAGATCCCTCTCAGAGCTATCACCTGTTACCTACCCAGAACAAGAGCAACAACAAGGGAAAAGAATAGACAAGAAAAATATTATTATAATAAGAACAATAACAAAAACAAGAATGGGAATGGGAACAATAGTCACATTAGCTCCTTCTCATAGTTATCACTTGTGACCTACTTGGAACAAGAACCAAAAAAAAAATACAATAACAAGAAATAAGAACTACACTCTTCCAGTGTTGTCACCAATCATTCCTCCATGGTAACCTACCTGGAACAAGAAACAAGAACAACACAATCTCCATGGTAACCTCCATGGAATTTACAAGATAACTTGCATGGAACAAGGTCAACAACCAAGAACATCTCCTAGAGGAGATCAATTTATCTTGTAAACAAGTGCATCATTAATACTAACCAATGAGCTTTTACTTAATGATCATCATACCAACAATATTTGTGTTACTAAACATTTGATAGAAATTGCAGTAATAGAACTCTAAAGGCTATTATTCTAGTTACAACACTTACTTAGGCTGCAACATATAAAATATCAAACCTGGTATGCAAACCTGGAGTCTAGTTATTGATGCCCCATTTTAGTTGTTCTATATTTTAGGATACATAATCATTGTTTCCTCCAACTCTTGGGCTTCCTATGAGTGCACTAGATCTAAGATCCCTTTGTATCTATTGTCACTGCTTGGATAAATATCATTTTGCCAAGTGTACATCTCCTGCAAATACCCTCATCTTATATACAAGTACACCATATAGCTTTGTCTTCTAATCTGAGACATTACATTAATAAGAAAAAGTTATAAATCTGAATCAAAAGGTTTAATGTCTAGGAAAATGTCAACAAGCCTAAAACCATAAAAATTCAATTTTGACGGAAAATCAATCTGAAAAGTGCAGTAGGTGCGCTAGAGTAGGGAGAGTTGATTAGTGATGGAGTTTGTCCCAGACGATTTTATAATAAGTATTCAATGATATTGAAAAAGAAAAGTGTTCAGCGGAAAATTGCATATGTAGCGGCAAATCTCAATAATCTGGCAAATCTCACGATCTTCCTTCCAACGATTAGATAGTTCTGAAGGAAACCTGCTCTGAAACCATGTTAGATTTTCATTAGCTTCGTTAACATTAGATTTACCATAGAATTTTTATATTATTTTAACATTCAATAATCATATACTGAAATATATAAGTAGCAAATAAACAAGCACAAGAAGACACAAATATTTTTCCTGGGAAAAACCCAGCCAATTTTTCTTAGAGAGAATCTTTCCAATATTCCAATACAACCATGAACGGGCTCTATTCATAAGACAAAACCAACAATGAACAAACCCGGATAACAAATACTTATAGTCTTCTTATCAAACCCTAGAAAGGGTATACAACTAAGCAGCACCACAAAACTGGTGCATCACTAGAGAAAGATAGTGCACCACAGAACTAGCACAACTCGCAACTAGTAACAACAATTGCAACTTCAACTTCAACTTCAACTGCAATTGTATCTGCAACTGCAAATACAACCAACATGAATCAACTAGGCAGTACCACACAAACTTAATGCAACTCCTCCAGAGGTAGCGCACAAGATAAACCACCAAGAGACACCAAGAATATCCTTCCCCAAGTGGGGTGCACTCTCCAAGAGAACCAAAAACTAAAAATGGCGAAATTGTTGCAACTGTAGTTGTAGTTTCCTAGTGTACACTCTAGAAGGAGAATTGTATGATTGTGTAAATGAATTGATCCAGACTTGTGTTTATATTAATTTAGGTGCCTTTCTGGGGCCGACTTCTTATTTTGGGTCTTCAAATTTACTTTATTATTTCTATGGGCTGACTTCTCTTCCTGGAAATTATATTTCCACTTTATTATTATTTCTTGTGGGCCGACTTCTCTTCTGTGGTCTTCTATTTATTCTTTTCTGGGGTGTTCTTCAACTATTCAATGGTCTTCCTTTGACTCCTTGGAATATTCTTCTTCTCTAAGAAAAATTTTCCAAGAGGGGATGCCTCCCGCAACTACTAGAACATCAACAATACCAAGGGGTGAAATTGGAAAAGAAGAGAGAAATTTTCAATTTGAACATAGTAGGGGATTCCAAAAATACAATTATATATTGTGTAACGGGATCTTCTCCAAAATACATTGGTTTGAAAAATATGATTGAGCATATTAGGATATCCTTTCTAAATATAAATGTTCAATTCTATCATGTCTACCACCATCACAATTCATAAGTGGATGCAATGGCGAACAGAGTCATAAGATTATCCCCTGGTATTTTGAGGGTTGATGGAGTAGATAGTGTTGTTACCCCCCCCGTAAGAGCTATGGTTTGGAAATTGGGTAGGGTCTACCTTGAAAAAGTGGAATGCCTCTTCCTTTCGCATGGAGTTAGAATGCATATGGAAAGGCTTCGTCTTGTCGTACATTTAAATAATGGAAGAGTTATGAATAAGCATCATGGGATAATCATTTTGGCTCGTGGGTTTAAGTGTCACATACAGAGGATATTACTCTCCTGGTACATATTTGTTCCCAATTTGATGGATCCAATTAAAGTGAGGAGAATAGTCATTATGGATGAATATGGTGCAGAGGGGATAGTACAACATAGAATTCCAAATTTGGGGACGTCATCAGCAATCCTTCGAATTTGCATGGCCAACCCATGGGAAACTATCTGTTTGTGGATTTGAAGTTAGTGGGATTTTGGGGGATTTCTCTACTCTTGCAAACATGGGGCATGTATTTTCATCCCTCAGTTCCCTGTGTGATCAATTGTTGGTTTATTTTGGCAATTGGATCACTATGGATTCTCAGGATAATGATTGGAAACATGATGAGGAAATGGTGGAAAATGACTTTGAGGAAAGACAGAACTTGGTTATTCGGTTGGCTCAGAGGGATGCAGATCATGGGAATTCTCTCCCTGACGGAAGTAAAAATGGCATGGAACCTTCAAAGATGGCACATATTATATATTTAAATTCCCCTATGGAGCCTTTTGAGGACACGGACAAGCCAGGAAATGATAGTGGGAAGGATACAAATACAAATCCCTAAGTATGTTTTGTTTTACAGTTTGTATTAATGATACTTATTATCGAATCTATACATTTAAGAATAGTAGTAGTATTAGACTTTGGCTAAGAAATAGTAGAAAGATAGAATTATGGTTAATAGAAGCTCTGACAGAGCTAGAATTTTTTTATGCTATATGGCTCTCTTTTTGCACTAAGTGGTTTCGACAACACCCTTTTTAATGAATAAAAGTCCATCGACTTCTGTGAAAAAAAAACAAATAGTGATTCTTCTTTTATAGATTTCAAAAAAACTTATCCAAATGATATTATTCTATAGATCGATCCATTCACTCCACAAATCATAAAATCTCTACATCTTTTCCTAAAGCGAAAACAAAAATTAAGCACTCGTACTTCCATCTTCAAGTAAGCACTCATACTTCCATATTCAACTCAACTCTATATTTTCTTATATAATTTGACGCAAAGTCCTTAGTCAGCAACCAAAAGAGAACATAAATTGAATTCTCCTTTAAGCATAACTTTGGGTTAAGATACAAATTATAATTATTTTCTCCTATCGTTCAATATTTGTTTATTGAATTCTCTATACTTGTCTATCATTCTTATAGTGTTGATCCGCTGCCCATGAGAATTCATAGCCCTAAAGAAGTCACCCTGATATCACAGACCTTGTTCCACTATCATCAAGCATCCATAGCCCTATTAGAGATATATGAATTTTCTTGCAAAATATGTTTATTCCCTCAGTTAAATAATCTTCTTCTATGTGTGTGTGTGTGTGTGTGTGTGTGTGTGTGTGTGTGNAGATGATATGTGTTGTCTAACACATGAGTAAATTAATTTTGGTATTGAGATCATCCCTCTCAGGTGGAGTGCCTTTAGTCATGTTCCGCGTCTTTACTCAAGTTAGTTAATTTTATATAAGTATGATCAAAATTCTATAATGGCTACAACCAAACACTTTAACATAAAAGTATTTAATATATCTAAAGTTTTGGGGAGAGAAAATATGTATTAACCTTTTCTTACACCTTAATCACCTCAACTAAATCACCTTAATTTTGACCCAAAAATAAGAATGATAAGGCATAGAAAAGAAAATATTCAAGTGCATGCTAAGTGTTGAAATCTCCACACACAACTAAAACAGGCCAAAATAAAAGATCGACAAGTGATTTCAAAGTTGGTTGGTCCATGTGAAAATATTAGTAATACTTCGACTAAAGGCCTTGTTTTTTGGTGAGTTTCTTACTCCTAAAGATGATCCTAGAGTAGGGTCGAAATAGTCAAGGTTAAAAAACTAGAGCGTAGTCTCTAGAAGACTATATATAATCCACCACTACATATCATGTTCAATCATATTACATCCCTCCATGGAAGGGAGGCACTGGGAGAAACACACTCTTTTGAAAATATTCACTCGAAGATATCACATCCTAGAGCAGATATAGAATTCCTGAAAATTTGTCGCAACTCCAGGGTGATTCCACACTTTGCTAAGGTTAAAATGTTATAACAACTAATATCCATGTGTTAAGTTATCTTCCAACTCACCAAGTTTATTCGTAGTTAGACTATTATTTTTTTTAACAGAAACGGTTGGATTTATATTATATCGAAAAACTGCCAAAATTCAAAAAGATACAGATGGTAGGGTGCGGGCACCTCTGATGCTTCCATAGAAGTGAAAGTATTTATCTATGCCTGAGAGAGATATAACCATTGTTCTATATAAGCTACAATTCTACCATATGAAAATGGCAATAAAACTATTTAACAGTAACAGAAATTTACAATTCATAAAAATCTAAAGCTAGATGTAGGGTTTCCCTGGTTCATTCTTCTAAGTTGTTGGATTCTCCTTTGTTTGGTGCACCTCTGTAAAGTGTTGATCCTGGTTCTCCTCTACCCAAACATGATCTGGGAATCCTGGTGCTATCAGGACATGTTGATCATTGCTACCACCAGAGTAGAAAGTTGAGGGTAATCGGGACTCATCAGTACCAACAGAGTGAGCTGGTTGTTGGGGATTTCCCAGGCATTGAGTAACTACTCCTATCTGCCTTGTATTTCGGTTGACCTCCCTGAGGAAAATTACCAATTCTTGGTTGTGTCAAATTTCTTGTTGCTGCATTTGGGACTGAATCTCAGCCATGCTTTCACAGATCCCCTGGTTTTCTTGTTGGAGTTCGCGGTGTCACGAGCCTAAGTGCTCTTCAATTCGCTTGTAGTTTGTTCGCAGAGCTTGGAATTTCTCTCAAAGTTCTTTGGTGGTGTAGACTGGGTAGGTGCAAGGAGATCTGGACCTTCGTCACATAATTTTGAGGTGAGTGAGAGGTACGCAAGCGTTGTGCAGAAGGGAGTGGGGACTAACTGGGAGAAAGACTCGAAAAGAAGAATGCAAGGAGAGCTTACCAAAGCCAAAGGGAGTGCAAAGCCAGGTGAAAGATCTAAACAGGTTGGAATGAATCCAATGGGAAAGGATTAGAAAACCATTATGCGTGGAGGAAGCCATCGAGACCCACGATCAAGAATGATTTTGTGCAGGATGAGAGGATGGAGCTGATGCTGAGAAGTGATGGTGGATCGTCCGAAAATGCAGACAGGGATCCTTGATTAATAGGGGGCTCGATTGAGGGGGGAGGGATG
>JASDQU010099999.1:115816-140026 GCA_032191745.1 Picea mariana
GGTAGAATGCATATGGAAAGGCTTCGTCTTATCATACATTTAAAGAATGGAAGAGTTATGAATAAGCATCGTGGGATAATCATTTTGGCTCGTGGGTTTAAGTGTCGCATACAGAGGATATTACTCTCCTGGTACATATTCGTTCCCAATTTGATGGATCCAATTAAAGTGAGGAGAATAGTCATTATGGATGAATATGGTGCAGAGGGGATAGTACAACATAGAATGACAAATTTGGGGACGTCATCAGCAATCCTTCGAATTTGCATGGCCAACCCATGGGAAACTATATGTTTGGGGATTTGAAGTTAGTAGGATTTTGAGGGATTTCTCTACTCTTGCAAACATGGGGCATGTATTTTCATCCCTCAGTTCCATGTGTGATCAATTGTTGGTTTATTTTGGCAATTGGATCACTATGGATTCTTGGGATAATGATTGGAAACATGATGAGGAAATGGTGGCAAATGACTTTGAGGAAAGACAGAACTTGGTTATTCGGTTGGCTCAGAGGGATGCAGATCATGGGAATTCTCTCCCTGATGGAAGTAAAAATGGCATGGAACCTTCAAAGATGGCACATATTATAGATTTAAATTCCCCTATGGATCCTTTTGAGGACACGGACAAGCCAGGAAATGAAAGTGGGCAGGATCCAATTCCAAATCCCTAAGTATGTTTTGTTTTACAGTTTGTATTAATGGTACTTATTATCGAATCTATACATTTAAGAATAGTAGTAGTATTAGACTTTGGCTAAGAAATAGTAGAAAGATAGAATTATGGTTAATAGAAGCTCTGACAGAGCTAGAATTTTTTTATGCTATATGGCTCTATTTTTGCACTAAGAGGGTTCGACAACACCCTTTTTAATGAATAAAATTCCATCGACTTTTGTGAAAAAAAAAACAAATAGTGATTCTTCTTTTATAGATTTCAAAAAAACTTATCCAAGTGATATTATTCTATAGATCGATCCATTCACTCCGCAAATCATAAAATCTCTACATTTTTTCCTAAAGAGGAAACAAAAATTAAGCACTCGTACTTCCATCTTCAAGTAAGCACTCATACTTCCATATTCAACTCAACTCTAGATTTTCTTATATAATTTGACACAAAATCCTTAGTCAACAACCAAAAGAGAACATAAATTAAATTCTCCTTTAAGCATAACTTTGGGTTAAGATACAAATTATAATTATTTTCTCCTATCATTCAATATTTGTTTATTGAATTATCTATACTTGTCTATAATTCTTATAGTGTTGATCTGCTACCCGTGAGAATTCATAGCCCTGAAGAAGTCACCCTGATATCACAGACCTTGTTCCACTATCATCACGCATCCATAGCCCTATTAGAGATATATGAATTTCCTTGCAAAATATGTTTATTCCCTCAGTTAAATAATCTTCTTCTATGTGTGTGTGTGTGTGTGTGTGTGTGTGTGTGTGTGTGTGTGTGAGAGAGAGAGAGAGAGAGAGAGAGAGAGAGAGAGAGTTGGAGTAGCTATGAAGATGATATGTGTTGTCTAACACATGAGTAAATTAATTTGGGTATTGAAATCATCCCTCTCAGGTGGAGTGCCTTTAGTCATGTTCCGCATCTTTACTCAAGTTAGTTAATTTTATATAAGTATGATCAAAATTCTAGAATGGCTACAACCAAACACTTTAACATAAAAGTATTTAATATATCTAAAGTTTTGGGGAGAGAAAATATGTATTAACCTTTTCTTACACCTTAATCACCTCAACTAAATCACCTTAATTTTGACCAAAAAATAAGAAGGATAAGGCATAGAAAAGAAAATATTCAAGTGCATGCTAAGTGTTGAAATCTCCACACACAACTAAAACAAGACAAAATAAAAGATCGACAAGTGATTTCAAAGTTGGTTGGTTCATGTGAAAATATTAGTAACACTTGGACTAAAGGCCTTGCTTTTTGGTGAGTTTTTTACTCCTAAAGATGATCCTAGAGTAGGGTTGAAATAGTCAAGGTTAAAAAACTAGAGCGTAGTCTCTGGAAGACTATATATAATCCACCACTACATATCATGTTCAATCATATTACATCCCTCCATGGAAGGGAAGCACTAGGAGAAACACACTCTTTTGAAAATATTCACTCGAAGATCTCACATCCTAGAGTAGATATAGAATTCCTGAAAATTTGTCGCAACTCCAGGGTGATTCCACACTTTGCTAAGGTTAAACTGTTATAACAACTAATCTCCATGTGTTAAGTTATCTTCCAGCTCACCAAGTTTATTTGTAGTTAGACTATTATTTTTTTTAACAGAAACGGTTGGATTTATATTATATCAAAAAACTGCCAAAATTCAAAAAGATACAGATGGTAGGGTGCGGGCACCTCTGATGCTTCCATAGAAGCGAAAGTATTTATCTATGCCTGAGAGAGATATAACCATTGTTCTATATAAGCTACAATTCTACCATGTGAAAATGGCAATAAAACTATTTAACAACAACAGAAATTTACAATTCATAAAAATCTAAAGCTAGATGTAGGGTTGCCCTGGTTCGTTCTACTGAGTTGTTGGATTCTCCATTGTTTGGTGCACCTCTGTGAAGTGTTGATCCTAGTTCTCCTCTACCTAAACATGATCTGAGAATCCTAGTGCTATCAGGACATGTTGATCATTGCTAGCACCAGAGTGGAAAGTTGAGGGTAATCGGGACTCATCAATACCAACAGAGTGAGTTGGTTGTTGGGGATTTCCCAGGCGTTGAGTAACTGCTCCTATCTGCCTTGTATTTCGGTTGACCTCCCTGAGGAAAATTGTGAATTCTTGGTTGTGTCAAATTTATTGTTGCTGCATTTGGGACTAAATCTCAGCCATGCTTTCACAGATCCCCTGGTTTTCCTGTTGGAGTTCACAGTGTCACGAGCCTGAGTGCTCTTCAATTCGCTTGTAGTTTGTTCGCAAAGCTCAAAATTTCTCTCGAAGTTCTTTGGTGGTGTAGACTAGGTAGGTGTAAGGAGCTCTGGACCTTCGTCACATAATGTTGAGGTGAGTGAGAGGTAGGCAAGCGTTGTGCAGAAGGGAGCGGGGACTGACTGGGAGAAAGACTCAAAAAGAAGAATGCAGGGAGAGCTTACCAAAACCAAAGGGAGTGCAAAGCCAGGTGAAAGATATAAACAGGTTGGAATGAATCCAATGGGAAAGGATTAGAAAACCATTATGCATGGAGGAAGCCATCGAGACCCACTATCGAGAATTATTTTGTGTAGGATGAGAGGACGGAGCTGATGTTGAGAAGTGATGGTGGATCGTCTGAAAATGCAGACGGGGATCCTTGATTAATAGGGGGCTCGAGTGAGGGGGGAGGGATGATGCAGGGGGAGGGAGAGGGGAGGCACATGGGTGGTAAGGGACCACGTGCCAAAAAGAGCAAGGGATAGAGCGAGCATGGGAAAGGAGGGGGGGGGTGTTTCTTGTGAGTCAAGGCGAGGGGGGGAGGAAGGAGGGACGAGTAAAGGTTGGATGGGTTGGGAGAGGGGGGATGGGATGGCTAGAATTGTTCCTTGGATTAGAAGGAGGGACGAAGGGGTAGGAGAAATTGAGGCAACCAAACATAAGAGGAGGTTTGATTGGTAAATAGGTGACTTTGTTCTAGACTTTTTGCTGCTTTTTCCAGATTTTTTGCCTATGAGTTTTGAGCTTGCAAGATGTGGAAGAAGCTCAGGTTGATGAAGTTCTTATTTAGAGAGTTTATTCCTGAGCATATACCTTTAAGTGGGCCTTTTGGTGAACTCGAACGACCCTGAAGCTCCTTTATGACTATTTCAGAGTCCCCCAATACAGTTAGAGTTTGAATGTTCCTCTCCTGTGATAGCTTAAGTCTCATATAGACTGCAAGGATCTTTGCTCTATTATTAGTTTCTTTCCCCAGACCCTAAGAGTAATCAATTATTTTTTGTCGCTCAGAATCGTAGATGAATCCCCCGGCAAATTCTACCCCTTTAGACTATTATTAGTCATTTAGTTCAACTCTTTTTTTCAATAGTTAGGTCATAGATATATTGGATCCTTTTGTATTATTGTTTATTCTATTTAATAGTCAGATGGGTATTGAAACCCCAAGAATTCTCCCACATATCTATTTGTATTTTAAGTTTGCTTCTCTACCTCTTTGAACATTATGATGGTATCATGGTATTAGAGAAAGCCTAAGACTCTTCACATAATGGAGAGTATTCCAATATGATTCGAGGAGAACATATTTAAGAAAAGAGAAAAATGATCCAGATAGTCAGCAGATCATTTCTTGTGCGTTGTTGAATTAGAGAGACATATCTATCTTAGGCGATCTCTAATATTAGTGAAATCATAATTCTTGGTGGCTCAACTATCTGGTTGGTAAAGGAGGAACAAGTGTTTATTTTTTATTACATTTCTCCCCCCCATCTGATTTAAAAAAGGGGTGGACCCCCCCAAAAAAAAATGATAAACCACGACATTATAATCTGCATACATGGCACACCAAATGGGGTGACACAAGGGTAAAGTGGGAGGACACCTGGACGAGACAGATGGCGAAGAGATTTAATGTCCCAAGCCGCCACCCCCAAGGATATAACTCCCCATGCATCAAACTCTGATGGAATTTAAATCAGTTCCCCCGGATTAGCGCTCCAGCCATACCACAGGTACTAAGAGCTTGAACCAGTCCTGTCATCCTTCAATGGCAATGGGAGAGGTTTCAATGTCCCTCAAAAGCATTAAACTTGTCCATGGTGCGCTCATTCTCCTGCTCGTCGCTAGCAGCTATTCCAGCATTGTGTCTCTCGGCCCTCCCGACTCATCCACTCGCTCTTTGTGTTCTTTCCATGCCTACCTAGACCACCATTTCCCTTCCACCACCCCTACGCTTTTTTCCACCATGCCACGAGACAAAGGCAAGCCCAGGAGAGCAAGAAAAAACAAAAATTCCTACACCCATGACAATCGACTCATAGCTTCCCAACGATCTCTGATTTCTCACTCCAATCGTCCCTGCACTCACACTAGCAGCCCTCAGACCACCATGCACACCCCAAAATTGGAAATTTCGTCTCCCAATACTCAGACCTCCCTGTGCACTCCAAAGAAGGGGACCCCGTCCCCCACCATGCATTCTCATATGTTGCCTCTTCTCTCACCGACCATCGCTTCAAGGGCAGATATTCCTCCGAGCCTCAACTTGGAAAAAGAGGAGGCTCCACCTCCTCTTCAGCATATAGGGCCACCCTATTCTTCTCAACCAGGCCCAAGCCTAGAGCTTAAGGAAGATTCTCCCTCCGTCCCCGACTTTCAGCCTCACCGGTGGGAAGTTGGTTGCATTGTAGAGGAGGATATTCCTCCTAGCTGGCAAGTTTTTGAAGACAGAGAGAACATCCATTATCTGGCTGAGGAGCACCTTGAAATCCTTTTTTATATCAGGAAACGATAGGAAGAGTAGGTGCAAGGACAAAGGATCATCAACCAACATTTGTATTTTCTATATGAGACCTTCTCAGATGCCCCAAAGTCTGCAAGTTGCCCCACTTGCAAGCAGAATTTTGTCCTGGCCTTCACTTCCAATGGACACCCAGGTTCCCCTTTGGCTTGAAGTGGCCCACCCCAGACTCTATTTTTTGTCAATTATAGCTTCAAATATTTTTTACAGTTGTATAGTTAGCATAGTAATGGCAGCTCTGGATGAAGCACGCCCTAGGCTAGCAAGTTGGTTTTTTGTACAATTTTACAAACAATTCAACAGCCATGATAGAATTATCATCGCTTGGAGCCACCTGTCCTGGTTTCCCTTCTGTGGTAGGACAGGTGGTTGTCAAAGGACTTACAGCTGTAAAATGATGATATAATACAAGGATCCACCTTTTTCATTCACAAAAAAAAAATCTTCATACGTGTCACAAGAAAGCAGTTTTAGGCCCCCATAGTGGTTTTAATTTGGAAGTTGACCCACCTGAAATACGTGGCATCCTTCCTCGAGATATGTGTTCATTGAATTACAAGCCCTCCATGAATTGAAGATGTGTTATTGGTGCTAATGCACAGACATCTAACATTCCAAAAAAATAGAGATCGTCGAGGTGCCAAAGGGACCAGTGCTGAGGTGAGAGTGGTAGAATCTTGGTTTGAACAAAATGGCACATGTATGGCATGTAACTGGTAAAATTTCAATCAATGGTTGACTTTCTTGAAAGATGATCTTGGAGATATCAACTTCCTCTTAAATAAGGATGTGTAAACCTTCACTTTTACACCAAATGAGAGAAAATTGAGTCTGGGAGTCGGCCATTATGGATACAAAGAATTAAAAGGTCACAAGTTCGAATCTCTCAGTTGTCTAGATATGTGGCCCTGCAATCGTACTAAGGATGCATGGGGTAGGGTTTTCCACAACAAATTGGTGAGGGCCTTAGCCGAGGAATGATTAACATAGGATTTGGATAGCGGATCTGAATGAGAAATATTCCTTGTGTGTATTTGGAATATTAAATTGGTGCTTGGTCTTGTGCTTAGAGGGCGTTAGTGAATATCTATATGCTAAGTTATCGTTGGATTCTTGTGTTTGATACTAAAAACTGTTGTAATCGATACAAATTTCCTTCTCCAAATGAGAAATTGGTTAGTTTGAGTTTAAAGACCGTTGTGAAGGGTTGAAATATAAGCACGAGGCCAGCAGAAGAGTTGTTGCAAACAAGAGGTATTTTTTTATTTTTTCAATTCTATGAAGTCTTTTTAATGCCCGCCTCTAGCCATTTAGAGCCAACTCAAGGGCTAGTACTTGTTGGAAATAAATACAAGTTTTGTTCCTTGCGAATAAATTCATTCCTCCAAGCTCAGGAATGTTGGGAACCTATAGAGAATGTCTTCACAGGGCCACCAGCAGCAGATCTAGCTGCCATGAAAAATGCACAGTAAAATACGCTTGTGAACTGAGGAAGAAAGAAAATAAATCCAAATTGGATTTAAAATTCAGTAGATGACTCAATTTTCTCACAAATAACTTGTGCAACAACAACAAAACAAGCCTAGGACATTCTCAAATCTACCTACTAGGGCAATGATAAAGTAAAGATGGACAAGCTTCATACTTTGAGAATGTAGTTTGAAACTCTGAAGATGATTGAGGCAGAGAATGTTCACCAGTTCATTACTAGAGTGATGGGCATTGTAAACTAGATCAGGATGAATAGTGAACATATTCAAGATCAGAGGATTGTTGAGAAAGTTTTAAGAAGCTTTCCCAAGAAATTTGAAATGGTTGTAACAACCATCTTAGAATCGAAATATTTGTCCGGTTTCTTTGTAGAAGAAACGATGGGATCACTCATGTCACATGAAACTAGACTCAAATTGGAAGAAGGGTCTATGGAACATGCGTTCAATAATCAATATTATTTTAGCAGAGGTAGAGGTAGAGGAAACAAAGGGAGAAATCAAAGAGGAAGAGGCAGAGATAATTATAATATAGACTACAGACACACAAAGGAACAACAATAGAAGTCTAAAGACTCGCATAATAAAAGAGGAAGAGGGAGAAAATGGATAGACAAGTCCATAATTCAATGTTACTATTGCATAAAGTATGGTCACTATGAGAGTGAATGTAGAAAGAAGCAGTCAGATCAAAACAAAGGTAGAGAAATTGTCTCCAACAATGAAGGAGAATCATTTGAAGCAATGCTTCTTCCTTGCCATACCTCTGAAGAAGATCACTCCAACGAACTTTGGTTGTTGGACAATGGCTACAACAATCACATGACATGTAACAAATATTTGATTTCTATCATGGATTCTTCTATTAAATCTGAAATTACACTTGGTGATGATTCTCAAGTAAAATCCCTAGGAAAAGTATTGTGTATGTTCTAACTAAACAAAATCAGAAGAAAGACATAAATGATGTTTATTATGTACCAAACCTGAAACACAATCTAACAAGTGTAGGAAAATTGATGGAGCATGGATATGATTTCTTAGTCAAAGCCTCAACATGCTTAATTTTGGATCAATCACCCAATAGGAAACTAATTGCAAAAATCCAAATGATTAAGAATAGAATGTTTCCATTAAATTTAAGGAGTGTAAATTTTTCCCAGGCATATGCCCAAAATGTCTCAAACACATATGAGACTCTCTTATGTCATGCTAGGTTTGGTCATCCTCCTTTTAAAAGTATTAGTCTTCTTCAAAAACATGCAATGGTCAAAGGTCTTCCTGTTATGAATGAACAAGAAAGTCCTTGTGAAATTTGTATACATGGAAAGCATAAGAGAGACATCTTTCCAACATCCTCCAATAGAGTAAAATAACATTCATAACTGGTTCACAGATACCTATGTGGACCAATGCAAACTCTATCCATTGGTGATAGTTTTTATTTTCTAACCTTTATTGATGATTTTAACAGGAAAATTTGGATTTATTTTCTTAAAAATAAATCTAATACCTTCTCAAAGTTCAAATGATTCAAAGTTAAAGCAGAAAGATAGAGTCAAAAGTATGTGAAATTTCTTAGGACAGATGGGGGAGGAGAATACAACTCAAAATATTTTGCAGATTTTTACAGACAATAAGGCATCATAATGCATACTACAACCAAATATATTCCATGGCATAATGGAGTGGCTGAAACAAAAAATTATTCCATCATGAACATGGCTAGGATCATGCTCATAGAAAAGAGTTTGTCCAATGAGTATTGGGTTGAAGTTGTTGCATGTTCAGTTTACATTCTGAACAGATCTCCAACAACAAGTGTCAAGGATAAAGTACCTCAAGAGGCATGGAGTGGACCCAAGTTGAATGTGTCTCACTATGAGAAGCATAAGGCAAGGCTAGTTGCCAAAGGTTTTTCTCAACAACCTGGCATAGACTATGGTGAAAAATTTGCTCGTGTACCAAGTTTAGATACAATAAGGACCATTTTAGCTACATCAAATCAAAACAAATGGCAATTCTACCAGTTAGATGTAAATGCATCCTTCTTGAATGGAATTCTGCAAGAAGAAGTATATGTGGATTAGCCACCTGGTTTTGAAGTCAAGGGACAAGAAGAAAAAGTGTATAAGTTGAATAAAGCCTTGTATGGATTGCAAGAGATTGGTATATTCGAACTGACTCTTACCTGATCAATAGTGGATTCAGTAGGAGAATTAATGAGCCAACACTATATACGAAATCAGATCATGAAGGTAAAATTATTGTAGTTTTCATTTATTTTGATGATATGATTTATACATGCAATCTAATGTTAGAAGAGTTTAAAGATTCCATGAAAATAGATTTTGAGATGAATGATCTTGGACCCATAAAATATTTTTTGGGAATTGAAATTGAAAAATCATCCCAAGGTATTTTTGTCTGTCAACAAAA
This sequence comes from Picea mariana, assembly GCA_032191745.1. Taxonomy (NCBI): domain Eukaryota; kingdom Viridiplantae; phylum Streptophyta; class Pinopsida; order Pinales; family Pinaceae; genus Picea; species Picea mariana. The sequence goes on from JASDQU010099999.1 coordinate 125,214, forward strand.
GTATGCTATAGAAATTATGAGAAGGTTTAGAATGGATAAATGCAAGCCAGCAGAAACTCCTATTGCATTAGGAATGAAATTGAGCGCACGAGATCAAGGCTCAACATTTGATTCAACTTTATATAAGAGGTTGGTAGGTTGTCTCGTGTACCTCACCGCAACTAGACCTCATATAATGTTTGCAGCAAGATTTGTTTCTAGGTTTATGGAATCCCCCAAGGATTCTCACTGGAAATTTGGAAAAAGGATTCTAAGGTATGTTGTAGGGACAATCAACTATGGTTTGTGGTACACAACTTCTAAATATTACTCACTTGCAGGATACACAGACGGTGATTTTGCAGGCACCATAGATGATAGGAAAAACACATCTAGTTATGTTTTTCATTTGGGTTCCAATTTGATTTCATGGGAATCTAAGAAACAGCCCATAGTTGCAATATCTTCAACAGAGATAGAGTATGTTGATGAAACTTCAGCATCATGCCAAGTTGTATGTCCGAGAAGACTTTTAAATGATTTGACGCATATGGAAAAGGAGCCAACTCCCATTTTCTGTGATAACAACTCAGCCATTGCATTTTCAAAAAATGTGTATTTCACAAAAAAATCAAGCACATTGACACATGCTTTCACTTCATCCGAGAGCTTGTCAATAATGGAGATATTTCTCTTCAATTTAGTGGATCGAGAGATAAGCTAGTAGACAATTTTACTAAACCACTTGGAAAAAAAAATTGAATTTCAAAGACAGTACTTGGGCATTGTAAATGTTGATGAATGTAACAATTGATATTAATGGAGAGTGTTAGAATAAATAATCTCCACGTGTTAATTTCTCTACCAACTCACTGATTTTAGTCATAGTTATACTACTTTTAGTCATTTAGTTCACCTCTTGTTATCAGCTGTTAGCTCATAGATCCGTTGGATCCTTTTGTAGTATTGTGTATTATATTTAATAGCCAGACGGGTATTGAAACCCCAAGAGTTCTCTCGCATATCTATTTTTTCTTTGAGTTCGCTTTTCTGCCTCTCTGAACATTATCATAAACACCATCTAAATAATGATAGAAATAAACACAATTTTGTGGAAATGACCATGTCATTAATCAAAGTTGAGATAAAGAGAAAAAACCATGACCTCAAATTTCTATGAGGCATCATGTACAAACTACATCTTAAGCTAGAAAACTTACTATAATTTGATCTATGGGATATGGTTCATACATTGAATTATCAAAAAAGTGAAATGATGTTGAAAGTTACACATAAAAAATAAAAAAAGAAGTTCAATCAACTTAAATTAAGAAAATATGGAAGGATAGAGGGAGATGACACCATGCAATCCAATGTTATTAATTTTTCAAACCTAAACTTGGATGATGCCTCACACAATTAAAATACGGTTTAAATTTTTACATAACCCCAAGAAGGCTTCCTATTGAAGACTTAATATGTGAAATAGAATTGGATATCAAGAATCTTCTATTAGAAACTGTAGAAAGAATAAAACAAGAATGTGATGTGCTAATAAAGAAGGCAAAGGCTCTGAAAATAAATATTACTAGAGCAGAAGAGGATTCCCTAAAAAATATTAAGAGGAATCCTGACATTAAAATTCTTAAGGCTGACAAAGGGAATGCTACTATATCAATGAACACCTCAAACTACAATAGAAAAAAATGGGAGCATATAACTAAAAGTGGTAGCTACAAATTCCTCACAAATGATCCAAGTAGTAAAACCATCAAAGAGGTTTCTTGGGAAATCATGAACATGCCTTGAGATGAATTTGTAAAGAAAAAGTTGTTTCCAAAATATCTAACAATTGCATGTATATATGGATTGCAAAAAATCTACAAAAAAGGTATTCCTAAGCTAGCCAGATTATTATCCAGCAAATTAAAGATACTTGTTGGACGAACTGATTCATTTTTTAAAGACTCGGCAAGTTGGATGAGAGAAATTAAAGATATAAAATAAAAGGAGGAGGACATCCTGGTTAGTTTTGACATGGTATCATTGTTCGCTAAAATTCCAACCCAAGATGCCATTAATGTCAATAGAGATATAACTAATGAAATTGTGGATCTGGCGAGTGTTTGCTTAAAGTCTACTTACTTTAGTTTTCAAGGAACCATTTATGAACAGATTGAAGGTATTTCTATGGCGTCACCTCTTTCGCCTATTATTGCCAATTTATAGAAGGAGAATTTTGAAATGTGTCTTGGTATCCTCTCCATTAAAACACAAACTATGTCAGTGATATGTAAATGATACTAATATAGTATGGCCCCATGGAAGACAAAATTTAGAAGAGTTTTGTAATCACATTAACAATCAAAATGGGAACACAAATTCACAATCAAAATAGATAATGGGAAAATTATATCCTTTTTGGATGTTTTGTTGAACAAAAAGGATGATGGCTCTTTGACGTGACAAGTATACAGAAAAAATAATCATACTGATAAGTATCTTCATGCAAACTCACAACACTTCCTAGTGATAGTAATCATACTGATAAGTTCTGAACCATGAAATTTGTTGTTGACATTTGTATTCCTCGGATAGACCTTTCTAATGATGTATCATATGCGTCAAACGGAGATCGTATGGAAAAGTTACGACCCCAGGAAGTTGATGTACTGACTTGCCCAAATGGGTCCCACATGACTTTTGGCGCTTCATCTCCTAGGGTTAGGTTTTTGGATGTCTATGGTTTTTGACATTCTTGTTTATTGTAAAAAGGCCTTCAAAGCCTCATTGTAATCATCTTGTGAATGGGAGTAGTCGTCACATCTCTTCTCAGAGATAAGCTTCCACCATTCTAGCAAGTCTTTCACTCTGTATTTTTACAATCTCTGTACATTTATTTCATTAATAGAAATCATGTATTATTGTATCTCTGTGTTTATGGTTGCATCTCTGATATGTTTCTGTTGTATTATTGGATATCCATGACATATCTATGCATTTCTTTATTATATCTCCACTATCATTTCGTGCCAAAAATAATTCGAATGAGATCCGTGATTGACAACAACACAATGACCATATGTATAGAAGTGTAGGTGATGATGATTGTGACGAGAAGAATACCTTCCTTGCTAACAGGGTGATCCAGATTTTATGAGCAGAACAAAATGAACACAAATTATTAAAAGATGCTTAACACAGAATAACAGAGATACAGTAAAACCAGTTTTCTATTCAATAAGGAAATAAGATGAAACTGTAAAATGCAGCGGAAAACAAGCTTGTTGGAATGGTGGTGGATTATCTCTGAGAAGAGATGTGATGGTTGCACTCATTCACAAGAATATCATTACAATGAGGCTCTGAAGGCNGCCTTTTTACAATAAACAGGAATTTCAAAAACCCTATAAACCCAAAAACCTAACCCTAGGAGATGAAGCGCCAAAAGTCATGTGGGCCCTGTTTGGGTAAGTTAGTTGGTCAACTTCCCGGGGTCGTAACTTTTGCATACGATCTTCGTTTTAGGCGCACGATAGCCCGTTGGAAATGTCTATCCGAGGACTATACATTTTATCTTGATCTAATGAAGGCAATTTTGGATTGTTTCGATCTCTAAGAACGTTATTTAGGGCCTCAAAATGGCCCTGCAAGTCAGGGACCTGAAAAACTAGGAAAAAAACTGCCAAACTGGAAAACTGCCAAAATGAACCAGTTGGAATAGGTGGGAGGCCACCGACATACATATGGATCAATCCTACCCCCTTATGAAGTAATGGTCTCCATTGCATTGAGTTCCCCCATCAGATGAGGAATTTTTTGCTGAATTTGGCCCCGGGTGAGCCACTTGCCTTGGTGCAGGAGCTGCCCTGCTTTGACAACTCGATAAAGCTGGATCCTTTGCTGTCGGGTTCCCTTGATCTGTGTGTTCACAATATAATCACTGGATGCCTATTGCATGCAGTCAGGGTTGAGATCTATTGGTCTCAACTGCTTTGCTATCTCTGAGGTGTCCAATAATGGTGGGAAATATGGCCGAAGGAGAGCCATGTTGAAGACTGGGTGCAAGCCAAGAAAAGGGGGAACGTTGAGCGCAAAAGCATTGTCACCCATAGCTTTGGTGATGGCGTATGGCCCATACTAGAGTGGGAAAAGCTTCTGATGGGGCCCTGTAAGGCGTTCTTTCTGCAAGTGCAACTAAACTTTGTCGCCCACCTGAAACTTATGTGGCACCCGGTGTTGATCATGGCGCTGCTTGTACTTGGCATTGGAATTATGTAAAATATCCTGAACCTATTGGTGGATGTGATGGATCCTCTCAATAAACTGGGTGGCTTTGTCAACTTCTAGTGGAGCAGGGGATGATTCGGCCAAGGTGTTCACCAATGGTAGTGCAACATCCGTGGGGCCCAATGGTTGGAATCCCAACCCCACCTGAAAGGGGTTGTGGCCAGTTGAGCTATGCAGGGTTCGGTTGTAGATATTTTGGACATAGGGAAGACTCTCATCCCATGTTCGAGGGTGCTTGGAATTGTACATGCACAGGATATGTACGATCATCCAATTGATGACCTCAGTTTGGCCATCTGTCTGGGGGTGGAAGGTAGTGGATTTGGTGAGCTTGGTATCCAACGGTGATTAGAGGCTCGACCAAAATGTGTTGAGGAACCGACTATCCCGATCTGAGACAATGGTTCTTGGGATCCCAAAGTGTACCCAGACGCATTCAAAGAAGATCTTAGCAATGGCCTCTGCAATGGTGTTCTTCTTGCAGGCAACCATAATCGCCATCTTGGAAAAGCGATCAACAACCACAAAAATGCAATCATTGCCCCTCTTGGTGGACAAGAGGCCTGACATGTAGTCCATGGATATGGATTCCCACGGCTTGTCAGGAGTAGGAAGAGGGGTGTACAGGCCTTGATTCTTAGTGGTCGGTTTGGCAATAGCACATGCAGTGCAGAACCTGATATACTTGTTGACATCCTGTCGAAGTTTCAGCCAATAGAAATGTGTTTGCAGCACTACCACTGTCTTTTTGACGCCAAAGTGTCCTACCACCCAACTGTAGTGAGCTTCCCAGATCATCTTCGCGTGCTCGCTTGATGGAACTCAGAGATGGCCCAGACGACACAACAACCCATCCTGAAGATGGAAATTAGTGACCACTGAGTTTGTTCCCAACATTTGGTAGGTGGTGGAGAAGTCAGGGTCTGTCTCATAGAGGTGGGGCCATCCAAAGGTCTCATGGCCGCAAGAGTCTAGCACCATGGTGAGTGTCGCGACTGGAGGTTGGCTGAGGCAATCGAAAACTCGGTTGGTACTTCCTATTTTATACTTGATGTTGAGGTGGAACTGTTGTAAGTATGTGGACCACTTCTGATGGCGGTCATTATGCATTTTTTCTTGGGTCTGCATGAATTGTAGTGGCTTGTGATCAGTGTGGATGACTGTCTCCTTCCCCATAATGTAATGTCTCCACTGGCGGCAGGCTTGCACAATGGAGGACATTTCTTTGCAGTAAGTAGGGTACTTACGGATAGCATCTGATAGCGTCTCACTATGATACACCACGGGGTGGCCATGTTGAGTAAGAATGGCACCCACAGCATAGTCTGAAGCATCTGTCTCGATCTCAAAGGGATGTTGCAGGTATGGTAATGAAAGTACCAAGGATGAGCACAAGATTTGCTTCAATTCATCGAAGTCTTGTTGTTGGGACAGGCCCCACACAAATTTTTCCTTACTGCCACCTCTGGTTACTTGGCTGAGAGCCCATGCGATATGAGAGAATCCCAACACAAACCTACAATAGAAATTGGCGAGGCCCAAGAAGCTTCGAAGCTCAGAGAGTGTGGTTGGGGCTATCCAGTCATGGATGACCTGGATCTTGGTTGGATCCACATGCACACCATGCTAATCAATGATGTAGCCTAAGTAGTGGACCTTGTCCATGTCGAAGGAGCATTTTTCCAAGTTTGCATATATTTTGTGTTACCGTAGGGTGTGCAGAACCTGCTGAATATGATGCAAGTATTTCGCCCAAGTCTTGTTGTAGATGAAGATGTCATCCAGATACACCACTACAAAAGTACTAGTGAAAGGTCACAGGATATCATCCATCATCCTCATAAAAGTTGTTGGAGAATTTGTCAAACCAAAGGGCATGACCAACCATTCAAAAAGACCTTCTTTTGACTTGAAGGCGGTCTTCCATACATCTGTATGTTCTATTGGGACTTGGTGGTAGCCAAACTTCAGATCAATATTATTGAAGTATTTGTCCCTAGTGAGCTGATCAAGGAGGTCGTCGATTCGAGGAATCAGGTACCGGTTCTGGACTGTGATTTTATTTAGGGCACGGTAATCAATGCAGAGTCACCAGGTCCCGTCTTTCTTCTACACCAGTATGATTGGGCTCCCACAAGGCGATGAGATGGGATGGATGTGCCCCTTGTAGAGAAGTTCTTTGATCTACCTCTTCATCTCCTCATTTTCTAACAAAGAGCGACGGTAGACCGGCCCATTGGGTAGTGGTGCGCCTGGGGTCAGATCAATGGGATGCTTGACCTAGCAGTGCAGAGGTGCCCCGGTAGGAGAGGAGAAGACATCTGAGTGTTCTTCCATGACCTTATCCACTTGCTTTTGTTGTGTGGAGAGATCGGTCGTAGAGGCCTTGGATGTGGCTGCAATCTTTCTCTTACTCTGACAGCAAATCACGAAGAAGACAAATTTCTCGATCTGAGAGATGACCTTCCTGCATTGCTTGGCAGAGATCAAAAAAATAGCACTAGGAGGGATTGCCTTGGGTATCATGTACAATTTATTGTTCAAAGTAATAATGACACTACGAGGCCTAGACTCATATATAGCATGGTGTTTCCATAAATAAGGTTGGCCCAAAAGAACATTACAAACTTCAAGAGGATCAACATCACACAATACCTCATCTTTGAAGGGCTTGATGTCGTATGACAGTCAACATTGTTGGCTGACGCAGAGATCGCTTCCTTGGTGGAGCCATCCAATGGTGTACGACTGCGGGTGCGGCGTTGTTGGTAGGTCCAGCCACTTGACGACCTTTTTTGAGATGAGGTTCATCTGGCTACCGCTATCAACGATGAAATGCAGCAGGGTGCCTTTTACCCACATCTATGAATGGAAAAGGCACTCGCCTTCTTCTGGCTCGTCTGGTTCATTAGGCTGGAGCTTGGTGGTAGCAACGGTGGCACTCAGCTCCGCGTCAATGATCCATCTTCCCCTTTCTGGTTTTGACTCAGAGTCAGAACCCGCATCTGATTCAGAGGCTTTCACTTTAGCCACCAGCGATTGCTTTGAGCGACAATCAGCAGTGTTATGCCAAGGGCTCTTATGGAAGTCGCACCACTTCCCGGTATCCTTCTTTGTCTTTTCGGTGTCCTTGTTTGCTTGTGGCTTGGACTGGATGTCCTGATACTATCCATCTTTTCTCTTTCCTTTTTTCTATAGGTTCGGGCCTCCCTTTCCTAGCTTTTGCTGCGCGGGGTTCCCAGGCCCAAATTATCGCGTCTTTTGTTTGATCTTCTGCTCAATTTTGACGACATATCGATAGGTCGCGCCCAAGGATGAGATGTCCATAAATTCCATTTCGGTCTGTATGTATCTATGCAGAGAACCACGGTACTTGAGAACCAGATGTCACTCTGAATCTTTGATACCCATCTTGGTGCGCAGGGTATGGAAGATATTTGTGAAATCTGGCACTACTTGGTCTCTTTCTTGCCACAGTGTGGTCCATTTGGTATACAAGTCGTCATAGCTTCCGACAGGGTAGTATTGTTCCTTAATATCATCCCTGAAGGATTCCCAGGTGGCCGTGACTATAAATAATGAGGTTCCTCTATTTCCTTTTGCTCACAGAAAGTTTCCCACCAATCTTTGACATGGGGAACGGCTTTGAGGAGTGCAAAAGTAATTTTTTCTCTATTTGAAAAGTTATGGACAGGAAAATACCCTTCTAGTAGATTCAACCACTTGTCTACAGCATCTGCGTCTATCTGAACTTCAAATATAGGAATATCGAAGTTGATTTGTACCTTGAAGGGGGCAGCGCCTCCGCTCGAGGAAGATGTGTCGCTTGTTGGTAGCCGTCGAAGGATTTGCATGAAACTATCCATCATCTCGTTCCTCTGTTGCATGAAGTCTTCCTCAAGAAACATTTTGAAAGGATCTCTTGTCTCTTCATCTTTATTTTCTCCTACCATGAGAGGTCGTTTGGGCGTGCGAGAGCTTTTGTCCTCAAGAGAAACAAGCTAGAAACCCAATTCTTTGTAGCCCGGCCTCGTTGGGGACATGCATTAAGATGACAAGGAGAAGACTGCTCTGATACCACTAATCTAGATTTTATGAGCAGAACGAAATGAATACAAATTATTAAAATATGTTTAACACAGAATAACAGAGATACAGTAAAACTGGTTTTCTATTCAATAAGGAAATAAGTTGAAACTGTAAAATGCAGCGGAAAACAAGCTTGTTGGAATGGTGGCGGCTTATCTCTGAGAAGAGATGTGACGGTTGATCTCATTTGCAAGAAGATCATTACAATGAGGCTCTGAAGGCCTTTTTACAATAAACAGAAATGTCAAAAACCCTAGAAATCCAAAAACCTAACCCTAGGAGATGAAGCACCAAAAGTCATGTGGGCCCCGTTTGGGTAAGTTAGTCGGTCAACTTCCCAGGGTCGTAACTTTTGCATACGATCTTTGTTTTAGGCACACGATAGCCCGTTGGAAAGGTCTATCCGAGGACTACACATTTTTGTCTAATCTAATGAATGACATTTTTCACTGTGCCGATCTCTAAAAACATTGTTTAGGGGCTCAAAACGGCCCCGCAAGTTAGGGACCTGAAAACTAGGAAAAAAATTGTCAAACTAGAAAACTGCTAAAATGAACCAGTTGGAATAGGTGGGAGGCCACCGAAATCCATATGGATCAGAGGGAGTGTTGGAGTTTGAGTAGCTTTGAAATATATTCTTATTGTATTTGACCAAGACAAAACCCTAAAGAATATTATTATATCATATTTGTTAAGATGACCCTATTGTGCCTTTGTAAAAGTCGGTCCTATTGTGCCTTAACATGTAAAATAGAAAATAAAAGGGTAAAATGGCAGGTCGGCCCAGACCTAATTTTAGGCTATCCAAACTACTATTTATAAGGGAGTCTATCACCTCATTTGAACACACTCATACACTAGATCTCCAGCTAAGAAGAGGAAGTGTGCAAGTCTCAGAGGGAGATGTTATCGCAGCTAGGAGGTGACGTTGTGAAGTTTCTTGGTTTATCACTTGGGTATATCTTCGTCAATTGGTGCACTAATCTTCCCTATTCAAGGGTTAGAGGAGGATATTTTTATTTGTTAGTTCTCTCTTGGAGAGAAGCATTGTTCTTGGTTGGAAAATCTATATTGAGGAATTTTGTTGGGTTTTTTCCCTTAGGGGTTTTCCCAGGGTAAATCTTGTGCATTCTTTAAATTTTATTCTTTCAGTGATCCTTTATATGCAGTTATTGTGCTAATGGTTTAATAAGTAAAATAATGCTAAACTAGTTAACTACTTAAGTGAAGTATCAACAAGTTGAATGAACCAGGTATTTTCATGCCTACATCTCTTCAATTTAAACCATATTAGAATCTATATAGTTATGACTAGCTCCAAAATTAATCAAAATACCTATAGGTTGATTATCAAACTTACCTTCTACCTCAATCATGTGGGATTGATAGTATGTTTGTTTGTTGTCTAAGGATACATATATCCTTGGCACACTCATGCCCATGTATTCCACTGTATTTTCCTCATAAATGTTGTGAACAATGCTCATCATTTCTCCCTTGTGAGGACAATCTTTATACATGTGATCTCCCTCACATCCTTAACACTTTATGGTTTATTGTCTTGGAATATTCCCCAAGGAATTTGTCATCTTAGGTTCACCTTGTGTTGGTCACCCTTGTTGATATGCTTGAGAGTTTTTCTTGAAAAAAGACAACTTGAACCCTTTCTGCCTCTAATCCATCTTGTTTTTCTTATTATCATCCTAGGATTTTTGAAAATTTGACCTTCCCTTTTTCTATTCATACAAATATTTGGCTTTCCTTATGGATTCCTCCAAAGTATTGGGTTCATCAAATTGGATTCTATCCTTGTATAATGATGGAAACTTGCTCAAAAACCTATGGATTTTGACATTCTCATCCCTAATGAAATCCATATACCTCAATAGCTCCAAGAATTTATTTTCATATTCATCCATAGTCATGCTTCCTAATTTAAGCTCAAAGAATTATTTCATTTTATTGTCATAATAGTGCTTTGACAAGTATTGTTGCTAGATGTATTTCTTAAATTGTTTTTAATAAATTCTCTTCTCATCAATATGTTTGACCTAGTTCAGTTGGTTCCACCACATGGAATCTTTCCCCTGAAGATGATGTATAGAAATCCTTGCTTCGAAGTTTGATGAATAATTATGTAGCTAAAAATATTTTATCATGTCCAACAACCAAGCTTCAACATCTTCTCCCTTCCTGTGTTTTCCATCAAATGGTGGTGGATCCTTGAGCTTCCTAATATCCCTGTGAAAAACATCCAACTTTGACCTCCTCCTCTAATGTATGACAGGGAACACTCTTGGGCTACTATCTTATATTGAAAACACATGTACTCTTTCGGTTGAATGTTCAGGTGAATGATGATGTTTACAAACACTTCTTGAGTGCCTAGATCCCCTATGATCATCCCTCCTATCATGAGATATGGATGTTGTCACAAGTCTTGGATGTTGTTGCATGTCTTGCATTGGTTGTGTGTTGTGTACCAAAATATTTATTGATTTTCCTTTGCAAATTATTCAATCTTTGTTGTAGTTGAGTATTAATTTGGCTCTACTCTTCCTTAGATTTTATCAACCTTTAATTATTTTCTCTGTAGATTTTCACTTCCCTTTACAAACTCTTCATTGTCTCAACCATATCTATAGGCTCCACCATGCTTCTATGTCCATTGGATTTTGTTTCTGCATTTCCCGGACTAATATGCAACCCTCAGATTTAATCCTCATGGATATAAGAACCTTGTGAATCATTCATATCTCTAGTCCTTGTTTCTGAACCTGATATGATCTGGATATACCCATAATTCTGCAAAAATGTGAATGCAACAATAATTGTTAGAATTTGTGTGTACTAAAAAATAATCATTAGTTAGGCTACAGATCCTTCATCTCAATTATGAAAAACATTGATGTGCTAATCCAGATCCTAGACCTTCGAATATAATATCCTCTGAATTTTCTGTATGATTATTATACTTGTACCTCATTCTGTGTTATGAGCTAAAAGTTATGGCTTTTTGAATTTGTCATTTCTACTCTATTGTGCCATTTTTCACTAGTGCCATCTAGCCGATAGGCCATCTTCCGCCACTTATAGAAGAAAATCTAGTGAGAACCATGAAAACTTGTATATCAGGCACTGATAGTATTCTTTATAGTGAGTACACAACAAATTTCAAATTGGTAATATGGTGTTCCTTTCAAATTCTACATCAATTTGGAATTGTCAACTTTTCCCTTTTTGCATTTCCTCTAGAATTGAATTTTTAGCGAAAAATATTATCTCCCAAATAAAACAATGAAAACTTTAGTAAGACAAAAAAAAATTGCTCTCTAAGGAGCTATAATGTCGAATAAATATTTTTTTTTAGATTTGTGATCTAGGGTCCATTTTTCTCCTTTGAAGATCTCAAAAATCCACAAAAACTGGCTCGGAATAGTGAATTTTGGTCAATTTCTGCATCCCCATTCCAAACCCCTTGGAATATGGCCAAAACCTCCACTGGGTTTCATCATGTTTTATTCCCCGACTCACTGTAAAAATTTCATCAATAACAAAGCTTATGTCAAAGAGTACCACAATGTTATTTGAAAACCACTAATTTGTGTTTTCTGATAATTTGGAGTAGGATCCAAGTTACCCTCACTAAAACTATTGTAGACCTCCACACTGTGAACATACCCTTTAAATTTCATCATATTCTAAGTTTTTATGCTCATGTTATGGCCAAAACAAGATGATTTTGTTTGTCACCTTCCTCCTATCTTTTCTTATGCGACAAGATTTTCTTTTATTCTTTATCACATCACACCTTATAAACTTAGATTACCACACCAAATAAATTTTGGTCATACGACATATCGAACCACCAAAATTTATTCATTGCTCCTAATAAATATTTGCACGGAAATATATAGCATCTCGTAATTTTAACTCGTATGGTTTGTTTATCGCACCTTATAAATTTATTTACTATGCCAAATAATTTTTTCACCATGCAACATATCGCATTCCACAATATTAGTCCATGTATCATATTTATCACACTTCATAAATTTCTTTTACGTGAATTATCGCACTTAAATTTTCTCCATGCGATACATCGTATCGCAAATTTATCTTTTCGATTTCTTCAAGTTTTTCTTCTAAATCCTTCTCTCCATCCTTCCTTATCTTTCTCACTTTTGGAAACTATCTTCTTCTGATGTATCGCACTGTAAAATTTTACGGTGCAATACGTCGCACCCTTCAAATTTTTGACATCTCCTGAAACTTTCTTCTTGTGTGATGTATCACACCAAAATTATTTTGGTGTGATACATCACATAACAACAAAATTCTTTTTGAGTGATATGCAATTCTTCCCAAAAAAATTTCAAAATTTTTCTAGGTCTCAAGTTTACTTCCTTATTATTACATTGTGTCACATGAAAAATATTTTCATGCGATACACACTGTATTGCAAAAAAAATATTTTCATGTGATACACAATGTATTGCACGAAAAGTATTTTCATGCGATATGCAATTTCCTCAAAATTCTCCAAGTTAAAAATATGTGTTCTTTTGCGAGGTATCGCACCAAAAATATTTAGGTGCAATACATCTCATCACAACAAAATTATTGTTATGTGATATATGAAATTCTTCAAATTTTTAAGAAAACTCTCTAAATTCTTTAGCCCATCCTCCTAGGTGAGATCCTTGTATCGCATGAAAAATATTTTCATACAATACGCACAAAATTTACAAGGTTTTTTTCAACATAGGCATTTTTCCAAAATTTTAAGCTTGCAACTATCGCGAAACCCAATGAATCGGCATTCTAAGTTGTATTCAACCACTCAAATACCAAATCGACCCCCACACTAGATAACTCTATATAAAATCAAAATTTGAGGGTTTTTCCCACTTTAACACAAGAAAACTCTATTGTTTTGTAGCAAACCCATACAGGCCTAGTGTTCCAACCATAGCTTTGATACCAACTTGTAATGTTCCCATTACCATGAAAAAATGAAAAACTCTAATACCAATAAAAAACAGATGCATGGAACATGATAAAAACACACATTCGACTATAATTAATTTTAAATTCTTGAATGCAAGTCATTTTAAGCATACACAACAATTAAACTCAACAAGAAATAAGAACAGTGAATAAAAATACTTATCTTGCAATCAATAACACAACTGGTTGTAGACGTTGGACGTTCCACCCAACCATAGACTCTACTACTCCAATTCTCTCAGTAGTATGTCACCCCCGAGCTGGTGCTATGAATCCACACAGAAAGGATGTCTTTTATGGCTTTCTATTGTCCACTCAATAGTCGAATACCCAATAAAAATTGACAGCAAGCTAATTCCTACAAAAATTTCAATCCACGAGCTCTCTTTCCCCTCAACCTGCACAACCCAAGGAATGGGATCCCCTTCTTTTCCATGCGGTCATTTAGGCTATCCCAATTCCCTCTATGAGTCCAGCATAGGTTGGCCAGGAAATCTCTCCACTAGAGACTCCAAAAATTCCAACTATAAAAATAATCCTCACGGCAGCAATTTCACTTGCTCTTGAGTAATTTTCTCCACGTAAATCTCATCGACATGTTGCATAGCCTAATATTCCATCCATTTACCAGCTTCAACAAGATTCCCTCAATACCCACTATGGTTTCCCACTCTTTTCCCAACACCAAAACTCTATTTTCTCTCTTCCTCCCACCCGGTAAAATTATCCTCTCTATATACTTGAATTTCCTTTTCTTCTTTCATGCATTCTTTGACTCTCACACTTTCTCAAAAATATTGTACCCATCCCATGCTCTAATAAATAGGTGAAATGAATCTTTCACCCACCTTCAATAACTAGGTAAGATGACTTTACCCACCAACCTATTACATGCATTTAATGATTGGTTTGAACCATCAAAGGAGGTAAATATTAATAATGAAATGATTTTTAAAAGTGGCTTGAATTTATTAGGCATGTGAAAATTCCCCTTGGACCCCCTTTTAACCCCCTCTCTCTTGTGGAAACATAGCCCCTATGACTTCATGCGTATCAATTTGTAGTCAATGATATATTTTATTTATTATTTTCAATGTATGATGTTTCCATATTACATCACTTGGCCTGCAGCCATAGATCACATTTACAAAAATGCATCGCTAATATGGGCATTAAAAACTTGGGGTGTTACAATAATAGTTAAAATTATAAAATATGATTTATGAATTTTCAAAGGGAAAAAAAACTACTTTTTTATCGTATTTTAGACTTGTAACCTTATAGGTTTACTCGAATTTCAAGTGTAGGCACTCGTTGGGTACACTTGAAATCGAGTAAACCTATAAGGATATAAGTAGAAAATATGGTAAGAAAATGGTTTTCTTTCTTTCCCTCCAAAATATTAACCCTCATGGTTGACATCGTCATCTTGAATCATATTGGTT
>JASDQU010099999.1:146230-162965 GCA_032191745.1 Picea mariana
CTAATGAAATTGTGGATCTGGCGAGTGTTTGCTTAAAGTCTACTTACTTTAGTTTTCAAGGAACCATTTATGAACAGATTGAAGGTATTTCTATGGCGTCACCTCTTTCGCCTATTATTGCCAATTTATAGAAGGAGAATTTTGAAATGTGTCTTGGTATCCTCTCCATTAAAACCCAAACTATGGAAGTGATATGTAAATGATACTAATATAGTATGGTCCCATGGAAGACAAAATTTAGAAGAGTTTTGTAATCACATTAACAATCAAAATGGGAACACAAATTCACAATCGAAATATATAATGGGAAAAGAATATCCTTTTTGGATGTTTTTTTGAACAAAAAGGATGATGGCTCTTTGACATGACAAGTATACAGAAAAAATAATCATACTGATAAGTATCTTCATGCAAACTCACAACACTTCCTAGTGATAGTAATCATACTGATAAGTTCTGAACCATGATATTTGTTGTCGACATTTGTATTCCTCGGATAGACCTTTCTAACTATGTATCATATGCGTCAAATGAAGATCGTATGGAAAAGTTACGACCCTGGGAAGTTGATATACTGACTTGCCCAAACGGGTCCCACGTGACTTTTGGTGCTTCATCTCCTAGGGTTAGGTTTTTGGATGTCTATGGTTTTTGACATTCCTATTTATTGTAAAAAGGCCTTCAAAGCCTCATTGTAATCATCTTCTTGTGAATGTGAGTAGTCGTCACATCTCTTCTCAAAGATAAGCTTCCACCATTCTAGCGAGTCTTTCACTCTGTATTTTTACAGTCTCTGTACATTTCTTTCATTAATAGAAATCGTGTATTACTGTATCTATGTGTTTATGGTTGCATCTCTGATATGTTTCTGTTGTATTATTGGATATCCATGACATCTCTATTCTTTTATTTATTATATCTCCACTATCATTTCGTGCCGAAAATAATTCGAATGAGATCCGTGATTGACAACAAGACAATGACCATATGTATAGAAGCGTAGGTGATGATGATTGTGACGAGAAGAATACCTTTCTTGCTAAGAGGGTGATCCAGATTTTATGAGCAGAACGAAATGAATACAAATTATTAAAAGATGCTTAACACGGAATAACAGAGATACAGTAAAACCGGTTTTCTATTCAATAAGGAAATAAGTTGAAACTGTAAAATGCAGCGGAAAACAATCTTGTTGGAATGGTGGTGGCTTATCTCTGAGAAGAGATGTGATGATTGCACTCATTCGCAAGAACATCATTACAATGAGGCTCTGAAGTCATTTTTACAATAAATAGGAATGTCAAAAACCCTAGAAATCCAAAACCTAACCCTAGGAGATGAAGCGCCAAAAGTCATGTGGGCCCTGTTTGGGTAAGTTAGTTGGTCAACTTTCCGAGGTCATAACTTTTGCATACGATCTTCATTTTAGGCACACGATAGATCGTTGGAAAGGTCTATCCGAGGAATACACATTTTAGCTTGATCTAATGAAGGGAATTTTGGATTGTTTCGATCTCTAAAAACGTTGTTTAGGGCCTCAAAATGGCCCCGCAAGTCAGGGACCTGAAAACTAGGAAAAAAACTGCAAACTGGAAAACTGCCAAAATGAACTAGTTGGAATAGGTGGGAGGCCACTGACATCCATATGGATCAATCCTACCCCCTTATGAAGAAATGGTCTCCATTGTGTTGATTTCCCCCATCAGATGAGGAAATTTTTGCTGAATTTGGCCCCGGGTGAGCCACTTGCCTTAGTGCAGGAGCTGCCCTGCTTTGACAACTTGATAAAGTTGGATCCTTTGCTGTCGGGTTCCCTTGATCTGTGTGTTCACAATCTGATCACTAGATGCCTGTTGCATGCAGTCAAGGTTGAGTTATGTTGGTCTCAACTACTCTGCTATCTCTGAGGTGTCCAATAATGGTGGGAAATATGGCCGAAGGAGAGCCACGTTGAAGACTAGGTGCAGGCCAAGGAAAGGGGGAACGTTGAGCGCAAAATAATTGTCACCCATAGCTTTGGTGATGGTGTATGGCCCATACCAGAGCGGGAAAAGCTTCTGATGGGGCCCTGTAAGACATTCTTTCTGCAAGTACAACCAAACTTTGTCGCCCACCTGAAACTTATGTGGCACCCGGTGTTGATCATGGCGATGCTTGTACTTGGCATTGGAATTCTGTAAAATATCCTGAACCTATTGGCAGATGTGATGGATCCTCTCAATGAACTGGGTGGCTTTGTCAGCTTCTAGTGGAGTAGGGGATGAGTTCGCCGAGGTGTTCACCAGTGGTAGTGCAACATCCATGGGGCCCAATGGTTGGAATCCCAACCCCACCTGAAAGGGGTTGTGGCCAGTTGAGCTATGCAAGGCTCGGTTGTAGATATGTTGGACATAGGGAAGACTCTCATCCCATGTGCAGGGTGCTTGGAATTGTACATGCACAGGATATGTACGATCATCCAATTAACGACCTCAGTTTGGCCATCTGTCTAGGGGTGGAAGGCAGTGGATTTGGTGAGCTTGGTATCCAACGGTGATTAGAGGCTCGACCAGAATGTGTTGAGGAACCAACTGTCTTGATATGAGACAATGGTTTTTGGGATCCCAAAGTGTACCCAGATGCGTTCAAAGAAGATCTTGGCAGTGGCCTCTGCAGTGGTGTTCTTCTTGCAGGTGGCCATAATCGCCATCTTGTAAAAGCGATCAACAACCACAAAAATGCAATGGTTTCCCCTCTTGGTGGACAAGAGGCCTTACATGTAGTCCATGGATATGGATTCCCATGGCTTGTCAGGAGTAGGAAGAGGGGTGTACAGGCCCTAATTCTTAGTGGTCGGTTTGGCAATAGCACATGCGGTGCAGGACCTGATATACTTACCAACATCATGTCGAAGTTTCAGCCAATAGAAATGTGTTTGCAGCACTACCACTGTCTTTTCGACGCCAAAGTGTCCTGCCACCCGACTGTAGTGAGCTTCCAGATCATCTTCGCGTGCTCACTTGATGGAACATAGAGATGGCCCAGACGGCACAACAACCCGTCTTGAATATGGAAATCAGCGACCACTGAGTTTGTTCCCAACATTTGGTAGGTAGTGGAGAAGTCAGGGTCTGTCTCATAGAGGTGGGGCCATCCAGAGGTCTCATGGCTGCAAGAGTCTAGCATCGTGGTGAGTGTCGCGACTGGAGGTCGGATGAGACAATCGAAAACTCAGTTGGTACTTATTGTTTTATACTTGATGTTGAGGTGGAACTGTTGTAAGTATGTGGACCACTTCTAATGGCGGTCATTCTGTAATTTTTCTTGGGTCTGCATGAATTGTAGTGGCTTGTGATCAGTGTGGATGACTGTCTCCTTCTCCATAATGTAATGTCTCCACTGGCAGTAGGCTTACACAATGGAGTACATTTCTTTGTAGTAAGTAGGGTACTTACAGACAGCATCTGATAGCGTCTCACTATGATACGCCATGAGGTGTCCATGTTGAGTGAGAATGGCACCCACAGCATAGTCTGAAGCATCTATCTCGATCTCAAAGGGATGTTCTAGATCTAGTAATGAAAGTACCAGGGATGTGCACAAGCATTGCTTCAATTCATCGAAGGCTTGTTGTTGGGACAAGCCCCACACAAACTTTTCCTTACCGCCACCCCTGGTTACTTGGCTGAGAGCCCATGCGATATGAGAGAATCCCAACACAAACCTACGATAGAAATTGGCAAGGCCCAGGAAGCTCTGAAGCTCAGAGAGTGTGGTTGGGGCTGGCCAGTCATGGATGACCTGGATCTTGGTTGGATCCACATGCACACCATGTTGATCAATGATGTAGCCTAAGTAGTGAACCCTGTCCATGTCGAAGGAGCATTTTTCCAAGTTTGCATATAGTTTGTGTTGTCGTAGGGTGTGCAGAACCTGTTGAATATGCTACAAGTGTTCCGCCCAAGTCTTGTTGTAGATGAGGATGTCATCCAGATACACCACTACAAAAGTACTGGTGAAAGGTCACAGGATATCATCCATCATCCTCATAAAATTTGTTGGAGAATTTGTCAAACCAAAGGGCATGACCAACCATTCAAAAAGACCTTCTTTTGACTTGAAGGCGGTCTTTCATACATCTGTATGTTCTATTGGGGCTTGGTGGTATCCATACTTCAGATCAGTCTTACTGAAGTATTTGGCCCCTGTGAGATGATCAAGGAGGTCGTCAATTCGGGGAATCGGGTACCGGTTCCGGACTGTGATTTTATTCAGGGCCCAGTAATCAATGCAGAGTTGCCAAGTCCCATCTTTCTTTTGCACCAGTACAATTGGGCTCCCACAAGGCGATGAGATGGGACGGTTTTGCCCCTTGTGGAGAAGTTCTTGGATCTGCCTCTTCATCTCCTCGTTTTCTAACAAAGAGCGGTGGTAGACCAGCCCATTGGGTAGCAGTGCGCCTGGGGTCAGATCGATGGGATGCTTGACCTGGCAGTGCAGAGGTACCCCAGTAGGAGAGGAGAAGACATCTGAGTGTTCTTCCATGATCTTATCCACTTTCTTCTATTGTGTGGAGATATCGGTCGTAGAGGCCCTGGATGTGGCTGCAATATTTCTCTTACTCTGAGAGCGAATCACGAAGAAGACAAATTTCTCGGTCTGAGAGATGACCTTCCTGCATTGCTTGGCAGAGATCAAGGAAATAGCACTAGGAGGGATTGCCTTGGGTATCCTGTACAATTTCTTGTTCAAAGTAATAATAACACTATGAGGCCTAGACTCATATACAGCATGGCATTTCCATAAATAAGGTTGGCCCAAAAGAACATTACAAACTTCAAGAGGAGAAACATCACACAATACCTCATATTTGAAGGGCTTGATGTCGTACGACAGTCAACACTGTTGGCTGATGCGAAGATTGCTTCCTTGGCAGAGCCATCCAATGGTGTAGGGTTGCGGGTGCGACGTTGTTGGTAGGTCCAACCGCTTGACAACCTATGCTGAGATGAGGTTCTTCTGGCTACTGCTATCAATGATGAAATGCAGTGGGGTGCCTTTTACCCACATCTATGAATGGAAAAGGCACTCGCATTCTTCTTGCTCGTCTAGTTCATTAGGCTGGAGATTGGTGGTAGCAATAGTGGCACTCAGCTCCGCGTCAATGATCCATCTTCCCCTTTCTGGTTTTGACTCAGAGTCAGAACCCGCATCTGATTCAGAGGCTTTTACTTCAGCCACCAGCGATTGCTTTGAGTGACAATCAGCAGTGTTATGCCAAGGGCTCTTATGGAACTCGCACCACTTCCCGATATCCTTCTTTGTCTTTTCGGTGTCCTTCTTTGCTTGTGGCTTGGACTGGTTGTCCTGATACTGTCCATTTTTGCTCTGTCCTTTTTTATGTAGGTTCGGGCCGCCCTTTCCTGGCTTTTGCTGCACGGGGTTCCCAGGCCCAAATTATTGCATCTTTTGTTTGATCTTCTGCTCAATTTTGACAGCGTATCAATAGGCCGTGCCAAAGGATGAGATGTCCATAAATTACATTTTGGTCTAGATTTATCTATGTAGAGCACCGTAGTACTTGAGCACCATATGTCACTCTGAATCTTTGATACCTAGCTTGGTGCATAGGGTATGGAAGATATTTGTGAAATCTGGCACTACTTGGTCTCTTTCTTGCCGCAGTGTGGTCCATTTGGTATACAAGTCATCATAGCTTCCAACAGGGTAGTATTTTTCCTTAATAGCATCCTTGAAGGATTCCCAGGTGGCCATGACTATAAATAATGAGGGTTCCTCTATTTCCTTTTGCTCACAGAAAGTTTCCCACCAATCTTTGACATGGGGAACGGCTTTGAGGAGTGCAAAACTAATTTTTTCTCTATTTGAAAAGTTATGGACAGAAAAATACCCTTCTAGTAGATTCAACCACTTGTCTACAGCATCTGCGTCTATCCGACCTTCAAATATAGGAATATCGAAGTTGATTTGTACCTTGAAGGGGGCAGTGCCTCCGCTCAAGGAAGATACGTCACTTGTTGGTAGCCGCTGAAGGATTTGCACGAAACTATCCATCATCTCGTTCCTCTGTTGCGTGAGGTCTTCCTCAAGCAACATTTTGAAATGATATCTTGTCCCATCATCTTTATTTTCTCCTACCATGAGAGGTCGTTTGGGCGTGCGAGAGCTTTTGTCCTCAAGAGAAACAAGCTAGAGACCCAATTCTTTGTAGCCCGACCTCGTTGGGGACATGCATTAAGACGACAAGGAGCAGACCGCTCTGATACCACTGATCTGGATTTTATGAGCAGAATGAAATGAATACAAATTATTAAAAGAGTCTTAACATAGAATAACAGAGATATAGTAAAACCGGTTTTCTATTCAATAAGGAAATAAGCTAAAACTGTAAAATGCAGCGGAAAACAAGCTTGTTGGAATGGTGGCGGCTTATCTCTGAGAAGAGATGTGACGGCTGAGCTCATTCACAAGAATATCATTACAATGAGGCTCTAAAGACCTTTTTACAATAAACAGGAATGTCAAAAACCCTAGAAATCCAAAAACCTAACCCTAGGAGATGAAGTGCCAAAAGTCATGTGGGCCCCATTTGGGTAAGTTAGTCGGTCAACTTCCCAGGGTTGTAAATTTTGCATACGATCTTTGTTTTAGGCACACGATAGCCTGTTGGAAAGGTCTATCCGAGGGCATTTTCGACTGTGCCGATCTCTAAAAACATTGTTTAGGGCCTCAAAACGGCCTCGCAAGTCAGGGACCTGAAAACTAGGAAAAAAACTGTCAAATTGGAAAACTGCCAAAATGAACCAGTTGGAATAGGTGGGAGGCCACCGAAATCCATATGGATCAGAGGGAGTGTTGAAGTTTGAGTATATTTGAAAGATATTCTTATTGTATTTGACCAAGACAAAACCCTAAAGAATATTATTATATCATATTTGTTAAGACGACCCTATCGTGCCTTTGTAAAAGTCGGTCCTATTGTGCCTTGACATGTAAAATAGAAAATAAAAAGGTAAAATGACAGGTCGGCCCAGACCTAATTTTAGGCTAGCGAAACTACTATTTATAAGGGAGGCTAGCACCTCATTTGAACACACTCACACACTAGATCTCCAGCTAAGAAGAGGAAGTGTGCAAGTCTCGGAGGGAGATGCTACCGCAACTAGGAGGTGACGTTGTGGAGGTTCTTGGTTTATCACTTGGGTATATCTTCGTTAATTGGTGCACTACTCTTCCCTATTCAAGGGTTAGAGGAGGATATTTTTATTTGTTAGTTCTCTCTTGGAGAGAAGCATTGTTCTTGGTTGGAAAATCTATATTGAGGAATTTTGTTGGGCTTTTTCCCTTATGGGTTTTCCTAGGGTAAATCTTGTGATTTCTTTAAATTTTATTCTTTCAGTGATCCTTTAGATGCAGTTATTGTGCTAATGGTTTAATAAGTAAAATAATGCTAAACTAGTTAACTACTTAAGTGAAGTATCAACAAGCTGAACGAACCAGGTATTTTCATGCCTACATCTCTTTAATTTAAACCATATTAGAATCTATATAGTTATGACTAGCTCCAAAATTAATCAAAATAGCTATAGGTTTATTATCAAACTTACCTTCTACTTCAATCATGTGGGATTGATAGTATGTTTGTTTGTTGTTGAAGGATACATAAATCCTTGGCACACTCATGCGCATGTCTTCCACTGCATTTTCCTCATAAATGTTGTGAACAGTGCTCATCATTTCTCCCTTGTGAGGAAAATATTTATACATGTGATCTCCCTCACATCCTCAACACTTTATGGTTTATTGTCTTGGAATATTCCCCAAGGAATTTTTCATCTTAGGTTCACCTTGTGTTGGTCACCCTTGTTGATATGCTTGAGAGTTTTTCTTGAAAAAAGACAACTTGAACCCTTTCTGCCTCTAATCCATCTTGTTTTTCTTATTATCATCCTAGGATTTTTGAAAAGTTAGCCTTCCCTTTTTCTATTCATACAAATATTTGGTTTTCCTTATGGCTTCCTCCAAAGTATTGGGTTCATCAAATTGGATTCTATCCTTGTATAATGATGGAAACTTGCTCAAGAACCTATGGATTTTGACATTCGCATCCCTAATGAAATCCATATACCTCAATAGCTCCAAGAATTTATTTTCATATTCATCCATGGTCATGCTTCCTAATTTAAGCTCAAAGAATTATTTCATTTTATTGTCATAATAGTGCTTTGACAAGTATTGTTGCTAGATGTATTTCTTGAACTATTTTTAATAAATTCTCTTCTCATCAATATGTTTGACCTAGTTCAGTTGGTTCCACCACATGGAATCTTTCCCCTGAAGATGATGTATGGAAATCCTTGCTTCGAAGTTTGATGAATAATTATGTAGCTAAAAATATTTTATCATCTCCAACAACCAAGCTTCAACATATTCTCCCTTCTTGTGTTTTCCATCAAATGGTGGTGGATCCTTGAGCTTCCTATTATCCCTGTGAAAAACATCCAACTTTGACCTCCTCCTCTAATGTATGACAGGGAACACTCTTGGGCTACTATCTTATATTGAAAATGCATGTACTCTTTCGGTTGAATGTTCAAGTGAATGATGATGTTTACTAACACTTCTTGAGTGCCTAGATCCCCTATGATCATCCCTCCTATCATGAGATCTGGATGTTGTCACAAGTCTTGAATGTCGTTGCATGTCTTGCATTGGTTGTGTGTTTTGTACCAGAATATTTATTGATTTTCGTCTGCAAATTATTCAATCTTTGTTGTAGTTGAGTATTAATTTGGCTCTACTCTTCCTTAGATTTTATCAACCTTTAATTATTTTCTCTGTAGCTTTTCACTTCCCTCTACAAACTCTTCATTGTCTCAACCATATATATAGGCTCCACCATGCTTCTATGTCCATTGGATTTTGTTTCTGCATTTCCCGGACTAATATGCAACCCTCAGATTTAATCCTCATGGATATAAGAACCTTGTGAATCATTCATATCTCTAGTCCTTGTTTCTGAACCTGATATGATCTGGATATACCCGTAATTCTGCAAAAATGTGAATGCAACAATAATTGTTAGAATTTGTGTGTACTAAAAAATAATCATTAGTTAGGCTACAGATCCTTCATCTCAATTATGAAAAACATTGATGTGGTAATCCAGATCCTAGACCTTCGAATATAATATCCTCTGAATTTTCTTTATGATTATTATACTTGTACCTCATTCTGTGTTATGAGCTAAAAGTTATGGCTTTTTGAATTTGTCATTTCTACTCTCTTGTGCCATTTTTCACTAGTGCCATCTAGCCGATAGGCCATCTTCCGCCACTTATAGAAGAAAATCTAGTGAGAACCACGAAAACTTGTATATCAGGCACTGATAGTATTCTTTATAGTGAGTACACAACAAATTTCAAATTGGTACTTTGGTGTTCCTTTCAAATTCTACATCAATTTGGAATTGTCAACTTTTCCTTTTTTGCATTTCCTCTAGAATTGAATTTTTAGCGAAAAATATTATCTCCCAAATTGAGTAAAACAATGAAAACTTTAGTAAGACAAAAAAAAATTGCTCTCTAAGGAGCTATAATGTCGAATAAATATTTTTTTTTAGATTTGTGATCTAGGGTCCATTTTTCTCCTTTGAAGATCTCAAAAATCCTCAAAAAGTGGCTCGGAATAGCGAATTTTGGTCGGTTTCTGCATCCCCATTCCAAACCCCTTGGAATATGGCCAAAACCTCCACTGGGTTTCATCATGTTTTATTCCCCTACTCACTATAAAAATTTCATCAATAACAAAGCTTATGTCAAAGAGTACCACAATGTTATTTGAAAACCACTAATTTGTGTTTTCTAATAATTTGGAGTAGGATCCAAGTTAGCCTCACTAAAACTATTGTAGACCTCCTCACTGTGAACATACCCTTTAAATTTCATCAGATTCTAAGTTTTTATTCTCATGTTATGGCCAAAACAAGATGATTTCGTTTGTCACCTTCCTCCTATCTTTTCTTATGCAACAAGCTTTTCTTTTATTTTTTATCACATCACACCTTATAAACTTAGATTACCACACCAAATAAATTTTAGTCATGCGATGTATCGAACCACCAAAATTTATTCATTGCTCCTAATAAATATTTGCACGGAAATATATAGCATCTCGTAATTTTAACTCGTATGGTTTGTTTATCGCACCTCGTAAATTTATTTACTATGCCAAATAATTTTTTCACCATGCAACATATTGCATTCCACAATATTAGTCCATGTATCATATTTATCACACTTCATAAATTTATT
The DNA here is from genome assembly GCA_032191745.1 of Picea mariana. NCBI lineage: Eukaryota > Viridiplantae > Streptophyta > Pinopsida > Pinales > Pinaceae > Picea > Picea mariana. Next base: position 156,544 of record JASDQU010099999.1, read on the forward strand.
TTACGTGAATTATCGCACTTAAATTTTCTCCATGCGATACATCGTATCGCAAATTTATCTTTTCGATTTCTTCAAGTTTTTCTTCTAAATCCTTCTCTCCATCCTTCCTTATCTTTCTCAATTTTGGAAACTATCTTCTTGTGATGTATCGCACTGTAAAATTTTACGGTGCGATACGTCGCACCCTTCAAATTTTTGACATCTCCTGAAACTTTCTTCTTGTGTGATGTATCACACCAAAATTATTTTGGTGTGATACATCACACAACAACAAAATTCTTTTTGATCGATATGCAATTCTTCCCAAAAAAAATTCAAAATTTTTCTAGGTCTTGAGTTTACTTCCTTATTATTACATTGTGTCATATGAAAAATATTTTCATGCGATACACACCGTATTGCAAAAAAAATATTTTCATGTGATACACAATGTATTGCACGAAAAGTATTTTCATGTGATATGCAATTTCCTCAAAATTCTCTAAGTTAAAAATATTTGTTCTTCTTTTGCGAGGTATCGCACCAAAAATATTTAGGTGCAATACATCTCATCACAACAAAATTATTGTTATGTGATATATGAAATTCTTCAAATTTTTGAGAAAACTCTCTAAATTCTTTAGCCCATCCTCCTAGGTGAGATCCTTGTATCGCATGAAAAATATTTTCATACAATACGCACAAAATTTACAAGGTTTTTTTCAACATAGTCATTTTTCCAAAATTTTAAGCTTGCAACTATCATGAAACCCAATGAATCGGCATTCTAAGTTGTATTCAACCAATCAAATACCAAATCGACCCCCACACTAGATAACTCTATATAAAATCAAAATTTGAGGGTTTTTCCCACTTTAACACAAGAAAATTCTATTGTTTTGTAGCAAACCCTACAGGCCTAGTGTTCCAACCATGGCTCTAATACCAACTTGTAATGTTCCCATTACCATGAAAAAATGAAAAACTCTAATACCAATAAAAAACATATGCATGAAACATGATAAAAACACACATCCGACTATCATTGATTTTAAATTCTTGAATGCAAGTCATTTTAAGCATACACGGCAATTAAACTCAACAAGAAATAAGCACAGTGAATAAAAATACTTATCTTGCAATCAATAACACAACTGGTTGTAGACGTTGGACGTTCCACCCAACCATAGACTCTACTACTCCAATTCTCTCAGTAGTATGTCACCCCGAGCTGGTGCTATGAATCCACAAAGAAAGGATGTCTTTTATGGCTTTCTATTGTCCACTCAATAGTCGAATACCCAATAAAAATTGACAGCAAGCTAATTCCTACAGAAATTTCAATCCACGAGCTCTCTTTCCCCTCAACCTACACAACCCAAGGAATGGGATCCCCTTCTTTTCCATGCTATCATTTAGGCTATCCCAATTCCCTCCAGGACTCCAGCATAGGTTGGCAAGGAAATCTCTCCACTAGAGACTCCAAAAATTCCAACTATAAAAATAATCCTCACGGCAGCAATTTCACTTGCTCTTGGGTAATTTTCTCCATGTAAATCTCATCGACATGATGCATAGCCTAATATTCCATCCATTTACCAGCTTCAACAAGCTTCCCTCAATACCCACTATGGTTTCCCACTCTTTTCCCAACACCAAAACTCTATTTTCTCTCTTCCTCCTGCCTGGTAAAATTATCCTCTCTATATACTCAAATTTCCTTTTCTTCTTTCATGCATGCTTTGACTCTCACACTTTCTCAAAAATATTGTACCCATCCCATGCTCTAATAAATAGGTGAAATGACTCTTTCACCCACCTTCAATAACTAGGTAAGATGACTTTACCCACCAACCTATTACATGCATTCAATGATTGGTTTGATCCATAAAGGAGGTAAATATTAATAATGAAATGATTTTTAAAAGTGGCTTGAATTTATTAGGCATGTGAAAATTCCCCTTGGACCCCCTTTTAACCCCCTCTCTCTTGTGGAAACATAGCCCCTGTGACTTCATCCTTATCAATTTGTAGTCAATGATATATTTTATTTATTATTTTCAATGTATGATGTTTCCATATTACATCACTTGGCCTGCAGCCATAGATCACATTTACAAATATGCATCGCTAATATGGGCATTAAAAACTTGGGGTGTTACAATAATAGTTAAAATTATAAAATATGATTTATGAATTTTCAAAGGGAAAAAAAACTACTTTTTTATCGTATTTTAGAATTGTAACCTTATAGGTTTACTCGAATTTCAAGTGTAGGCACTCGTTGGGTACACTTGAAATCGAGTAAACCTATAAGGATATAAGTAGAAAATATGGTAAGAAAATGGTTTTCTTTCTTTCCCTCCAAAATATTAACCCTCATGGTTGACATCGTCATCTTGAATCATATTGGTTATTTTAAACTTGATGTTGATCGAACATTTCTTTTTTTTAGACCCATTTTTTATATCAACTTTCTCTAATGAAAACTTAAATTTCACTCTAGTGTAACTTCAAAATCAAGCAAAAAATAATCTTTATGTGAAAGAAAAACTGAAATACCAACTCCGTAGAAATTCCAAGGATGACTTTGATGCACTTTATTAATCGCAAGGAATAAATTAGTCTTCATTGACGAACTTTAGACACATTTATGGAGTTACTTCAAACTTTTGGTTTTGATCGATGTATTTTTTATCTCCAATGAGAGAAACATGTTATCAAAGCAAAATCTTCACTTTTAATGGCATTTGTATTTAACTTTCAACTCCGATCAAACACCAAGATTAACGTGGCGAAAAATTTCAAAGGATGTTTTCAACTTTCAAAATAAAAACAAAGTGTGTGCACTTCTCCGACAACTAAAAACAACCATCGAGGAATATTTGTGACTTTTAGTAGTAGAGAAAGTGGAGTTTCAACTCCGATAAAAGTGAAAGTTATCCTTCGATGCACAATTTAGAAGGCTATTTTTTAAAGTTTTTGACTTAGAGAGTTTTAAGTTTTTAAAGAATCAAAAACCAAAAAAAAAATGACTTGTTTAGAGTAAAATTTTCATAAGAAATGGAAAAGTTAAAAAAACAATGTTCAAAATAGAATCTATGAAAATCAAAAGGATTAAAGAAAGTAGTACCCAAAAATTCAAATAAAAAAATAGAGTTTGTTGAAATCTCAACAAGAACCAAAGTTCATATGCCTCAAACATTGATGCCATAGCATTTTGGCCTCTTTAGTGTTGACGTGTTGACTACCATAGTAACAAAACAAACCATTTTCATTCCAAGAATACTTCCCAATTGGTACATATGATTGGATTTGTCACATTATCCCATGGCAACCACTTTAAAACCATCATTCATGTCCTTTCACAACCCATTAATCTGGAAAAAAATCCACCTTTTTGTTGGTGTGTGTAATTCAGTGAATAGAAAGAAGATCCAATCCAACCCCTAAAACATGAAGGACATATCCAAACTTCTTAGTGTCAATGATGATATCACCACATAAACTAGTAACCCTGAATTATCACCAATGACCACTTTCTCTCCCTTTTGTTGTCGTTAATTGGAGAGGTTTCAATGCTTTGGCAATAATCCATTCTTGCAAAGAAGAGACATAAGGGCCAATGTGCAAAGTGCACATCCAAATGTGCACGGTGATAAGATAGAATAGTGTTGTCTTCAAGAATCCCCTTGTAACGCCCTATTTGTTTTGCAAACTCTTCAATATTTTGAAGGAAACAAATACAAGATTTGAAGGTATGTCCCTCATTGTGATAGTGATTGCAAACAAACTTCTTCTTCTTGGAGGATTTTTTCTTTTCCCCTTAGCCTTTCTAGAATGAGTAGACATGGAATTTATATAAGCTTGACCTCAAGGAGCCTATCCTCCCATATTCCTCAATGTGACTTGTTTCTATATAGGATTAGTGAAAACCCCTCAAGAGAGGGAGTATCATAACTATTAATAAACAAAGGAATGCAAAAAATTATGATGGCAACAAATTTGAACACTAGAGAGATATTATTCAAAACAATACTTACATACTCTAAATTTGATTTATCCTTTCCCCCTAATGTAATGATGTCAACCTTTAGGGTCTTCGACTTCGTAATCCTCAATATTGTCAAATTAACCCATTTTGAGATTAGAAATAACAATTTTGACTTAGGTTCCATGAATGGTATTCATCATTCCAAAGAATGTCTTGAAGGTCTCTCAAATTTCCTTTAACATGGTGTTGTCCTTGGTGTGATGAATTAGATATGGATCGACATATAGGGTAATTAACGCAAGAGCTTCATCCTTCTTCACACATCTGAGGTCATAGTTATCATCAACATTAGTAGGAAGGATTTTCTAGAGGGACGGTGATTTGATCTACCTACATATTATAACTAGTGCTATTTAATTGGGAAAATATCCACTTGGAGTCTACAAGGTTCAAAGAAGAAGCCTTCTATATGAAGAAAAACAAAGTCTTCATAAGTTTGTCTTGATAAATCCAAGAGGGAAAGAGAGGTGTTACTTCTTCCAAAACAAATTCAAAGAGTGTTATCTTATGTTTTTAAAATGTTGCAATGTCATTCCATATGTAGTGGTAGGGTTCCTATCTATTTAACATGTTTCCTATGGAACTATAACTTCTAGAGAGAAAAACAGTCATGAAGATATTGGAGTCGCTATCATGAAATTTCAACCACATGTATCAATTGTTTGCATTAACTTTGTGCAACGTTATGCTAGAATTAGTTTTTCTTTACAAAACAAGTGATCATGGCATGGCCTGTGTTTGTTTTACACCCTATTCCATGAAGGCCATCTTTTGAATATCTCTATGATTTTATAACCCTCGTAGTCATGTATTTCCACTAAGATCAATGCATTTTTTCCATTCTCTATCAACAGTAATCAATATCCCCTCCATTCACATCCTCAACAATTCCACAAGTCTATAATTTTCAGCTTGCCTAGGATTAGTAGGGTCGTACTTCCCTAGTTTATGTAGTGTTTTTGGAACTTCTTTACTTTGTCCATTTCCTTCCAAAAGATTACCTATTGGTTTTGTTTACTTTCTTCTTTAACTCGAGCCCGTTTTTTTCTCCTTTCTTCTCCTTTGATCAAATTCCTCATTAAACCATTTTGAACCATTTAGGGGCCTTCTTTCCCTCATGATCTCAATTTTCCCTCACTCACTCCTTACAGTTACCCTCAATGGCCTTTCTCAACCCTCCACATCCTATCATTTGTAATGGCCCAATATTCTAACCGAGATAAATATAGAAACTACCCAATTAAATAACCATTGATTTGTAATACAAGGAAACCTCAATAAAATTTAGGAGCAGTGAGAGGAGCGGAACTTACCTAAAACCAACACACCTGTAATCTGGTGAAATCGGAATGTAGCAATACCTTGATATTCAACCTGACCAACTACAATAGGAAGTGGGGGATGACTATCCACCCAACCACCACTCAATCATCATGACTAAGATCCCCCTAGCCCTCAATCTCCTACTATGACAGTTATTCGTATCATTGTCCTCAAATTGTCCAAGCAAAATGAGATGTCATTTTCTCCTGCTTCTATGTCTTTATATAGATTCCATCCATGGTAAGAAACTCGATCAATTAATTCTTTATTATATTTTAGGATTTCTCCATATTTATCATTAATTATTTTACCATTTTCTTTTATTACTCCAAACATTTATTAATAAGTAATTATTATGATCCCCTTTAAAGTAATTATTATACTTCCTTAATATAATTATTCATTTATTTATTTAATAATAATATGGTAATGATCCCTTTAGGATAATTAGTGTACTTTATTATTATTATTATTATTTAAATAAATAATAATAATTTGGGGTATTGTTGGACACACCTGCCACACTTAGAGGGGGGGTGAATGAGTGTGGGGCTCTTTTTCACAAAACTTCCCTCTTGCACAAAAACTCATCAATTAGCATTCAACATATATTCATTACCCATTGTTGTCATTTATAACCAATTAGATGTGAGCACATATCAACAACATATATCAGCAATATATCATCAACAAATTATCACCACAATGAACACAAAGAACACAAGATGTATGTACAATTTTATTTTTATTACGGACTACAAACCTTGGGGTTTATCAGCAACAACTGAATAGAGTACAACTATGTAAGATCACCTGCTCTATAATGCAAGACTCGGCTTACACCCTCAGCACCAACTGAGATGAGGCAAAAATCCTCAACAGATGTCAATCTGTCAACAGGTACGCAACTTGTCAGTAGTGCAGCCCGCGTGTGCACACGCCCTGGCTCACTACAGCCCGCGTGTGCATGCACCCTGGATCACTACAGCCCGCGTGTGCACACGGCCAGTGTATAATGAAAAAAGCGTATGCTTCTGAGCAACTAGGGTTTTTCTTTGCTTCACAT
>JASDQU010099999.1:214995-228765 GCA_032191745.1 Picea mariana
ATAGGTTCAGGATATCCTGCAGAAGTCCAATGACAAGTACAAACAACACCATGATCAACATCGGGTGTCACATAAGTTCCAAGTGGGCGACAAAGTTTGGTTGCACTTGCAGAAAGAACACCTTATAGGACCCCATTGGAAGCTTCGACCACTTTGTTATGGGTTGTAAACCATCACCAAGGTCGTGGGGGATAATGCTTTTGAGCTCAACATTCCTCCTTTCCTTGGCTTGCACCCAATGTTCAACGTGGATCTCCTTCGCTCTTATTTCCCACCATTATTAGACACCTCAAAAGTAGTAGAACAAGTGACACCATAAGAGCTCAACCCCGAGTGCATACAAAAGGTATCCAATGATCATATTGTAGACACATAGATCAAGGGAACTCAACAACAAAGGATCCAGCTTTATCGAGTCGTCAAAGCATGGTAGCTCTTGCACCAAGGCAAGTGGCTCACTCGGGGCCAAATTCAACAGAAATTTCCTCATCTGATGGGGGACCTCAACACAATGGAGAACATTTCTTCCTAAGGAGGTATGATTGATCCAGGTGGATATCGGTGGCCACCCATCTTTTCCAACTGGCTCAAAACAATTTTCTGGCAATTTTGGCAATTTACTATTTTTAACAGTTTTAACTTTCGAGGCCATTTTGAGGGCCTAAATGAAGGTTTTTCGGCATCAACCTTTTCAATAATAGTTTAAGGCATGATTAATCCCCCAAAATGAATCTCCTTGACTATACCTTTCCAACGAGCTATCATACGCCTAAAACGAAGATCGTATGCAAAAGTTACGACCCCGAGAAGTTAATGTACCAGCTTACCCAAATGGGGCCCACATGACTTTTGGTGCTTCATCTCCTAGGGTTAGGTTTTTGGATGTCTAGGGTTTTTGGAATTTCTGTTTATTGTAAAAAGACCTTCAGAGCCTCATTGTAATCATCTTCTAGTGAATGAGCGCAACCGTCACATTTCTTCTCATAGATAAGTCGCCACCATTCTAGCAAGTTTGTTTCCGTTGCATTTTACAATTTCATCTTATTTCCTTCTTGAATAGAAAACCAGTTTTACTGTATCTCTATTATTTTTTGTTAAGTACATATTAATAATCTGTATTCATTTCTTTCCACTCATAAAATCCGGATCACCTTGAATCCAAACTCATCTTGACCATGAATGAATGCACCAATGTGTGTGAATTGTGCTTGATTCTTCTCCATGACTAAAGATGTTCCTCACATGTTGCATAAAACTATATGTAACCTTTATGTAACTCTATTTTTCTATACTTTCCACATCATACCACTGTGGATTGAATGCACCATTGCCATATCATGTGGTTTGTTGAGTTAATTCGACCTATAATGAATCCTCTCTATTGGTTGATAAGACTCATTCTTTCTACACAATACATTTTATATGCTCACACATGGAGTCAAGTGTCTAATGAACTTATTCCAATGAAGGAGAATCTGCCTTTGAAGTAAATGAAGTTGACTAGACACTCAATAACATTAAAAAATATATCTTATCTTGAACCAAATCTTGTCATTCAAAATCAATCCCCTAGCTTCCATTCCAACCTCAAGTTTCAATTGTCTTCAATTCATCAACATGTCATTAATATCTATGACACACAATGCTCTATGTGCCTTAAACAACCATTGAAGTAGAATATAAAATTTTGGAAAATGAGTATTTGCTGGTTTCATCAGCCACCAACATTTATATGCTTGCAAAGAACATTAGACTAGATATAGCATTTTCCCTTTCATTGTACAATTTATGGACTACAAGAAATACAGTCTCTAAGTGCAAGGCACAATTTTGTTTAACAAGGGTTTGTTCCTATGCCTTGCTTATCCATTCACTTAGGTTTGGCTAAAGAGCTTTGTCAACCTCCATTTTCTCTTGATTTTTGAGAACATTGTGAAGTTTTCCATATCTTAGGGGATTTTATTGTTTATGGTCCTCATTTACAACTTACACCATTTCAAAGAAGGGAGAGTATGCTACATTAAGAAATGTTTCACGAATAAAAATATGCAATTGCAAGGTCATTTTTTCCTATGTTCAGTTTCATCCTTGAAGCTTAGACAAGGATGGAATTTAGGGAATAGCTTTCCATTTTGGGGGAATATTAGAAGATTACATTGTAAATACGACTTTGCACGAATAGAAGAAAGATTTGTAAGGGCATTGACAGTACTAGTATTAAATGATTGTGAAGAAACACTTGATTCATTCAACGACACCGTTTCTTTATCATTCACTTCATCAACACATGGTTAGTTTTAATGGTTTCACTTACAAAAATATAGTAACTAGGAAGCCACATCAAATGCACGTTCATTCTTGAATAACTCTCTTTCAATTTTTTATTACACAAATTACTTATATTTATCTTTGCATCTCCTCCCTAACATCAATAATTAAGAAAAATTCCCACAAAGTGGACTTGAGTTCAATTTTCAATGCCAAAACTAAAACATACCCACCCTCGATTAACACGACAACCATGTCTATAAACATTTGACCACATGTGTAAACATTTACCCATTGCATGAAGGCCTTGTCCTTTTTAAGAAAAAACTCCACCAACACTTAAACATAACCATCCACAATTGTATCTCTTTGCACAAAACAAAGTTTGTTAAGTGCAAAGTCATTGTTTACAATTGAAGAATTCATGGCTAGTCACGAGAAATTCAATTACAATTAAGAATTGCTTCCCACAAGCACTCACAACATGAACTCTTTGCACACATTGAATGTGTGAAAGAAAAAATAAATACAATTGCACTTTAGCCTCTCGAGGGCAAGTCAATATCTAGATTCATTTTTACTCATTGTTTACCTTTTTTTTTCATTTCTTTTATTGTTATCAATTTTTTAATAAATCTATAATTTAATTTTAAAATAGATGAGGTTGAGGGGGGCGTGGTTGACTGGTGATTATCCTCCTTGGGTACATCTCCCAATCCATAGGGATGTCCTTCGATTGATCACTAACATCCTTAAAATGGTTGGGGGTTGGGTTGGGGGGAGATGTTCCATCGCTATCTCGACCTTGCTTGATTGTAGCCAAGGTAAAAAGAGAGATTCTAGTGTGAGCCGAGTAATATTTAGTAAACAATCAATAACAAAGGAAAAAATAGTTGCAATAAGAAAGAAATAAGACTATTTTTTTATGAAGTCCTTCAAAATTGAACACATTTTCCTCAAAGATCTCATCAGTGACGAGGATAAGAGTGGAGTTTCTTGTCACAAAAATCGATCATATATACGGAACCCTTCCAAAGGGATGGGATATAATTTTTTTGAAAAATTTCCAACCTTTTGTAAAACAAAGCAATTGATGCCTAGTATTATACACACGCTAGGGTTTGAGTGGTTTTGAGATAATGATTAGTTGTGAACATCTTGTAGATGTGAGAGCATGAATACAATCCTTGGAGGGGGTCACCCTCCCCCTTTGGATGCATAGGTCTTGACCTTTGTGCCCTTATTTATGCCCTCGAGAAAGCCTCAAAGTCTCAACCTTCATGCTTTGTCAAGAAAGTGGACAATATCCTTGAGGTTCCTCTCCTTGTTTCTAGCTCTTGGCACATGGCCATTGCTTTCATTGGAATAGGCTTGATCGATCATTTTGGTTTAAAAGAACTTGCACGTTCTAATTAATGGAACCTCTTCCACTACTTCTGTGGTAGAGGGTTTTATGTGGTTTTGTTTGAAGCAAAGTGTTACAGGGACCTACTATTTGGAAATGGGCCTTATTTCTTTGGACCCAAAGGAATGTACTTGAATATATGGATTCTTGACTTCGAACTAGAGCTAGATGTCCCTTTTTCTCTATCGATTTGGGCTTGTTTGCCACGATTGGATTTGCATGAGAGATTTGATTAAATTCGAAAATCTAGCTATCCTCTAAGAGATCAAGCTTGAAGCAGCTGAAATACTTAATCTCAACGAAAGACATCGAAGAAGGTTTGTAGGTATTGCCGTGAGTTCAAGAGGAGCATTAGGAGGTATGTGTACTCTTTGGTACAACTCTACATTTATGTTGGAATTTTATCATCAAACACAACATTGGACCTTAACATGTCTTGCGCATCAAAATTGAAGTATCATATATCATATTTTTATTGTTTAGGTCCCCAATTTTTTATAAGGAAAACTGTTCGTGTACTTTGCAGGCCTTAAAAGTCTTCGAGGTCACTAAGAACAACATTGTCATTGGTGACTTCAATATGGTTTTGAATAGAAAATAAAAAATATGTGGTAGTATAGTCATGGATCCTTGTAGAGAAAATATGGAGGATTTCATGATCGATTGGGATTTAGTAAATGTCAAACCTTTGAAAGGAAAATATACTTGGTTGAATAGGACATTTAGACCTAGTCATATATCTACGAGGCTAGACTATTTCCTCATTTAGAGTGACCTTTTGTTAAGCAACTACATCATAACTTCTAGGAYCATTCCTTCCATTGTTTTTGATCATACGTCGAGCTCTCTTCTATTTCATCATTCCCAAGATTTTTGGCCTCTTACATTTAGATTCTATCCCCTTTGGCTTACGATTTGTAGAATTATGGAGATTATTTCAATTGAACGCGGGAAGTCGATTATAGGGTTGCCCAAATTTATTTGGGAACAAAAACTAAAAGTAGTCAAGGAAGCCCTCAAGGAATGGGTGAAGTCCTCATTTGTATCTCAGAAGTTTTATTTTTTTATTTTATTTTTATTTTTATCACAGTCTCAGCTTGAAGATCTCCAATCAAGAATGGGAAAGGAAGAAATCACAAAACAACATCATGTAGAGGAGAGATCTCTTTGTAGTACGATTTAAAAAGTACCTAGTTCATAGGAAGAGATGTGGCATTGAAAATCTAGGAGTCTATGGCTTTAATCGGGGGACAATAATACACCTCCTTCGATTGAAAAAGAAAAGGAGCTTAGAGAAAAATTAGAGAAATTTTGAGGTCTAAAATGGGCCTTCTTAGGAAAATAATAAAAGAAGAGATGGATTTTCAAAGGAAAAGAAAGAAAATTACTTTTTTTAATTGTATTTACCACCGATCTCCTTATAACTTTACTCAAATTTCAAGTGTAGGGACTTGTTGTATGAAGAATTAAATTCCACATCCAATGAATATCCACTTTGCATACTTTTGATAGGCCCTCAATGAGATAAATTAGAATTACATAAAACAAAATATGTTTTTTTAGAAACATGTATTTTTAGTGTCTTATGCTTGAAATTTGAGTAAACGTATTAAAAAAGTAGTTTTTTTTCTCCCAAAAGTATTTACCCTTATGGTTGACATCATCATCTTAAATGGTTCTTTTGAAGTAGATGTTCATAGCACATATTTTGTTTTGAGACCCATTTTTGACCTCAAATTTTTTCTAATGGGACTTGCCCTTGACAAAGCTCCATGGATTGATGGTTTTACCCTTCACTTTTTTTTTTCGGGCCTATTGGTATGCCATTAATCATGACTTGAAGCACATGCTCTTGCATGTCCAAAAGAAGCATAAACTTCAGGTCAATACAAATTCCTGTTTAGCGCTTATTCCGAAGGAGGTGAATCCATCAACGTTCTTCAAATATTGATCTCTCTCTTTGTGTAACTCTTATAAAATCCTCACCAAAATCATGGCTAACATACTTAAGATCCTTTTGAAGACCTTTGATAATTAGGGAGACTTCATGCAGAACAACAAATAAGAGACTATAATTATGGTCCAAGATGAAATAAACTCTAGTAGAGAGAACAAGGACAAAATGATGATTATTAAAATAGATATGGTCTAGGTGTTTCATTGGGTAAGGTAGTATTTCCTTTATTCTTCTTTGCAAACTTGAGTTTAATGATAAATTTGTGCAATGGGTTAAAACTTGTATCAATAGTGCATGGATTGCACCCTTAGTTAATGGAAGCCCATTGACATTTTCAAAGGCAACAAATGATTACGATAGGGCTGTCCCCTCTCCCCATTATTATATATTATAATGGATGAGGTGTTGAGTAGAAATTTGGAAGTTGAAAGTGTTATTGGTAACTTTCATGGAATGAATTTGGTTGGTGTTTTCAAAGGAATGAATCATTCACAATTCACATATGATACTCTTTTATTGGTAGGGGCCTCAATCCTAGTTGTCGAGTGATTTAAACGGTGAAAGTCAAATTTATGGTTTGAACACTAGCCCACAACTTCTTCATTATATATCGAGAATTTTAAAGTTCCCTTCTTTGGAGTCCTGAGGCACTTTTAAATACTTTGGAATGTAGATATCTCTTCGTTATCTCTCTGCTTAGGTTTAGCAAGGCATAATTAAGCAAGATCAAGAATAAATTTCAGTAGTGGCATTGCAATGGTTGAACCTTGCATGTAAGATCGACCTCATAAAATTTGTGTTGACAACCTTCCCATTTACCAATGCTTGAAAATGTTAGCTCCCATTGGAATTATGAAAGAATTTGCGAGAGAAATTCACAAATTCCTGTGGTAGGGGGGAAAGCCAGACCATAAAAAAGTTCTATTTGATTAATTGGAACATCATCAGATCTCTTAGAGATTGAGGTGGCCTTGGCATCAAAGATCCTTTAATTATTAATATCAATTTGGCAGCAAAGATTCTTTGGAGATTAATCTATGGCAAGTTTGAATGGTGAATAAATCCCTCAAATAATACTTTCAGGGAAATTAGAAGTGTTATTTGGACTATTTGCTAGATAACAAGAAGGATCACATATTTGGAAATTAATTTCACTATGGCACTTTTTATCCAATCCAAGCTTACTTGGTATGGTAAAATGATCAATATATAGAGCATGTTTTTTGTTGGTGTTATCCCTTGAGATGTTCTAGGTTGTTATTGGAACGATGCCGAGGTACCATAGGGGCCAAGACTTAGGATGAATCCTAAACACAGATTTGCAGTAAAATAATTGTGCAATTTTAGGAAGTTTTTCCCTCACTTTCTTAAAATTAAAGGACCTCAAACAATCTCAATTCAATTGACAAATGCTCTCAACTAATTGGATAAACCTCCCCTCTCTTTAATGACATTGCTGTCATGGGGATCGGGGATAACCCATGTTGGATAACGTTCATCGCGTTTCGGTGACGACGACGTCCAAGATGATCTCCACTGTTAATATTTCACCAAAACTAAGAGAGCCGTTGATATGGGTTCGACTAAAAGCCAAAAATGGTTAAGGCATTGATCGGTCACACTGGGTCACCTTAGATACATGGCGATTTTTTATTGACCCATGATGGCGCTAATGCGATAGAAGAACATAACATGTGTCACCCCTTTTTGGTGTTTTGAACTATGCATTCGGTGGGTTCCTTGTGTCCATATAGAAACTGCTGATTAGCTTTGACAATGCTCCGTTGATGGACTGACGTGACACTCGACCAGGACGCTTCGAGGATCGAGAGAGGATCTGGACCGTTGATCCATCTTGCTTGAAAGATGTCTATGAGAAAATCTGGACCATTTATTGGGCTCACTTGAAAAGGGCTCGAGGGAAGATTTGGGCCGCCCATCGCAGGGGTATGGGTCTGGACCTCAAACATGGCTTCAACAAGGGGACTCTGAGACCACATCTCAACTGTCCATCTGGAGTTGCAAGGGGCAGTACGACGATATACGAGGGCTACCGATATAATTGGACCAAGAGAAATAAATCGGATAAGGCATGAACATTATTGTGCTTACGTCATCCTAGACGCATGGCACCTTCTCATTGGTCTGTGCTAGCACTGATGTGGCAGATAGATGGGACACATGTCACCTGATTTTGATGTGTTCACCTATTCATATGGCATGTTCCACTTGTCCATGTGGCGTTCTCTGATTGGCCCTGACAGTGCTTACCTGGAAAGCTGACGTTGCACTTGGCCGAGAGGTTTTGATACATGGGTGTAGATTTGGGTCATTGATTGGCCCCACTAGAGAAAGTTCCGAGACCTCATCTCGACTGTCGATCTGACATCATAGATAGGATTATATCTAGACTATTGATCACAGGTGCCTCTTCGGGGTGCTGTAGGATTTGTTTCAAAAGGGATTTCGAATGAGGAACTATGATAACCATTGATCCATCAGAGGAACTAGGAATGCATGAGAATCATAGATCTTGCTTGACCATGAACCAAAAAAAACAACTAAGGAAAAATTCATCATGCTGACACCATCCTGGATATGTTGTAGTTTTCTATTTTTCCACAGTGGTACTTACATGTCAGGGGAACAAGACACGTGTCACTCGGATTTGAGACTCTTACCTATGCATATGGTGGATTCCACATGTCCATGTGGCAACCACTGATTGGATCTGATAATGCTCTACTGGTGGGTTGACACGACACTTGGATGGGACAATCTGGATTGTTGATCGGAGGAGCCTCTTCAGAGTGCTTGAGGCTTGGATTTGAATGACTCTGAATATAAAACTGCGAAGTAAACCTTGATCATCGATCAAAGGAACAAGAGGACAAACGAGGGCTATTGATCTCGCCGTGTTCGAAAGAAAAAATCAGCTAACGAGGGTTGTGTTGGACATGTGGCCCCTTCTCATTGGCCCATGTTGGTGTTGATGTGGCAGAGGGGTGGGACATGCATCACCTATTTTTGATATACATTGGGGTGACTTTGGTGGGTTTCACATGTCCACGTGGTAGCTCTAGATTGATTTTGACAGGGTTCCATTGGCATGCCATGCTATCATCTCCTCTGCATTTTTTCGACGACAACGTCGTCACCGACACTGTGGAAACTTGTGTAAGGGGTTTATCTTTACATTTCCCTACAATGACCCTCAACATGATCTCTATCATTGATATGTCGTCGATGTGAGAAGAGTCGTTGATCTGAATCACTCAAAATATAAAAACCACTAAGGTAAAGGCCATCATGCTGACGTCATTCCGAACACGCGAAGGCTTTCTATTGGCCCACAATGGCATAGAGGTGGTAGGAAAATGAGACACGTGTCACCCAATTTTGACATATTTACCTATGTGTTTGGTGGGTTTCACATGTCCATGTGGCATTCTCTGATTGATTCTGAAAGTGCCTCGCTGGCGTGCAGATGTGGCCCTCGGTTGGGAGGCCTTAATATTTGAGAGAAAATCTGGACCGTTGATCTTCTTAGGGGCACCACTGATGGCACCTATCAATTTTGGGTCATTCGTCAGGGGTGCGCTTATTGGAGTGCTTGGGATCCAGGTCGTTAGGGGAACTTTGACGAGCGAACTATGATGACCGTTGATTTAAAGGTTGGATGCACAATGCAATTTGAGCTGTCGATCTTTTAGGGTCTGGAAAAATGTTAAATTTGTGCCTTTAGGCCGTGGTCTTGTGGCAATCCCTTGGGCTATTGACTCAACCCCCTTTTTCGCATGCGACAAAACTCCCTTTTAGTATTGCGACAAGCCCCTTTGAACTATGACAAGCCCCTTTGGACTGTGCCAAGCCCTGATAGATTAATTTTTTCCTTATGCACACAAGGGCATGGATTTTCTTGTTGTTTCTTCATTCTACCTAAGGAAAATTTGACTGTGAGAAGCATAGAAGCTTCATAAACTTGAATTTCTGCTTTCATCTTACTATATCTTGACCTTATAACCTCGATAAACCATCATACCAGGTCAGGGACAAATATGGTACTAACATTTGGCTGCAACAGGGACAACATGCCCCTGCGGTCTGCTAAGAACTGTAGAGTAAGTGGTTTCTTTTGTTGGGTTATGGAGTTTGCCCGAAAAGATACATCTTCTTTAGACTTGAAAATTGATCTGATTTGTGCCGCAAAAATGCTCAACAACTTAAGTTGTTAGAAACCTACCTACTTGCTGAAATAATGAATGGTGAATGAAGTAAAATTAAGAATTCACGAACATAAATGAGAAGGGATTATTTATGTACAGGGTAAGAAAATTTTGCAGTGATCAGTACTTCAAGAAATATTTGAGGAACCTCCCATTTACAAGAGCTCCAAATAGATCCCCATGTAGCTAAGCTAGATCATAAGTGTTGTTATCTTGGATTGCAATCACTTAGAAGGGTTTAAGTCAAATATGATCAAACTTTCCGTGTTTTCCTTTAGTTTCCTTTCGAGCATCCCATTTCAGAACCAAATCACTTCCATGAAATTTATTTCTTTGGTCCTTTTATCAAATATTTCTTTTATTCTTGCTTGATGAGCTTGAGACTTTATCTGAACTTGCTCTCTTACCTGCTGAACTTCAATCAAATGATTCATTCTTCTCTGCATGTCATTTGATTCCGCCTCCTCATTTTCGAGTAATTTCAAAATAGGGAGGCTAAGTTGAATGGGGAAAGTGGCTTCCAACCCATACATTAGCTGAAAAGGGGAAGTTCCAATGGCCCTCTTGATGCTAACTCTGTCTTCCCAGACAACATATTTCAGGTGGGAATCCCATGCCTTCTTATTTTGAGATAACATTTTCTTGATGATCTTGATAAGGTTCTTATTGGTGGATTCAACCAAACCATTTACCTGTGGATGGTAAGCAGTGGAGTGTCCCATTTTTATGTTATAGTCATGGAAAAACTCAACCAAGTTGACAAAATTGAAGGCATGCACATTATCAATAATGATCTTTCTTGGGCACTCAAATCTAGACAAGATATTTTCTTCTAGGAACTTCATGATGACTGTATCTGTGGCTGCCCTTGTTGGTAGGGCCTCTATCCAATTTGTGAAATAATTTGTGGCTGTCAAAATCCATTTGTGTTGTCCACTTGAACTTGGGTTAATCTCGCCAATGAAGTCTAATCCCCACCACTAGAAAGGTGTCTCAACTTTGATTGGATTTAGGGGGAGGGGAAACAACTTCTGCTTTATTGCAAATATTTGACATTCTACACATGCTTGAACCAAGCCATTTATATTATAAAATAAAGACTACTAGTAATACCCAACTCTAAGGATCTTGTATGCAGTGGCTCTCCAAGCATGGTGACCCCCACACATACCCTTATGAAACTCAATGATTATTCCCTCAATTTCTTCTTCAGTGAGACAATTTAGTAGGATTCCCCCTGGGTCCTTCCAAAACAGGTTCTCCCCAAAAATGTAATACTTTACAACCTTAAGCTTAATAGACCTAGCTCTAACTTTACCCCATGCTGGTGAGCAGCTGAAATTTCGCAAATAAAAGATGATGTCTTTATACCAATCAGACTGAGAAAATTTAACACTTACCTCTAAGGATGGTTCTTGTGTTTCATCCTCTTCAGATTATGTTGCCACAAGGTTTGTGGACATTGAATTCAACCAACAATTTGGCTAGTCTTGTCCTTTTACTAGCTTTGTGGAATTCATCTCCACGTCATACTCCTGAATCTTAGCAATCCACTTACCTCTTTTTCCCTCACTATTAGGATGTGTGAGAATGTCCTTTATAGTGGTGGTAGGTACATAAGACAATATTTTAGAGTGCAATATATATCTTTGAAAGCCTTTAATGCATTCACTAACGCATAGGCATGCTTTTCCATGCTATTATATTTCAGCTCAACATCCCTCAGGGCCTTACTGAAAAAGGCTATGGGATGCTCTTGATTTTCTTCATTCTTCTGCAACAACACAACAACTATAGTATGAACTGATGCGAAAGAGAAAATGAGAAACTCTTTATCATAATTTGGGCTAATGAGAACTGGAGCTTCTCCCAAGGATGTTTTGATCTACTAAAAGGATTCTTTGGCTTCAACTGTCTACTTGAATTCATGGTATTGTTTCAACATTATGATATGTTTCACCATTTCAATGAAATTGGGGACAAAAATTCTCAGAAAGCCTATTTTACCTAGGAAAGATTCTACTTCTTTCTTGTTCTTAGGTTGAGAAATTTGTTTGATTGCCTCCACCCTTTTCGGATCTATCTTCATCCCTTCTTTGGATAATAAATGGCTAATAATATTTCCTTCTTCCATAGAAAAATAAGACTTCTTGGGGTTTAAGGACATCCCAAACTTCCTACACTTCACAAAGGTTTTCCTTAAATGCTTGATGTGATCCTCATCTGTCATGGAGAAAACAATCATGTCCTGAAGGTATATGACAATGAACTTGTCTCTCTCACCCACAAAAATAATGTCCATAGCTCTCTGAAAATTTGCTTCTGCATTTATCACACCAAAAGGCATTTTGTCATACATGAAAGTCCCCCATGGTGTTGTGAAAACTGTTTTCTCTATATCATCTAGGTGCATGGCCACTTGGTTGTATCCTGAAAAACCATCCATTATGGATATCCTGTTTTCCCCTACTACTTTCTGCAATATATGATCCATCTTGGGCATGGGGTAGTTATCCTTTAATGAACATTTATTCAGGTTCCTAAAATCTACATACAACTTTATTTGCCCACTCTTCTTCCTCACTGGAACTAAATTAGCAACCCACTTAGAGTATCTTAAGGGGATAATAATTTGGGCATCTAATAATTTTCTCACCTCTTTATCAATGGTAGGAAAAGGAAGAGGATTAACTTGTCTAAGATTTTGCTTGAAAGGATTGGTACCATGTTTGAGAGGTATTTAGTGTTGGATGATACTGGTATCATAAGTTTTCAAGTCCTTGTATCTCCATTCAAAAACATCATGTATTCTTTGAACAACTGCAAATACTGTGCCCTATGATCAACATGAATAGTTTTTGATAGCTTAATATATTTAGGATATTTTTCAGTCCTAATATTATATTCCTCAATGCTATCATATTTGGGGAGGACTGCTAGTTTGACAGGTACACCATTTCTATCAAACAACTGTTCTAAAGACACTATTCCTTCGGGAATGAAGTTATTCTTGAGTTGCAAGAATTTATGCTCAGCCATGTAATGCTAAATTTAGGAATCTATTCAACTTCCCCACCAATCTTTTGTTTGTTGTCCTCTTCATCATCATAATCGATATGAATATTTGCAAAATCATCTATCACTTCTTTGAACTTTTTGATATGCTGATCATATTCAAAGACTCTCCAGTATTTGATATTATCAGGAAATGAAGGTCTATATCTCTTCTCGATCTCATATTTAAATTGAGGGGTGGTTGGTACTTTAAAGGTATTGGTAGCTACTGCTAGGGAATCAACTGGCTGATTAAACTCTCTCAAAACAACAAAAATATTGAAAGCTACATAAAAATGATAAGTAAGATCCCATACTTGATTCCTGTACACCCTCATTATTGGATGCCTTGTTTGATAGGAGCCTCTAACTTGCTGCACAACTAGCTTTGAATCTCCAAATACAACTAGTTTGGTAATTTGCATTTTTTTCGCTGCCTCCAGGCCTAAGATCAAGGCTTCATATTCAACTACATTAGTTGTGGCCTCGAACTCTAGTTTGTAGGACAAATGGATTTTTTTTTGGTGGGAGAGATGATAATTATACTAGCTCCAATTCCTTCTTTTGAGCATGCACCATCAAAAGCATTTTCCATATTCCATCTACTTCCTCCATAGGGCTTACAAGAGGATTTGCAAGCATTGGGGTTTCATTATACTTTCATTTACAAACACGATACAACAACCCAAATATTCATCAACAAAATATATGGGATGATTCGCAAGGTTGCTCTAATCACTGACCACATAAGAAAATTTCGTTTCTCAGTACAACCTTTTGAGCTCTCCTCCAAAAATTGGTACAATGGCTTAAGTCATATCCATCTTCATAGTGACTCCCAATTTGCGTGCGCAAGTTCT
>JASDQU010099999.1:228785-257310 GCA_032191745.1 Picea mariana
TCAACATTCCTCCTTTCCTTGGATTGCACCCAGTGTTCAACGTGGATCTCCTTCGCTCTTATTTCCCACCATTATTGGACACCTCAAAAGTAGCAGAACAACTGACACCAAAAGAGCTCAACCCCGACTGCATACAAAAGGTATCCAATGATCATATTGTAGACACATAGATCAAGGGCACTCGACAACAAATGATCCAGCTTTATCGAGTCGTCAAAGTAGGGTAGCTCCTGCACCAAGGTAAGTGGCTCACTTAGGGCCAAATTCAACATAAATTTCCTCCTCTGATGGGGGACCTCAACACAATGGAGAAAATTGCTTCCTAAGGAGGGATGATTGATCCAGGTGGATATCGGTGGCCACCCATATTTTCCAACTGGCTCAAAACAATTTTCTGGCAATTTTGACAATTTACTATTTTTAACAGTTTTAACTTTTGGGGCCATTTTGAGGGCCTAAATGAAGGTTTTTTGGCATCAACCTTGTCAATAATATTTTAAGGCATGATTGAGCCCCCAAAATGAATCTCCTTGACTATACCTTTCCAACGGGATATCATACGTCTAAAACGAAGATCGTATGCAAAAGTTACGACTCTGGGAAGTTAATGTACTAGCTTACCCAAACGGGGCCCACATGACTTTTGGTGCTTCATCTCCTAGGGTTAGGTTTTTGGATGTCTAGGGTTTTTGGAATTTCTGTTTATTGTAAAAATACCTTCAGAGCCTCATTGTAATCATCTTCTAGTGAATGAGCGCAGCCGTCACATTTCTTCTCATAGATAAGTCACCACCATTCTAGCAAGCTTGTTTCCGCTGCATTTTACAGTTTCAGCTTATTTCCTTATTGAATAGAAAACCGGTTTTACTGTATCTCTGTTATTTTTTGTTAAGTACATATTAATAATTTGTATTCATTTCGTTCCACTCATAAAATCCGGATCACCTTGAATCCAAACTCATCTTGACCATGAATGAATGCACCAATGTTTGTGAATTGTGCTTGATTCTTCTCCATGACTAAAGATGTTCCTCACATGTTGCATAAAACTATATGTAACCTTTATGTAACTCTAGTTTTCTATACTTTCCACATCATACCACTGTGGATTGAATGCACCATTGTCATATCATGTGGTTTGTTGAGTCAATTCGACCTATAATGAATCCTCTCCATTGGTTGATAAGACTCATTCATTCTACACAATACATTTTATATGCTCACACATGGAGTCAAGTGTCTAATGAACTTATTCCAATGAAGGAGAATCTGCCTTTGAAGTAAATGAAGTTGACTACACACTCAATAACATTCCAAAATATATCTTATCTTGAACCAAAGCTTGTCATTCAAAATCAATCCCCTAGCTTCCATTCCAACCTCAAGTTTCAATTGTCTTCAATTCATCAACATGTCATTAATATCTATGACACAGAATGCTCTATGTGCCTCAAACAACCATTGAAGTAGAATATAAAATTTTGGAAAATGAGTATTTGCTAGTTTCATGAGCCACCAACATTTATATCCTTGCAAAGAACATTGGACTAGATATACCATTTTCCCTTTCATTGTACAATTTATGGACTACAAGAAATACAGTCTCTAAGTGCAAGGCACAATTTTGTTTAACAAGGGTTTGTTCCTATGCCTTGCTTATCCATTCACTTAGGTTTGGCTAAAGAGCTTTTTCAACCTCCATTTTCTCTTGATCTTTGAGAACATTGTGAAGTTTGTCATATCTTAGGGGATTTTATCGTTTATGGTCCTCATTTACAATTTACACCATTTCAAAGAAGGAAGAGTATGCTACATTAAGAAATGTATCATGAATAAAAATATGCAATTGCAAGGTCATTTTTTCCTATGTTTAGTTTCATCCTTGAAGCTTAGACAAGGATGAAATTTAGGGAATAGCTTTCCATTTTGGGGGAATATTAGAAGATTACATTGTAAATACGACTTTGCACGAATAGAAGAAAGATTTGTAAGGGCATTGATAGTACTAGTATTAAATGATTGTGAAGAAACACTTGATTCATTCAACAACACTGTTTATTTATCATTCACTTCATCAACACATGGTTAGTTTTAATGGTTTCACTTACAAAAATATAGTGACTAGGAAGCCACATCAAATGTACGTTCATTCTTGAATAACTCTCTTTCAATTTTTTATGACACAAATTACTTATATTTATCTTTGCATCTCCTCCCCAACATCAATAATTAAGAAAAATTCCAATTGAGTTCAATTTTCAATGCCAAAACTTAAACATACCCACCCTCGAATAACACGACAACCATGTCTATAAACATTTGACCACATGTGTAAACATTTACCCATTGCATGAAGGCCTCGTCCTTTTTAAGAAAAAATTCCACCAACACTTAAACATAACCATCCACAATTGTATCTCTTTGCACAAAACAAAGTTTGTTAAGTGCAAAGTCATTGTTTACAATTGAAGAATTCATGGCTAGTCACGAGAAATTCAATTACAATTAAGAATTGCTTCCCACAAGCACTCACAACAAGAACTCTTTGCACACATTGAATATGTGAAAGAAAAAATAAATACAATTGCACTTTAGCCTCTCGAGGGCAAGTCAATATCTAGATTCATTTTTACTCGTTGTTTACCTTTTTTTTTCATTTTTTTTTTATTGTTATCAATTTTTTAATAAATCTATAATTTAATTTTAAAATAGATGAGGTTGAGGGGGGCGTGGTTGACTGGCGATTCTCCTCCTTGGGTACATCTCCCAATCCATAGGGATGTCCTTCTATTGATCACTAACATCCTTAAAATGGTTGGGGGTTGGGTTGGGGGGAGATGTTCCATCGCTATCTCGACCTTGCTTGAGTGTAGCCAAGGTAAAAAGAGAGATTCTAGTGTGAGCCGAGTAATATTTAGTAAACAATCAATAACAAAGGAAAAAATAGTTGCAATAAGAAAGAAATAAGACTATTTTTTTATGAAGTCTTTCAAAATTGAACACATTTTCCTCAAAGATATCATCAGTGACGAGGATAAGAGTGGAGTTTCTTGTCACAAAAATCAATCATATATATGCAACCCTTCCAAAGGGATGGGATATAATTTCTTTGAAAAATTTCCAACTTTTTATAAAACAAAGCAATTGACGCCTAGTATTATACACTCGCTAGGGTTTGAGTGGTTTTGAGATAATGATTAGTTGTGCACGTCTTGTAGATGTGAGAGCATGAATACAATCCTTGGAGGGGGTCGCCCTCCCCCTTTGGATGCATAGGTCTTGACCTTTGTGCCCTTATTTATGCCCTCAAGAAAGCCTCAAAAGTCTCAACCTTCATGCTTTGTCAAGAAAGTGGACAATATCCTTGAGGTTCCTCTCCTTGTTTCCAGCTCTCGGCACATGGCCATTGCTTTCATTGGAATAGGCTTGATCGATCATTTTGGTTTAAAAGAACTTGCACGTTCTAATCAATGGAACCTCTTCCACTACTTTTGTGGTAGAGGGTTTTATGTGGTTTTGTTTGAAGCAAAGTATTATAGGGACCTACTATTCAGAAATGGGCCTTATTTCTTCGGACCCAAAGGAATGTACTTGAATAGATGGATTCTCGACTTTGCACTAGAGCTAGATGTCCCTTTTTCTCTATCGATTTGGGCTTGTTTGCGACGATTGGATTTGCATGAGAGATTTGATTAAATTCGAAAATCTAGCTATCCTCTAAGAGATCAAGCTTGAAGCAACTGAAATGCTTAATCTCAATGAAAGACATCGAAAAAGGTGTTTATGTATTTCCACGAGTTCAAGAGGAGCATTAGGAGGTATGTGTACTCTTTGGTACAACTCTACATTTATGTTGGAATTTTATCATCAAACACAACATTGGACCTTGCGCATCAAAATTGAAGTATCATATATCATATTTTTATTGTTTAGGTCCCCAATTTTTTATAAGGAAAACTGTTCATGTACTTTGCATGCCTTAAAAGTCTTCGAGGTCACTAAGAACAACATTGCCATTGGTGACTTCAATATGGTTTTGAATAGAAAACAAAAAATATGTGGTAGTATAGTCATGGATCCTTGTAGAGAAAATATGGAGGATTTCATGATCGATTGGGATTTAGTAAATGTCAAACCTTTGAAAGGAAAATATACTTGGTTGAATAGGACATTTAGACCTAGTCATATATCTACGAGGCTAGACTATTTCCTCATTTAGAGTGACCTTTTGTTAAGCAACTACATCATAACTTCTAGGACCATTCCTTCCATTGTTTTTGATCATACGTCGAGCTCTCTTCTATTTCATCATTCCCAAGATTTTTGGCCTCTTACATTTAGATTCTATCCCTTTTGGCTTACAAATTGTAGAATTATGGAGATTATTTCAATGGAACGAGGGAAGTCGATTATAGGGTTGCCCAAATTTATTTGGGAACAAAAACTAAAAGTAGTCAAGGAAGCCCTCAAGGAATGGGTGAAGTCCTCATTTGTATCTCTGAAGTTTTATTTTTTATTTTATTTTTATTTTTATCACAGTCTAAGCTTGAAGATCTCCAATCGAGAATGGGAAAGGAAGAAATCACAAAACAACATCATGTAGAGGAGAGATCTCTTTGCAGTACGATTTAAAAAGTACCTAGTTCATAGGAAGAGATGTGGCATTGAAAATCTAGGAGTCTATGGCTTTAATCGGGGGACAATAATACATCCTCCTTCGATTGACAAAGCAAAGGAGCTTAGAGAAACATTAGAGAAATTTTGAGGTCTAAAATGGGCCGTCTCAGGAAAATAATAAAAGAAGAGATGGATTTTCAAAGGAAAGGAAAGAAAATTACTTTTTTTAATTGTATTTACCACCGATCTCCATATAACTTTACTCAAATTTCAAGTGTAGGGACTTGTTGTATAAAGAATTAAATTCCACATCCAATGAATATCCACTTTGCATACTTTTGATAGACTCTCAATGAGATAAATTAGAAATACATAAAACAAAATATGTTTTTTAAGAAACATGTATTTTTAGTGTCTTATGCTTGAAATTTGAGTAAACGTATTAAAAAAGTAGTTTTTTTTTCTCCCAAAAGTATTTACCCTTATGGTTGACATCATCATCTTAAATGGTTCTTTTGAAGTAGATGTTCATAGCACATCTTTTGTTTTAAGACCCATTTTTGACCTCAAAATTTTTCTAATGGGACTTGCCCTTGACAAAGCTCCATGGATTGATGGTTTTACCCTTCACTTTTTTTTTCGGGCCTATTGGTATGCCATTAATCATGACTTGAAGCACATTCTCTTGCATGTCCAAAAGAAGCATAAACTTTGGGGCAATACAAATTCCCGTTTAGCGCTTATTCCGAAGGAGGTGAATCCATCAACGTTCTTCAAATATTGATCTCTCTCTTTGTGTAACTCTTATAAAATCCTCACCAAAATCATGGCTAACATACTTAAGATCCTTTTGAAGACCTTTGATAATTAGGGAGACTTCATGCAGAACAACAAATAAGATACTATAATTATGGTCCAAGATGAAATAAACTCTAGTAGAGAGAACAAGGACAAAATGATGATTATTAAAATAGATATGGTCTACGTATTTCATTGGGTAAGGTAGTATTTCCTTTATTCTTGTTCTTTGCAAACTTGAGTTTAATGATAAATTTGTGCAGTGGGTTAAAACTTGTATCAATAGTGCATGGATTGTGCCCTTAGTTAATGGAATCCCATTGACTTTTTCAAAGGCAACAAATGATTACGATAGGGCTGTTCCCTCTCCCCATTATTATATATTATAATGGATGAGGTGCTGAGTAGAAATTTGAAAGTTGAAAGCATTATTGGTAACATTCATGGAATCAATTTGGTTGGTGTTTTCAAAGGAATGAACCATTCACAATTCACATATGATACTCTTTTATTGGTAGGGGCCTCAATCCTAGTTGTCGAGTGATTTAAACGGTGAAAGTCAAATTTATGGTTTGAACACTAGCCCACAACTTCTTCATTATATATCGAGAATTTTAAAGTTCCCTTCTTTGGAGTCCGGAGCCACTTTTAAATACTTTGGAATGCCGATATCTCTTCGTTATCTCTCTGCTTAGGTTTGGCAAGGCATAATTAAACAAGATCAAGAATAAATTTCAGTAGTGGCATTGCAATGGTTGAACCTTGCATGTAGGATCGACCTCATAAAATTTGTGTTGACAACCTTCCCATTTACCAATGCTTGAAAATGTTAGCTCCCATTGGAATTATGAAAGAATTTGCGAGAGAAATTCACAAATTCCTGTGGTAGGGGGGAAAACCAGACCATAAAAAAGTTCTATTTGATTAATTAGAACATCATCAGATCTCCCAGAGATTGAGGTGGCCTTGGCATCAAAGATCCTTTAATTATCAATATCAATTTGGGAGCAAAGATTCTTTGGAGATTAATCTATGGCAAGTTGGAATGGTGAATAAAGCCCTCAAATAATACTTTCAGGGAAATTAGAAGTGTTATTTGGACTATCTGCTAGATAACAAGAAGGATCACATATTTGGAAATTAATTTCACTATGGCACTTTTTATCCAATCCAAGCATATTTGGTATGGTAAAATGATCAATATATAGAGCATGTCTTTTGTTGGTGTTATCCCTTGAGATGTTTTGGGTTGTTATTGGAACGATGCCGAGGCACCATAGGGGCCAAGACTTAGGATGAATCCTAAACACAGATTTGCAGTAAAATAATTGTGCAATTTTAGGAAGTTTTTCCCTCACTTTCTTAAAATTAAAGGACCTCAAACAATCTCAATTCAATTGACAAATGCTCTCAACTAATTGGCTAAACCTCCCCTCTCTTTAATGACAATGCTGTCATGGCGATCGGGGATAACCCATGTTGGATAACGTTCATCGCGTTTCGGTGACGACGACGTCCAAGGTGATCTCCACCGTTAATATTTCACTAAAACTAAGAGAGCTGTTGATATGGGTTCGACTAAAAGCCAAAAATGGTTAAGGCATTGATCGGTCACATTGGGTCACCTTAGATACATGGTGATTTTTTATTGACCCATGATGGCACTAACGCGATAGAAGAACATAACACGTGTCACCCCTTTTTGGTGTTTTGAACTATGCATTCGGTGGGTTCCTTGTGTCCATATAGAAACTGCTGATTAGCTTTGACAATGCTCCATTGATGGACTGACGTGACACTCGACCAGGATGCTTTGAGGCTCGAGAGAGGATCTGGACCGTTGATCCATCTTGCTTGAAAGATGTCCATGAGAAAATCTGGACCATTTATCGGGCTCACTTGAAAAGGGCTCGAGAGAAGATTTGGGCCGTGCATCGCAGGGGTATGGGTCTGGACCTCAAACATGGCTTCAACAAGGGGACTCCGAGACCACATCTCAACCATCCATCTGGGGTTGCAAGGGGTAGTACGACGATATACGAGGGCTGCCGATATAGTTGGACCAAGAGAAATAAATCGGATAAGGCATGAACATTATCATGCTTACGTCATCCTGGACGCATGGCACCTTCTCACTGGTCTGTGCTAGCACTGATGTGGCAGATAGATGGGACACATGTCACCTGATTTTGATGTGTTCACCTATTCATCTGGCATGTTCCACTTGTCCATGTGGCGTTCTCTGATTGTCCCTGACAGTGCTTCGCTGGAAAGCTGACGTTGCACTTGGCCGAGAGGTTTTGATACATGGGTGTAGATTTGGGTCGTTGATTGGCCCCACTAGAGAAAGTTCTGAGACCTCGTATCGACTGTCGATCTGACGTCATAGATAGGATTAGATCTAGACTATTGATCACAGGTGCCTCTTCGGGGTGTTGTAGGATTTGTTTCAAAATGGACTCCGAATGAGGAACTACGACAACCATTGATCCATCAGAGGAACTAGGAATGCATGAGAATCGTAGATCTTGCTCGACCATGAACCAAAAAAAACAACTAAGGAAAAACTCATCATGCTGACACCAGCCTAGATATGTTGCAGTTTTCTATTTTTCCATAGTGGTACTGACATGGCAGGGGAACAAGACACGTGTCACTCGGATTTGAGACTCTTACCTATGCATATGGTGGATTCCACATGTCCATGTGGCAACCACTGATTGACTTTGACAATGCTCTACTGGTGGGTTGACACAACACTTGGATGGGACAATCTTGAGATAAAAAATCAGATCTGGATCGTTGATCAGAGGAGCCTCTTCAGAGTGCTTGAGGCTTGGATTTGAATGACTCCAAAAATAAAACTACAAAGTAAACCTTGATCGTCGATCAGAGGAACAAGAGGACAAACGAGGGCTATTGATCTCGTTGTGTTTGAAAGAAAAAATCAGCTAACGAGGGTCGTGTTGGACATGTGGCCCATTCTCGTTGGCCCACGTTGGTGTTGATGTGGCAGAGGGGTGGGACACGCATCACCTATTTTTGATATACTTTGGGGCGACTTTGGTGGGTTTCACATGTCCACGTGGTAGCTCTAGATTGATTTTGACAGGGCTCCATTGGCATGCCATGCTATCATCGCCTCTGCATTTTGTCAACGACAACATCATCACTGACACTGTGGAAACTTGTGTAAGGGGTTTATCTTTACATTTCCCGACAACGACCCTCAACATGATCTCTATCATTGATTTTTCGTCGATGTGAGGAGAGTCGTTGATCTGACTCACTCAAAATAAAAAAACCACTAAGGTAAAGGCCATCGTGCTGACATCATTCCTAACATGCGAAGGCTTTCTATTGGCCCACAATGGTGCAGAGGTGGTAGGAAAATGAGAGATGTGTCACCCAATTTTGACATATTTACCTATGCGTCCGGTGGGTTTCACATGTCCATGTGGCATTCTCTGATTGATTCTAAAAGTGCCTCGCTGTCGTGTAGATGCGGCCCTTGGTTGGGAGTCCTTAATATTTGAGAGCAAATCTGGACCGTTGATCTTCTCAGGGGAACCACTGATAGCACCTATCAATTCTGGGTCGTTCGTCAGTGGTGCGCTTATTGGAGTGCTTGGGATCTAGGTCGTTAGGGGAACTTCGACGAGAGAACTATGATGATCGTTGATTTAAAGGTCGGATGCACAATGCAATCTGAGCTGTTGATCTTTTAGGTTCTGGAAAAATGATAAATTTGTGCCTTTAGGCTGTGGTCTTGTGGCAATCCCTTGGGCTATTGACTCAACCCCCTTTTTCGTGCACGAAAAAACTCCCTTTTAGTACCGCGACAAGCCCCTTTGAACTGTGACAAGCCCCTTTGGACTGTGCCAAGCCCCGATAGATTAATTTTTTCCTTATGCACACAAGGGCGTGGATTTTCTTGTTGTTTCTTCATTCTACCTAAGGAAAATTTGACTGTGAGAAGCATCGAAGCTTCATAAACTCGAATTTCTTCTTTCATCTTACTATATCTTGACCTTATAACTTCGATAAACCGTCATACCAGGTCAGGGAAAAATATGGTACTAACATTTGGCTGCAACAAGGACAACATGCCCCTGCGGTCTGCTAAGAACTGTAGAGTAAGTGGTTTCTTTTGTTGGGTTATGGAGTTTTCCCGAAAAGATACATCTTCTTTAGACTTGAAAATTGATCTGATTTGTGCCACAAAAATGCTCAACAACTTAAGTTGTTAGAAACCTACCTACTTGTTGAAATAATGAATGGTGAATGAAGTAAAATTAAGAATTCATGAACATAAATGAGAAGGGATTATTTATGTATAGGGTAAGAAAATTTTGCAGTGATCAGTACTTCAAGAAATATTTGAGGAACCTCCCATTTACAAGAGCTCCAAACAGATCCCCATGTAGCTGAGCTAGATCATAAGTGTTGTTATCTTGGATTGCAATCACTTAGAAGGGTCCAAGTCAAATATGATCAAACTTTCTGTGTTTTCCTTTAGTTTCCTTTCGAGCATCCCATTTCAGAACCAAATCACTTCCATGAAATTTATTTCTTTGGTCCTTTTATCAAATATTTCTTTTATTCTTGCTTGATGAGCTTGAGACTTTATTTGAACTTACTCTCTTACCTGATGAAATTCAATCAAATGATTCATTCTTCTCTGCATGTCATTTGATTTCGCCTCCTCATTTTGAAGTAATTTCAAAACAACGAGGCTAAGTTGAATGGGGAAAGTGGATTCCAACCCATACAATAGCTGAAAAGGGGAAGTTCCAATGGCCCTCTTGATGCTAACTCTGTCTTCCCAGACAACATATTTCAGGTGGGAATCCCATGCCTTCTTATTTTGAGATAAGATTTTCTTGATGATATTGATAAGGTTCTTATTGGTGGATTCAACCAAACCATTTACCCGTGGATGGTAAGCAGTGGAGTGCCCCATTTTTATGTTATAGTCATGGAAAAACTCAACCAATTTGGCAGATTTGAAGGCATGCACATTATCAACAATGATCTTTCTTGGGCACTCAAATCTGGACAAGATATTTTCTTCTAGGAACTTCATGATGACTATATCTGTGGCTTCCCTTGTTGGTAGGGCCTCTATCCAATTTGTGAAATAATTTGTGGCTGTCAAAATCCATTTGTGTTGTACACTTGAACGTGGGTTAATCTCACCAATGAAGTCTAATCCCCACCACTAGAAAGGTGTCTCAACTTTGATTGGTTTTAGGGGGAGGGGAAACAACTTCTGCTTTATTGCATATATTTGACATTCTACACATGCTCGAACCAAGCCATTTATATTATAAAATAAATACTACTAGTAATACCCAGCTCTAAGGATCTTGTATGCAGTGGCTCTCCAAGCATGGTGACCCCCACACATACCCTTATGAAACTCAATGATTATTCCCTCAATTTCTTCTTCAGTGAGACAATTTAGTAGGATTCCCCCTGGGTCCTTCCAAAACAGGTTCTCCCCAAAAATGTAATACTTTACAACATTAAGCTTAATAGACCTAGCTCTGGCTTTACCCCATGCTGGTGAGCAACGAAAATTTCACAAATAAAAGATGATGTCTTTATACCAATTAGACTGAGAAAATTTAACACTTACCTCTAAGGATGGTTCTTGTGTTTCATCCTCTTCAGATTATGTTGCCACAAGGTTTGTGGACATTGAATTCAACCAACAGTTTGGCTAGTCTTGTCCTTTTACTAGCTTTGTGAAATTCATCTCCACGTCATACTCCTGAATCTTAGCAATCCACTTACCTCTTTTTCCCTCACTATTACGCTGTGTGAGAATGTCCTTTATAGTGGTGGTAGGTACATAAGACAATATCTTAGAGTGCAATATATATCTTTGAAAGCCTTTAATGCATTCACTAACGCATAGGCATGCTTTTCCATGCTATTATATTTCAGCTCAACATCTGTCAGGGCCTTGCTGAAAAAGGCTATGGGATGCTCTTGATTTTCTTCATTCTTCTGCAACAACACAACAACTATAGTATGAACTGATGTGAAAGAGAAAATGAGAAACTCTTTATCACAATTTGGGCTAATGAGAACTGGAGCTTCTCCCAAGGATGTTTTGATCTACTAAAAGGATTCTTTGGCTTCAACTGTCTACTTGAATTCATGGTATTGTTTCAACATTATGATATGTTTCACCATTTCAATGAAATTGGGGACAAAAATTCTCAGAAAGCCTATTTTACCTAGGAAAGATTCTACTTCTTTCTTGTTCCTAGGTTGAGAAATTTGTTTGATTGCCTCCACCCTTTCCGGATCTATCTTCACCCCTTCTTTGGATAATATATGGCTAATAAGATTTCCTTCTTCCATAGCAAAATAAGACTTCTTGGGGTTTAAGGAAATCCCAAACTTCCTACGCTTCACAAAGGTTTTCCTTAAATGCTTGATGTGATCCTCATATGTCATGGAGAAAACAATCATGTCATGAAGGTATATGACAATGAACTTGTCTCTCTCACCCACAAAAATAATGTCCATAGCTCTCTGAAAATCTCCTCCTGCATTTATCACACCAAAAGACATTTTGTCATACATGAAAGTCCCCCATGGTGTTGTGAAAACTGTTTTCTCTATATCATCTAGGTGCATGGCCAGTTGGTTGTATCCTGAAAAACCATCCATTATGGATATCCTGTTTTCCCCTACTACTTTCTGCAATATATGATCCATCTTGGGCATGGGGTAGTTATCCTTTAATGAACATTTATTTAGGTTCCTAAAATCTACATACAACCTTATTTTCCCACTCTTCTTCCTCACCGGAACTAAATTAGCAACCCACTTAGAGTATCTTAAGGGGATAATAATTTGGGCTTCTAATAATTTTCTCACCTCTTTCTCAATGGTAGGAAAAGGAAGAGGATTAACTTGTCTAAGATTTTGCTTGAAAGGATTAGTACCATGTTTGAGGGGTATTTAGTGTTGGATGATACTAGTATCATAAGTTTTCAAGTCCTTGTATCTCCATGCAAAAACATCCATGTATTCTTTGAACAACTTCAAATACTGTGCCCTATGATCAACATGGATAGTTTTTGATAGCTTAATATATTTAGGATATTTTTCAGTCCTAATATTATATTCCTCAATGCTATCATATTTGGGGAGGACTGCTAGTTTGACAGGTACACCATTTCTATCAAACAACTGTTCTAAAGACACTATTCCTTCGGGAATGAATTTATTCTTGAGCCGCAAGACTTTATACTCAGCCATGTAATGCTAAATTCAGGAATCTATTCAACTTCCCCACCAATCTTCTGTTTGCTGTCCTCTTCATCATCATAATCGATATGAGTATTTGCAAAATCATCTATCACTTCTTTGAACTTTTTGATATGTTGATCATATTCAAAGACTTGCTAGTATTTGATATTATTAGTTAATGAAGGTCTATATCTCTTCTCGATCTCATATTTAAATTGAGGGGTGGTTGGTACTTTGAAGGTATTGGTAGCTACTGCTAAGGAATCAACTGGCTGATTAAAATCTCTCAAAAATACAAAAATATTGAAAGTTACATAAAAATGATCAATAAGATCCCATACTTGATTCCTGTACACCCTCATTATTGGATGCCTTGTTTGATAGGAGCCTCTAACTTGCAGCACAACTATCTTTGAATCTCCAAATACAACTAGTTTGGTAATTTGCATTTTTTTCGCTGCCTCCAGGCCTAAGATCAAGGCTTCATATTCAACTACATTAGTTGTGGCCTCGAACTCTAGTTTGTAGGACAAATGGATTTTTTTTTGGTGGGAGAGATGATAATTATACTAGCTCCAATTCCTTCTTTTGAGCATGCACCATCAAAAACATTTTCCATATTCCATCTACTTCCTCCATAGGGCTTAGAAGAGGATCTGCAAGCATTGGGGTTTCATTATACTTTCGTTTACAAACACGATACAACAACCCAAATATTCATCAAAAAAATATATGGGATGATTCGCAAGGTTGCTCTGATCACTGACCACATAAGAAAATTTCGTTTCTCAGTACAACCTTTTGAGCTCTCCTCCAAAAATTGGTACAATGGCTTAAGTCATATCCATCTTCATAGTGACTCCCAATTTGCGTGCGCAAGTTCTAGACAACAACATGCCCTAATTTACTGGTACATCAGCCACCACCATGTCCATCATCACACTCTTAACAAAAAACTAGCCCAAGGTGACAACCATGTCTTTAATCAACCCATAAAACTTCACTTTTCTAGCATCAAACGAATAGAGGTCATGAAATGGCCTAGTTATTTCCAATCCCAAATTATCCATGACTACTTTGGGTAGAAGGTTGTGTGATGCTTCATAATCGAGCATACAATTGTGCATCATCTTATCATGAATATTTAAGGTCACATAGAAGGGTGCCACAAATTCTTCGTTGTCATCAATATGAGGGGAAAAAACTATGGTAGGTGACTCATCTTGTACATTTAAAGTATCAGGAGGATTTTCTGATCCCTTCCCGTGAATTATTTTCTCAGTCTGTCTATGGTATGAGGGGTTTTTAGTCAGATCCATAAAAGGCACACGAATCTTGATCTTGGACAACTCACGTTCAATATTGAAAGGTGAAACTACTCCCTTAAATTCTTTAGTTTCTTTTTCCCTTTTTACAGGCTCAAAAACTTCATCTACCTTAGGTGTAATATCCCTCGGCCGAACCCAATTGTAAATGTAATGTAAGTATACTTAAGCTGGTGAGATATTTTGACATCATTTTGTAATGCATCTTTCATGGCATAGTGTGCGCATGTATTACGCAGTAAAATGATGTAGTGTGCACATTCACGGATACCACACACAATATAGAGGTCAGGGAACCTTGTGTATATGATATGTGTTATAGGATGGTGAGCCAGTTAATATAAGCTGTGATGCTTATGTTTTGGAATTAAGCTAGTGCACCTAGATGTTAAAGGCCAATGCACCTATTTTGTATATGTCTCATGATTAATATAAAATACATCGCTGTGTGTAGAACGACCACGATAAAAGAGATGGGGGACTAAACTTCACCGGTTAGAGAAAGAGAGGGCCAAAAGTTAAGGGAAAAGGGATAAGCTAGAGAGCTTAAGCCAAAAATGAATATTATATTAATATTTCTTAAAACATAAAGTATGGATAATTATTTTATCCTAAGTTCTAAAGTTGGGGACAAGTGGACCAAAGTAGCTTCCAACATGACAAGTGTCAAGTTGGGGACATGCATACATATCATGGGGACTTAGCTCATTGGGACACCTTCACCATGATTCTTACGATCGTCTCTCCGATGATTCCATCCATCATTCAGTCATCCAGTCAAGGATTCCATGACCATTTCACTCACGCAGTCAGTTATTCCTCAGACATTCATTTCACTGTATTTGAACCTGTTTCCATAACCATTTTCCTGTTGGTGTACCTGGTTAGCTTGGAATCGGGATTGAAGAAGTGGGTTGTCAGGCCCGTGAAAAATTCTTTGAGCGAGAGAATTGCTGGGAATTGATTTCCTGAAGGTGATGAACTACAACTACAGTGCTATGAGACTTCCTGTTCGGCCTGTTGCTAAAGCCCTGGAAGGGAAGTGGGGTAGCCGAAGGACTATTGAGCAGAGAAGGGGCACACTTCCTTGGGTGGGATAAACATGTGGGGAATGAGAGGTTGTAGGCTATTAATTGGGTGAGCACCTGAGACATAGTATTTCCTATTGTCTATGAGCCTTTAGCCTGGTTAGGAATCCCTTTACCCGGGTGGAGTTTAGTCCCATATCAGGGGTGACTCACTGTTGAGAGTGATGAACAGTGCAGTCTAAGGTTGGGAAGTTCTCGGACGGTCTGCACGCAGTTGGTGACAATATTTCCAAGATAATTACCAATCGTGTGATAAATTTACATGCTGCATTGTTATTTACGTGCTTATGTTACAATTTACCATATGTGTGATTATAATTGTCTGTATGTTTATGGGTATTTCCCTGTATATGCTGCATGTCTATGTTTACCATTATTTTAGTGTGAAATCGTATATTTATAGAATGTAATTGTTTGTTTACGTATTATATGTAAAGCTTCCGCAAGAGAGTTGTATGTATATGTTATAATTGCATGCAGTTTGAAGAGAAAAACTTATGTGGCATAAATCAGTTGAATATTGGGTATGTTACAGTATGTTCTGTAGTGAGAGAACGAAAGTGTTCCCTCGTGTAGCGTGGCCCGACCATGGGTGGCCGTGGACGTTACAATATGGTATCAGAGCTTCAGTGCCAACACTGAGTCTGGATGGGCCAGAAAGGTTCAGTTGAAGCAAATATTCACAAAATATTAACCTCAAAGTGGAAAAATTTCATGTCACAGAGTGTCCATGGAAAATGTTGGCGTGCATGCACGTGCGGTAAATTTTGGCACCGCGTGGAAAATGTTGGCATGCAGCCGCGTGCGGTAAATTGTGGTGCCACGTGGAAGAATATTGTGTGCGAATGCGCACGCTGAATTTAACATTGCGCGATGAGCACACACATACTAATGTGCACGTGTTGTGTGTAGTATTGCAAAACATAGATGAGTTTGGTTAATGCACACGCAGTATGAGTATAAGTTGTCTCGCGATAGTGTATTCAATGGTGCACACAGATTATTGTGCGTAGTGGGAGCATATTGAACTTTGACATGGTGCAATGCATAGAGTGAAATGCATGTGGAATATTAGTGCATGATACAAAACTATGCGCAATGGGTATCAGTGCAAGAACCAAAACTTTGCCCAATGGGTATCAGTGCAAGAACCAAAACTGTGCGCGGTGGATATTGGTGCGCAATGCAAAAGTAGTGCGTGCAAGTTATAGGCACAACAGAGAAGAAATGCATAGTGGATATAGGTGCGTGGAAACACAATTTACCTTGTGGTGTTGCTGTGCACGATAAATATGGGTGTACAGGTTGAATTTTTGTGCGCGCGAAGTCATTTGGAAGGCTAATTAAGGCGATGAGTATGAGTTTAATAGAAAATTTGCATGGTATTAGAGGAAAAAGAAACACACAATCGCATCGGAGCATTATTTAAAATGAATTCAGAGTTGGTTTAAGAAGAAATAAATATAGCCTAAATTGCTAAGCCGAGAACATCTCAGAGATGAATTTTGAGTTTTATATTCCTCCGATGCAGATAGATGAAAGTGAAATATAAGCTTACAAGAAACACATACTATGAAAGAAACTATGCCACTCGTGATTTGGAGTTGGAAGCCATAGTGCATGCCTTGAGGAAATGGAGACACTACCTCATGGGGAAGAGGTTTGAGCTAAGAACATACCACAATGGTTTGAAATATTTATTTGATCAACCAAATCTAAATGCTAGGCAAAGCAGATGGTTGGAATTTCTAAGCAAATATGACTTTGATATAAATCATATCAAGGGGAAAGAGAATAGAGTGGTTGATGCACTCAGTGTTAAGGTCCTAACCCGCACATAGGTAGATCAATGTATTCGGATGTAATAAAGGTCAATATTAATAAGGCCTTTCAATAAAATAGAATAAGGAAGATGTAAGAAGACCTAATAGAAGCTTCCACTTCTAGAATGATCTTCCTCTAGATGCTTCTCTTAATAGACATATTTAGTATAAATAAGGGTCGAGGGTATGAAAACCCTAGCTTGGAGATTATTGTAACAGAGCGCTGCTCGACTGGAATTTGCCCCCTCGAAGAGGCCTGTGAACATTTCTTTCTGAATCAAAGTGCTATTTCAGTTGTTGTTCTCATATTATTTTTGTGTTATTGTTGAGATTATGCTGGTTATATTACTGTTATTCTACCATTTCTAGAATTTTATTTCTGTTCTGCGTATTTGTTATATCTGATATCTTACACTCAACAGGAGGGTGCATGAACTACATAGTACAATCATTAGCATGTATCAAACTGATATTAAAAGAAAAATTTTGGACGCTGCAAATGCAGATCTGCAATACAAAGAATTGATAGCAAAGCTACAACAGGGTAAGATGCCACAAAAGGTGGATAATTATAATTTGGGAATAGATGGAATACTACTACACAAGAACAAAATTTTTGTTCCAAATGTCCAGGACTTGAAATGTATGATTTTGCATGAGATGCATAACATTCCTTATGCAGGGCACCTTGGATATCAAAAAACCGTGGCAGTGGTCAAGAGCCATTACTTTTGGCCAGACATGAAGAAAGAGCTTGCTGAATACATCACTAGATGTATGGAATGCTAGAAAGTTAAAGCTGAGCATAGGCACCCAGCAGGGTTGCTGCAAGCTTTTCCCATTCCTGAATGGAAGTGGGAAGTGGTGACAGTGGATTTTATTACAGGATTTCCCAGAATATGCAAGCTGCATGATTCGATCATGGTGGTGGTGGACAAACTTACAAAAGCTGCCCATTTTATTCCACTGAAAACTACTCACAAGGCAACAAATGTTGCTGATATTTTCATGAAGGAAGTGCCACGATTGCATGGAATTCCTAAAACAATTGTGTCTGATAGAGACCCGAATTTCACCTCGAATTCCTGGAAGGGATTGTTCAAAGGATTCAGAACGAATCTGAACTTTAGTACAACTTATCATATAGAGTCTGATGGACAGATAGAGAGGGTGAATAGAGTGATAGAAGATATACTGAGAATGTATGTGATGGACACACCATCAAAATGGGAGGACTACCTGCACTTGGTAGAATTCGCTTACAACAATGGGTATCATGCATCATTGAAGATGATCCCATTTGAAGCAATTTATGACAGAAAGTGCAATACTCCGGTGAACTGGGATAATCCAGCTGATAGGACAGTAGTTGGGCTAGAGTTTTTCAAGAAGATGGAGGACCAAATGATAAAAAATAAGCAGAATTTAAAAGCTGCCCATGATAGGCAGAAAAGTTATGCCGATAAGAACAGAACCCACAGAAAATTCAAATTGGGTGATCATGTTTTTCTAAAGGTGAAAGCTAACAAGAGTTCCCTGAAGCTGGGAAGCTGCGCCAAGTTGGCAGCCAGATTTTGTGGGCCATTTGAAATCCGAGAGAGGATTGGCCCAGTTTCTTATATGATTGCATTACTTGCATCTATGTATGTTCATAATGTATTATCATTGATAAATAAATATATACCTGATGCTAATCATGTTATTGATTGGAATGTGATTTAGGTGAAGCAAGAAGGCGCTTTTCAAGTGCATCCGGTGCACATTCTGGACCGGAAAATCAAGTAGCTCCGGAATCGAGCCATAGGGCTTGTAAAGGGCCAATAGACCTGGTATGGTCCTGAGGACACTACTTGGGAGCATGAGGATGCAATGCGGACAAAATACCCACATCTTTTTGAGGATTTACATGATGCACTGAGGACAGTGCATAAATAAGGGGAGGGGATTGTAATATCCCTCGGCCAAACCCAATTGTAAATGTAATGTAAATATACTTAAGCTGGTGATCTGTTTTGACATCATTTTGTAATGCATCTTTCATGGCATAGTGCGCGCGTGTACTACACAGTAAAATGATGTAGTGTGCACATTCCCGAATACCGCGTGCAGTATAGAGGTCATCGAACCTTGTGTATATGATATGTGTTATAGGCTAGTGAGCTAGTTAATATAAGTTGTGATGCTTATGTTTTGGAATTAGGCCAGTGCGCCTAGATGTTAAAGGCCAGTGCACTTATTTTGTATATGTCTCATGATTAATATAAAATATATCGCTATGTGCAGACCGAGCACGATCAAAGAGATGGGGGACTAAACTTCACCGGTTAGGGAAAGGGAGGGCCAAAAGTTAAGGGAAAAGGGTTAAGCTAGAGAGATTAAGCCAAAATGAATATTATATTAATATTTCTTAAAACATAAAGTATGGATAATTATTTTATCCTAAGTTCTAAAGTTGGGGACAAGTGGACCAAAGTAGCTTCCAACGTGACAAGTGTCAAGTTGGGGACATGAATACATATCGTGGGGACTTATCTCATTAGGACACCTTCACCATCATTCTTATGGTCGTCTCTCCGATGATTCCATCCATCATTCAGTCATCCAGTCAAGGATTCCATGACCATTTCACTCACGCAGTCAATTATTCCTCAGACATTTATTTCACTGTATCTGAACCTGTTTCCATAACCATTTTTCTATTGGTGTACCTGGTTAGCTTGGAAGCAGGATTGAAGAAGCGGGTTGTCAGGCCCATGGGAAATTGAAGAGTCGGGTTGTAAGGCCCGTGAGCAATTCTCTAAGCGAGATAATTGCTGGGAATTTATTTCCTGAAGCTGCTGAACTGCAACTACAGTGCTCTGAGACTTCCTATCCGGCCTATTGCTGAAGCCCTGGAAGGGAAATGGGGAAACCGAAGGAATGTTGAGTAGAGAAGGGGCACACTTCCTTGGGTGGGACAGGCATGTGGGGAATGAGAGGCTATAGGCTATTAGTTGAGTGAGCACCTAAGACAGAGTCTTTCCTGTTGTCTATGAGCCTTTAGCCTGGTTAGGAATCCCTTTACTCGGGTGGAGTTTAGTCCCAGATAGGGGGCGACTCACTGTTGAGAGTGATGAATAGTGTAGTCTAAGGATGGGAGGTTCGTGGACGGTTTGCACGCAGCTGGTGACAATCTTTTCAAGATAAGTACCAATCGTGTGATAAATTTACATGCTGCATTGTTATTTATGTGCTTATGTTACAGTTTATCATATGTGTGATTATAATTGTCTGTATGTTTATGGATATTTCCCTGTATATGTTTCATGTCTGTGTTTACCGTTATTTCAGTATGAAATCGTATATTTACAGAATGTAATTGTTTGTTTACGTATTATATGTAAATCTTCCGCAAGAGCATTGTATGTATATGCTATAATTGCATGCAATTTGAAGAGAACAATTTATGTGGCATAACTTAGTTGAACACTGGGTATGTTACAGTATGTTCCGCAGTGAGAGAACGAAAGTGTTCCCTTGTGTAGCGTATCCTGAACATGGGTGTCCAGGGACGTTACATTAGGTATGTCCAACACCTCTTTAGATTTATCTTTGGCCAGTTTTGGATCAAATTTCTTAGCCTGAGGCTGACTGTCTGCAACAACTACTTTCCACCGAGGCCTGAGATCATACTTCTTATGCATCTCAGCCTGTAGTGCATCAACAAAAGTTCTGTACCGAACTGAGGATAAAGCTCCTTTGTTGTGCTGAGAATCATGCACCAATTTCTTACAATTTAGTGACCCTTCATAATCATCTTATCCATATTGTAGACATCTTATCCATATTTGCTTCTTGGGGTTCTCTACTTGGATCAGAAGTCCCACAGTATTCCCTGACCTTCTTTTCTTCCTGAGCCTGTTTTTTCTTCATCTTTCCTGATGAAATCATATTCCCTTTGATGTCTATTGAATCCTCTTGCATTACTAGCAGGGTCGGGGATATTCTTTCTCTCAAGGTCATGGAAAAATCAACATCAAATGCCTCAACATATGTCACTTTGGCTATTGGTTATGATGGATTTATTTTTGCAGGGATCTTGTTATAGAGCTTATTAAACCTCTTGTTGAAATCATCAAAAATTTCATTGGATCTTTTCTTGAGTGAGACAAATTCATTCAGGTAGTATAGGCCATCCCTTTTCTCACCCCATTGCCTCATAAAGACAACTTCTAGAGTCTATCAATTGAAGCAACTAGTTACTCTCTGAGCCATTTTCTATCATCTCCCCCCAAAGTTTGGACAAATAGATGAATACCTCATCATGTTCTACAAAATGGTCGTTTGTAAAGTCGTGGAAAACACTCATATGCTCTTTAGCTGAGCGGGTTTTATCACCATCAAATTTGGGAAGATATTTCATGTAATTCTCAGGGACGTCATGGGTAATTTGGGGTAGATTTAGTGGGGAATATCTGGAAGTGACCCAAGGATTTATAGGGTGTGGGGGAGGTTGATTTCCCCTAGGTATTTCTCCACCTAAACCAACCATGAGATTTTGTAAAAAGAGGTTATGGGCTTCAAAAGGCAAAGGAGGAGAAAATATTTTCAAGAAAGGTCCGTAGGAAGAACTGATTTCTTAATTAAATTCTAGAAGAGAATTTTGGATATCTATTAAGGGTTCTGGAGGAAATTTAACAACAAAAAATGAATCTTCAGGTATATCAGTAAGATCTACAGATTCAACATTTTGATGAACAACAAAATGATATATTTCAAGATAAGGGTTACTTGAGAAAAATGAGGTTTGATGCTCTCTGATATTCCTCTAGATCACGAGTTTTTCTGGATCTGAATATATCGAAATCAGATCAGGATCAGGGTGGCTTATGGTGTGTCTTCTTGCAGAGGTCAAATTCTCCTTCTGTGGAGTCGCCAGGTGAAAAATAAAAAACCAAGTGCTTGAGGCCTATTCACCGCCAAGTCTTAGAGATTACAATGTTTTTTTCCCCAGGGAATATTTCTTCAACATACGTCCCCAACAACGACACCATTTCAGATGTTATCCCTCGAGATGTTACAGGTTGTTATTGTAACGATGCCGAGGCACCCTAGGGGATAAGACTCAAGATGAATCTTAAGGCCATATTTGTAGTAAAATACTTGTGCAATTTTGGGAAGTTTTTCCCTCTCTCTTTATTAAAATTAAAGGACGTCAAACAATCTCAATTCAGTTGATAAATGATCTCAACTATTAGAAGAATTTTTCCACGAGTGTCTTAGACAATCAAGCTTTAAAGGAGGATGAAAATTGTATTAGAGGAAAAACATAATAAACATACAATGTACCGTTAAAAAGGAATCCTGTAGCCTATGGAAAAGAACAACATGCTGACCAATTAAGAATTC
The DNA here is from genome assembly GCA_032191745.1 of Picea mariana. Lineage (NCBI taxonomy): Eukaryota > Viridiplantae > Streptophyta > Pinopsida > Pinales > Pinaceae > Picea > Picea mariana. The sequence goes on from JASDQU010099999.1 coordinate 251,097, forward strand.
AATAACTCTAACAGGTGTCAACAAATCAACAAACACATACTTCAAACAATTAAAATATTCATACATTCAAATACATGGAGGTACTCTCTGCATATAATTTAAATTCACAAAGAAAATGACAAGAAATGGTCATACATTTAGAGGAAATCACTTCTGTTTCATTACCAGACATCATACAGTAACACTAAACATGGTGAATGGATTGCTACTTGAGCTTTTATAAATCAAATATAATACCATAAAAGAAAAGTGGAAGGGGATGCTTTACAAGAACACAAATACACTAGATGGAGGAATTATAGACTGAAACTTAAATGTACGGGATGAATCTCTAGTTGTGTGTTGCATTTATCAACTGACTGTACTCAAGGTTTCTGGTCAAATAACTTTGGTTATAAGAAAATATTAAATTCCCCAAAGTTCCAACCTTGACATTAGAAACCTGCTTTCTATTTTATTTCTTTCGCTCGTTCCCTAAATTGCTTCTTGAAACTGTTTCCAGTTTCTTGTGTCTTTCAGGGTTTCTCCCTGGTAAAATCGTCAAAAACTCCCTTTACGCGCTGAAATTATGTTATAAGTAGATTGTGGGGTAGCTAGGAACTTGCAGGTTGAGAAATTCATCATGCTCTACTCCTTAGAAATAATTGTAATCATTTTCCTCTTTGGATGGAAGCTCCAGATCCTGACTATAGAGATCATGCGACTCAACAGCCGTTAGATTGATCTCAACGATCAATCTCAACCGTCGATATTTAATAACGAAACTTCACGTCATCAGAAAAAAGTCCCTAGGTTTGATGTATCGATGATCTGAATATAAATGTGATAAAATATGGGCCATCCATCCTGCAATGAATATAAACCCTCTATTGCGGACTTGATCAAATATGGGTCATTGATATGCGGAACGATGAGCCTAAAATGCCCTGACATTTAAGATTGAAACTGAACCGTTGATTTGGAACTCACTATGATTTGGGAAGTTAATCGACTGAACCTACCCTCTCTTTAACGATATCGTCATCGGGACTATCGAGGATAAGCCATGTCAGGGAATGTTCATTGTGTTTCTCCTCCTCCAACGTCCAATATGATCTCCACCATTAATATTTTGCTGAAACCAAGAGATTTGTTGATTTGGGTTCGACTAAAAGACAAAAATGGTTAAGGAATTGACCTACTCATGTAGGGTCACCACAAGATACGTGGTGATTTTCTATTGACCCATGATGGCGCCGACGCGACAGTAGAACAAGACACATGTCACCCCTTTTTGGTGTTTTGACCTATGCATTCGGTGGGTTCCTTGTGTCCATGTGGAAGCCTTTGATTGGCTCTAACAGTGCTCTGCTGGTGGGATGACGCGACACTTGAACATGATGCTTCGAGGCCCGAGAGTGGAATTGGACTGTTGATCAGTCTCACTTGAAACAGGTCTAAGAGCATATTTCGACCATTTATCAGTCTCACTTGAAAAGGGTCTGAGAATAGATTTGAGCCATCCATCGGAGGAGCCCATTGGAGGGGTAGGGGTCTGGACCTAAAACATGACTCCGACGAGGGGACTTTGAGACCACATCTCAACTGTCCATCTGGAGCTGCAAGGGGCAATGTGACGACGTACGAGGGCCGTCAATCTAGCTGGACCAAGAGAAGGAAATTGGCTAAGGCATGAACATTATAGTGCTTATGCCACCTTGGAAGCGTGGCGCCTTCTCACTGGTTTTCACTGTCACTGATGTGGCAGACAGATGGGACATTTGTCACCTAATTTTATGTGTTTACCTATGCATACGGTGAGTTCCACTTGTCCATGTGGCATTCTTTGATTGACCATGACAATGCTTTGCTGGCAAGTTGATGTCCACCTGGCTGAGAGGTTTTGATACGTGGGAGTAGATCTGGGATGTTTATTGGCCCCACTGGGATGGGAGGTTTTGATACGTGGGAGTAGAAAGGTCCAAGACATCATCTCAACATCGATCTGGCATTGCGGACATGATCGAATCTAGATCATTGATCGTAGGTGCCTCTTCGAGGTGCTGCAAGATTAGTTTAAAAAGGGACTCCAAATGAGGAACTACAACAACAGTTGATCCATCAGAGGAACTAGGAAAAAGGCTAAGGAAAAACTCATCATAATAACGCCAACCTAGATACATGGAAATTTTCTATTTGTCCATAGTGGTACTGACGTGGTAGGGAAACAAGACACGTGTCACCCATATTTTAGACTCTTACCTATGCATATGGTGGATTCTACATGTTCACGTGGCAACCATTGATTGGCTCTGACAGTGCTTTGCTGGTGGGTTGACACGACATTTGGTTAGGACAATCTTGAGATCAAAGATTAGATCTATACTGTTGATCGAAGGATCGTCTTCAAAGTGCTTGATTGTTGGATTTGAATGTGACTCTGAAAAGAAAACTGTGAATTAAATCTTGACCGTCGATTGGAGGAACAGGAGGTCAAACGAGGGCCGTTGATCTCACTAAGTTGGAAAGAAAAAATTGACCAAGGCATGAACATTTTTAGGCTAATGCCACCCCGTACACGTGGCCCCTTCTTGTTGGCTTGCGTTGGAACTAATGTGGCAGAGGGGTGAGACACACGTTTCCCATTTTTGATATGCTTTGGGGAACTTTGGTGGGTTTCACATGTCCACATGGTAGCTCCAGATTGGTTCTGACAGGGTCCGATTGGCATGTCGTGCTGTCATCTCCTCTACATTTCTCTGGAGATAACGTCATTGTCGATATTGTGGAAAATTGCGTCCGGGGTTTCTCTTTGCATTTTCCCGACAACAACCCTTGACCTGATCTCTACCATTGACCTGTCACCAACGTGAGGAGAGATGTTGATCTGGCTCACCCAAAAGCCAAAAATGGCTAAGGAAAAGGTTGTCGTGCTGACATCATTCTTAAAACACGATGAATTTCTAATGGCCCACAATGGCATTGAGGTGGCAAGTAAATGGAACAATTTTCACCCAATTTTGACATTTACCTATGTGTTTGATGGGTTCCACATATCCACATGACATTCTATGATATATTCTGAAAGTGCCTTGTTGGCATGTTGACGTGGCCCTCGACTGGGAGGCTTTAATACTCGAGAGAAAATATAGACCATTGATCTTCTTAGGGGCATTATTGATAACACCTATCGAATCTGGGCCATTCGTTAGGGGTGCTCCCATTAGAGTGCTTGGGAGCTAGGTTTCCAAGGGAACTCTGATGACCGTTATTTAAAGGTCAGGCGTGTAACGCAATCTGAGACATCGATCTTTCAGGGTCAGGAAAACTATTAAATTTTCACCTTTAGGCAGCGGTCTTGTGGCAAGCCCTTGGGATATTGTTTCAACCCCCCTTATCACGTGTGACAAAAACTCCTCTTGGTACTGTGACAAGCCCCTTTGGACTACGCCAATTCCCGAGAGCTTAATTTTTGGTACTGTGACAAGCCCTTTGGACTACACCAATTCCTGAGAGCTTAATGTTTTCCTTATGCATAAATGGTGTGGATTTTCTTGTTGTTTCTGAATTCCGCCTTAGAAACATTTGACTCTGAGCATGGCAAAAGCTCCTGAAACTCGACTTTCTACCTTCATATTGCTATATCTTGGCCTTATAACCTTGATAAACCATCATACCATGTCAGGAACAAATATGGTACTAACAATTGCGATCAGGTCTTGTGTTATGTAAAACATTTTTGGTTTTATGTGTATTTTTTAGAGATTATACTAATATAAATGTTTTGAAATCCTCTGGAGGATGATATAATTTTTTTTGTTCTAGAACGATATTGCTTCATGGTTATGTTGATTTTTGTTTTAAGAGACAACATCCTTTTAGTATCACCATGCTGACCAACTCCATTGCAACTTGGTTTTAATACAAAGTATTATTAGTTTCTATTAATTAAAAAACAAAGGTAAAGAGATCTCTTATTTCAATTTTAAATGTAGAGAGATCTCTTATTTCAATTTTAAATGTAGAGAGATCTCTTATTTCAATTTTAAAATAAGAGTAGAAATAGTATCTCAACTAAAAAGAAAAAAAAAAACAATGGGGTCAATGTCTCCCATTTGGATGCAATTTTTATATAAGTCTTTTAAAGAGATTTGTACATTCTCCAACTTAATTGAAAGTCTCGTCAAAGGAGAGTTCCTTGGTCTTGGAAATTAACTTAAAATAATAATGGTAAAAGGATTTTGCAAGGATATCTGCAATATCCTTCCTTCGACGCCATTGGAAAAATTGTGATTGATGTGTGAGGTTTTCTTCTTGTATGAATGGACATCCTCTTTACTTCTACCAGAATGTACACAAATTTTAGATTAAAGGGTGACAAGAACTATAAGGAACGTATTAATATATATTTGAATATTTTGAAAACAATGGGTGTTAAGGACATTGGTTGAATCAAATATTCAACCTTTGAAATATTGTAAGTCCAACACAATAATATCTTTATCCGGAACATAAGGTGTGATTATAGTTTCTTGATAAACAACTCCATATTCATTAAAACATTGGTGCACATTATTATTGGAATCTTGGCGAAGACTCAGTGTGTCATCAATGAATCTCTTATAGGAAAGTCACTAACAATGAGACAACCTATTCTCAAGTCGCTTTTCAAAAAAATATTGAAATAACTAACATCTTAGTTGAACTAATCATTAGACACTTATGGAAATATCTCAAATTTGATAACAAATTCTGTATACACTTATGCAACTATCTCAAATTTGATAACAAATTCTGTACACAAAAAGACACTATGATGGGAGAAACTTTGCAATGGTCTATGCTTGTTTATTTTTATGCTTCCTTGAAAAGAGATTTAAGAACAAGGAACCTCTTCATCATTTAATTTACTATAAGAAATTCATTGAAGCATGGGAGATTACTTAGGAGACACAAAGAGGGTCATTAAGAAGGTTAAAACAATGAAGTCTTTGATAGATGTAGCGATTCTTCACTTCGAATGCAACATTGAAAAATCCATTACCACCAAGGATACAAAAAATATACTCCATAGGGAAAGAGGCCTTTAAAAATGTTAAATCAATGAAATCTTGGTTAGAGGTAGTGAGTCGTCAAATGGAAAACAACATTGAAAAAACAATTACCACCAAGCATATTAGAAAATTATAGTCATGAAAGAAGAGATGCTCATTAGATTGAAGAATATTGTCATCAAAGTTGTGAAGAAGAGGTGTGAAAATGAAGACTCCATAGGGATACCAAAAAGTTTTTTGAGGGACATAATGGGATAGAATGATCAACAACAAGCCACTCAAAGAGTAGGGAAACAATGTCATGCCCCATATTACTATAATTTATTTAAATAAATAATAATAATAAGAAAGAACAATAATGGATCATCCTCATATTATTATTAAATAAATGGATGNGTGAAGAAGAGGTGTGAAAATGAAGACTCCATAGGGATAACAAAAATTTTGTTGAGGGACATAATGGGATAGAATGATCAACAACAAGCCACTCAAAGAGTAGGGAAACAATGTCATGCCCCATATTACTATAATTTATTTAAATAAATAATAATAATAAGAAAGAACAATAATGGATCATCCTCATATTATTATTAAATAAATGGATGAATAATAATATTAAAGAAGTATAATAATTACTTATTAATAAATATTTTGGGTAATAAAAGAAAAGGCTAAAATAATTAATGGTAATTATGGGGAAACCCTAAAATATAATAAAGAATTAATTGATCAGGTTCTTTATCATGGATGGAATCTATATAAAGATGGAGAAGGAGAAAATGACATCTCACTTTGCTTGGGAAATTTGAGGACAAGGATAAGAAGAGATGGCATAGTAGGGGATTGAGGGCTTGGGGGCTCTCAGTTGTGATGACTGAGGGGTTTGTTGGGTGGAGAGTCATCCACCACTTCCTGTTGTAGATGATTAGGTCGAACATCAAGGTATCGCTACATTTTGAACTCACCAAATTACAAGTATGTTGGTTTCAGGTAAGTTCTTCTCCTCTCACTACTCTTAAATTTATTTGAGGTTTCCTTGTGTTATGAATCAATGGTTATTTAGCTGGGTAGTTTCTGTATTTATCTTGTTTAGAATTTTGGGCCATTACATATGGTATCAGAGTGTTGGTTTTAACGCTTAAGACCTATGGGCTCTCCCAATTAGGTTAAAACATGTTAAA
>JASDQU010099999.1:262736-277096 GCA_032191745.1 Picea mariana
GTAATGCTGTCAACTCTAGTCACCATGTCAGGGTAGTGTCCCCTGGTTAGTTATTGAACTAAAAAAGGGAAAGTAAAAGAATAAAACAAGAATAAAAATAATAAAGGAAAGAATGGTCTTGGAAAAAATGCATCCATGACAGGTACAACTTGCCTTCTACAAAGGGACCCATAGGTAATACCTATGCATCCTTGGCCCTCACTGCACCCATGTGTTTGGACATCCCCTAACCACATCACCTCACTTACATGGCTTGGATGAGATCTCTTTGGAAAATTTCCTTTTCTTGTGGACACTAGCCCAATAGGATGCCTTGTCCTTTTCTCCAATCTTGTATTGCAGGTTTTTGTAATGTCTTTGAGCTATTGACTGATGTATTAGGGGTTTTATGCATATGTTTAATAATATTGATGATGAGATCTGATTTACATTGCTATGATCCCTGTGACTGATGATCCCATGGAGGGCATAGCTTTTGATGTGCAGGACTATGCTCGACGGACAGGTACCATTTGAACCAGTACACATGGGGATATGACCAGTTTGGACCTCCATGGGGATAAAGATCTAACCAGATGGATGTTCAGACCCCATCAGGAGGTAGAGATAGGAGATAGCTTGATCAGGGGTTTTTCACTTGAGAGGAAAAGTACGTTCCACCAGAGACACTCCAATAGGACTAGACCTATGGGGAATGACTCCTTTTCAGTAGAATGCTAGCCTTGGAAGGCTTAAAAAATCCCCATCTTCACCATGACATCATCCAACTTCATGGATGCTTTTGGAGGCAAACTGCGCAGCAGTGGAACATGTGGCATGTTAGAGAGGCCCCTGGGGGGCTAACGTTTTTCTCCTGGATATCTCATTTTCCCTAGAAAGGGCTAGTGCCTCCCTTGAAGGGGATTTTACTCTCTTTCTTCTAAATTAGGGATTTAGTTTGACAATTTAATGTAAAACAGTATGATTTTGATAATTTGGCCTTGTTAGGCTTTTACCTGATCTAAAATGTAAAGTTAGGTCAAGGTTTTGTATAAATGAGAGATTTTCACTCTCATTTTTTCATCATAACTTAATCACTCATTTGGAGGTCTGAAATTTGCACCCTACCTTGGGTATTTTTCTTGTTTAGTGAGGCACACTTTTTGAAGGAAGACATTTCTTTGCATTTTGTGGTGTTTCTCTTGAAGGAAGGTGTTACAACTAGGGTTTGCATGGCTATTTCTTGATGAATTGTAAGTATTTTTTTGCAAAACTTGTTGATTGAATGGTTGTATTCTTATTTTCTTACATGTATTTATAATTTTTTGAATCAAAACCCTAGGTGACAAGAACACAATTAGGTCCTGTACTCAAGTCCCCTAAAAGAGAAACTTTTCATCCATTGAAGAAGGAAAGATCCTAGCCTTTGCTACACTCTTCTCCTTTTCTTCCCCTATTGCTAACTGTACTTTCTAGAGGTCAAGGAGGAGGAGACATCCCAGGCCTAGGTCATATACACCTAGGTCCATTTTTATTCTAGAGTTTGGTGATAGAGCCTTGTTGTAGCAACACTCTCCCTCATTACACTCTCTTGTCTTGATTTTATCCTTTATGCTAGCCATTTTTTCCAATTCAACCTAAGGAAGGAGGAGAGACAATGAGACCTTTCTTTAGCAACACCGGAGTGAGTCTCTCTCCCCTAGGGTTTTAACTCTGAGGCCCTACCATAGCAACACTTCGGAACTCTTCCTTCTACTCCTTAGCCATCCTCCTTCAACCATTGCGTCCTCTACTAAATTGACTCCATTCTACCCAGGGGCACTGATCTAAGACCTCCAACATTGAAGACTCTGATCCAAACACTCTCAAAAATCAAATTTAAAACCCTAACTGCGCTAACCCTAGATCTAGCTTACCATACTAACCCTAAGTGTTGTCTTTACCTTATCTTATTTGTATCATTAATGCAACAACATCTTATCTTGTGAGCAATTGAATGGTGTTTTAGGAAAAAATTGAATAAAGTGTTGGTTTGTTCTATTGAATGCCACATCATTTAAATGATTATTGATGAAATGATATGATTTCCATTGCTATTGATAAACATTGAATCAGTCAATATTTATATTGAAATTGCTTATAAGTTCATTAGATAGTTCTTGATTGATATGAAGTACTAACCCATTGAAATAGCTTGCATGTATCAGTTTGTTGTTGTCTTGTTCTAGGCAGGTGTCCTTCATTGGGGATTCACTTTATTATTGGTTGTTTAGTTAGGACTATCTGTTTTGGTCGTGATCTGTGAAGGGGGAAACTTGTCATTTTCTAATTATCCTTTATCCTCTTCAAAGCCCCATGTCACCAGGGACGTCTCCGCTAGGCCTCACCTCCCTAAAGAGAAAGAACCATCCCATCATGGTTACATTGGGTGGGATAGGTTCCTGTTACGCCAGTTTGGCCCTCTATCTTCTATCCTTTTATCCTAGCTACAAACTGTGCGATAACATTTTGGCGTCATTGCCGGGGAACACTGAGTCAATTCTCCTCAAACGATAAATATTTTTTGGCAAGCCTTGCCTCAAAGCCTTATCTTACAAGCTTACCTGGTGACTCCACTAGGGTATTTTCCCTTTTTCTTTGGTAGTTTCAAGTAAACTATCTGGCGAATCCACAAACCAAAAAGAGGTATAATAATTCTCCTTTGTCTTTTAGAAGGAAGCCTCCCAAGAACTCTCATGTTGTCAAATCACTCTTCGGGAAAAGCCTTTCTTTAAGAATCATGTCTAGCTCCCAAACCGCTACAACAACCCAAACCAACAATCAAAGAGAATGGTCATCTACTCTTTTCAAACTGTTGGACATGTCAGCCATACCAGGCTACCCTAGGCAAATGCCACCCAAGTATTATAAGTGGTTACCTAAATTCACCAATACTGATGCAATCAGTGCCGAAGAGCACATGAGAAACTTTTGAGCATTTTTTCAGCTTCATCCCATTAGTGATAATGCTGAAGTTCTAGTCATGAATTTGTTCTCCGCTACTCTTTATGATGCCTCAAGACATTGGTACCTGAGCCTTCCTGATGGAAGCATCAAAACCGTGGATAGAATTGAAGAGGCCTTTCTCAAAAGATGGAGTGTCAAGGGAGACCCTAACATGCTCCTCACCCGACTAAATAACCTTGTCAAATATGAAAATGAGTCCATTCGGGAGTTCCATACTAGATTTGAGACTTTGTTGCAAAGGATTCCCACAATCCATCATCCAAAAGATGATTACCTCATCCACATTTACAACGGATATTTCAATGGCCAACTAGGGTATCTTCTCAGAGATAAAAACCCCCAATCCATTTAGGAAGCCCAAGAGCTCACTACTAAAATAGAGGGAAGCCTCCTTTCATCCAAGATTGACCTTTTGCTAATCCAAGGGGGGGAATAGACACCAAACCAAAAATAATTCACAACGCTAAGCCTACATCAGATCTATGTACCAGTATCGCCAAGCTCCAAGCCTCTATGGATGGTATCATAAAGAATCAAGAGGAAATGATGATTAGGATTGTCAAATTGGAAAGATCTCAGACCCAAGCACCCAAGGTCTCTTACAAAGGGAAATTCCAGAAGGGGAGCCATTTTTATAAACCAAAGAATGAGGAAGAAGTTCCAAACACCTCGGCCCCTACAAACATTGTTGATGAAAATCCTTGGTGCCTAGAATGCAGTGAAGCACATTGGGAGCATGAGTGTCCTTATAGTAATGGCCATCAACAAATCACCAACATGGACCATTTCATGGAGTTTCCTCAAATAAATATCACCGATGAAAAACATCAGGAGGCCATAAATGAAGTAGCCAGGTCAGCAAGGATGGTGGTAATTAACAACCTAGACCAAGAATCATGAGAGAAGCTAAAGAAACAACAATTTCATGTGTACAAAAGAAAGAAGTTGAACCAACCTACTACTGACCAGGGAAATCCACCACCCTTGGAAATACTTCTTCCCAAGACATCCAGGGCTGGGAAGGTTGACCTAGACATTGACTTCGAAGGGGAATTATCAAAAATGCATGTAAATTTTCCCCTCAGAGAATCCATTAAGATCTTGTCTATCAAAGAACGCTTTGACACTTTCTTTCTGGGATCAAGTGAACCCATGGACCCCCCTATTATGTTGCAAGCCAATCATTTCAAGGTCCAATATGGTGAGAGCCCTCCCTTCTTCATGACTTTAATGATGAACAACAAAATCCTTAACAATTGCATGTTAGATACAGGGGAAGGTGCCAACATGATGTCACTTAAAGTCATGCGACAAATGGGTTTGAAGGTCACACAGACTTATAGGAATGTATGCGGCTTCAGATCTAGAGCCATACCCACACATGGGATAGTCGCGAATGTGGAAGTTTTCCTTAAGGATTACCCGGAGAAGGTAGTCCACATTTATATCGTGGTAGTTGACGTCCCAGATGTGTGGGGAATGTTGTTGTCTAGGAATTTCGCTGCAATGTTGGGTGGCACTCTCGAGATGGACCTCACGCTTTTGAAATTGCCTTTAAAAAATGGAACAATAGGCCATCTCCTAAATGTGCCAATAACTGGAGACCATGTGCAAGATATTACTCACCCCGTCTACAATGACAAGGCATAAGACGAGATGATAAAAACTCTTCAAAAGTATTCTCCAGAAGATATTCCCTTTGCCATGAAAGAGGACTTTGGTCAGATCAAATGGCCCAAGAAAGAAGAATACCAACAATTCCTAGATGAATTCAAGAACAAAGAGATTGGGATGGTGAAGATATTAAATAAAGCTAAAGATGACATAGAAATCCTCCCATCCCAACAAGAAGTGTTTATAGCAGAAGCCCACCTTCCTTGCTTAGCACAATACACCAGGGTTGTCCAAGAGAAGACCAAATACAAAGTCAAAAAGTACAAGGAAGGAGACATGGTATGGATGTGGGATACCCAGAAAGGAGAGCCAACTAATGTGAAAGGAAGCACTCAGTCATGGCTTAGACCCTTCAACGTTGGAATGGAATCAGTTGATGACTCATATTACTTTTCCACTTTGGAGGGAAGAAGGCATCCATTACCTATCAACGGGCACCTCCTCAAACCCCACCAAGGTGGAGGGACCTGACTTCATAGGTAAGTATAGGTAAGTAGGCATTTTTTCATTCATGTATTATACCATTTGAATTTCCTGTTAGTTTTCTTTCACATTTGCATTATTGATAGATTTATTCCAGTCCATGTATATATCTATATGCATGCTAGAGTAGAATTACCACCCCAACTTTGTTATTAATACTCCTATTGATATTGAGCAGGTCTAGAGGTTATGCCAGAGATGTTGAGGTTCTCATGCACTCTATGGTGAGCACTTGTCCCCGAGTTGGAGCCAGATGTTATCCCAACCTTTTATCGATAACTAGGAGATCATGTCTCGAGGCCCACAGGTCCTAGACATGGAATACCGAGAGAAGGATCGACGTGATCATTGCCCTGGAGGGCCCACCTTTTCTTCATTAATCATCTTTTGTCTTGTCAGCAATAGCAGCATCCATCACCATCGGCTTGATCCTGTATCAGAAAAGGTTCTTGCTCCATGAGGTAATTGGTCCAGGTATCATGGTGTGTGTCACTTTTGATCATTAAAACCTTTAAATATATGCATCTGATTCCTTTTCTCTCTAACAACTGCTTGGATCTTACATTATCCCACTTGACCATGCTTTGGAAAATTGACAAGGTGCCCTAGCAAGCCTGTGCCCATAGGACTTGGTTTTCCAGTGGGGAAATTTATGAAAATCCATCGTTCGCTCCCATCATAGCACCATTGTTTCATCTTATCTCCCGCTCATTTATCCCATTCCCCTTGTCCGGTCATTGGGTTGACCTATTTGCAGGATTGTACCTTATCTCATGGGAACAAGGGGCTAAAGGCCCAGAAGGTAAAAGAAGTTGGTAAAAGACAAAAGCCTATAAATAAAACCTCAAGATGCTTCGCCCAGGGATCCCCGAGAAGGCAATAAAAATCCTCTCAACAAGAAACAAGAGGGAATCGAAAAATAAGAAAACAAGACCTAATCAGAGGATAGGGGGTCACATCATGAGCCAGCCTATTAGGTCCATGGGTACCTAACAGTATGACATTTCCACCATCTGGTTATGACAACAGGGCAGTGACCTTTGGTTGCATGGCAAAGGGAAAGGGGGTCTCATGACGAGCCAACCTTCTCATCTCTGTGAAAGTACTTGTGCGTAACGATGACAGATCTGGTCACCATGCCAAGGAAGTGTCCCCTAATTAGTTCTTGAACAGAAAAAGGGCAAATAAAAGAATAAAACTAGAATAAAAAGAATAAAGGCAAGAATGGGCTTGGAAAAAATGCATCCATGACGGGTACAACTCGCCTTCTACAAAGGCACCCATGGATAACACTTATGCATCCTTGGCCCTCACTGCACCCATGTGTTTGGACATCCCCTAACCACACCACCTCACTTACATGGCTTGGATGAGATCTTTCTAGAAACTTTCCTTTTCTTGTGGACACTAGCCCAATAGGACACCTTGTCCTTTTCTCCAATCTTGTATTGTAGGTTTTTCTAATGTCTTTGAGATATTGACTGATGTATTAGGGGTTTTATGCATATGTTTAATAATATTGATGATGAGATGTGATTGACATTTCTATGATCCCTGTGACTGATGAGCCCATGGAGGGTGTAGTTTTTGATGTGCAGGACCATGCCCGATGGACAGGTACCATTTGGATCGGTACACATGTGGAGATGACCAGTTCATACCTACACGGGGTTGAAGATCCCACCAGATGGATGTTGAGACCCCATCAGGGGGCAGAAAAAGGCTACAGCTTGATCAGGGGTTTTGCACCTAAGAGGAAGAGAACATTCCACCAGTGACACTCCGACAGGACTAAAACTAGGGGGAATGACCCCTTTTCAGTAGAACGCTAGCCTTGGAAGGCTTAGGACATCCCCATCTTCACCATGACATCATCCAGCTTCATGGATGCTTTTGGAGGAAGACTGGGCAACAATGGCACATGTGGCATGTTGGAGAGGCCCCTAGGGGGCTAACGTTTTGCTCCTCGATGTCTCATTTTCCCTAGAAAGGGCTAGCGCCTCCCTTGAAGGGGATTTTACTCTCTTTTCTTCTTAATTAGGGATTTAATTTGACAATTTAATGTAAAACAATATGATTTTGATAATTTGTCTTTGTCGGCCTTTTACCTGACCTAAAATGTAAAATTAGGTCAAGGTTTTGTATAAATGAGAGATTTTCACTCTCATTTTTTCATCATAACTTACTCAGTCATTTGGAGGTCTGAAATTTGCGCCCTATCTTGAGTATTTTGTTGGTTTAGTGAGCCGCATTTGTTGAAGGAAGACATTTCTTGGCATTTTATGGTGTTTCTCCTGAGGGAAGGTGTTACAACTAGGGTTTGCATGATTATTTGTTGATGAATTGTAAGTATTTTTCTCCAAAAATTCTTGATTGAATGGTTGTAGTCTTATTTTCTTACATATATTTATAATTTTTTGAATCAAAACCCTAGGTGACAAGCACACAAGTAGGTCCTTGTCTCAAGTCCCCTAAAAGAGAATCTTTTCAGCCATTGAAGAAGGAAAGAGCCTAGCCTTTGCTACACTCTTCTCCTTTTCTTCCCCTATTGCTAGCCGTACTTTCTAGAGTTCAAGAAGGAGGAGACATCCCAGGCCTAGGTTATCTACACCTAGGGCCGTTTTTCTTCTAGGGTTTGATGATAGAGCCTTGATGTAGCAACACTCTCCCTCATTACACTCTCTTATCTTGATTTTATCCTTTATGCTAACCGTTTATTCCAAGTCAACCTAAGGAGAGAGCACGAAGCCTTTCTTTAACAACACCGGATTGAGCCTCTCTCCCCTAGGGTTTGATTTTGAGGCCCTGCCATAACAACACTTCATAACTCTTCCCTCTAATCCTTAGTCATCCTCCTTCAACCCCTGCGTCCTCTACTAAATTGACTCGATTCTACCCTGGGCCACTGATCCTAAGACCTCCAGCATTGAAGAATTTGATCCAAACACTCTCAAAACTCGAATTTAAAACCCTAACTACACTAACCGTAGCTCTAGCTAACCCTACTAACCCTAAGTGTTGTCGCTACCTTATGCTATTTGTATCATTAATGCAACAACGTCTTATCTTGTGAGCAATCCAATGGTGTTTTAGGCATAAATTGAATAAAGTGTTGGTTTGTTATATTGAATGCCACATCATTTAAATGATTATTGATGAAGTGATATGATTTCCATTGTCATTTATAAACATTGAATCCGTCAATATTTATATTCAAATTGCTTATAAGTTCATTAGATACTTCTTGATTGATATGAAGTACTAACCCATTGAAATAACTTGCACGTATTAGTTTGTTGTTGTCTTGTTCTAGGCAGGTGTCTTTCATTGGGGATTCACTTTATTATTGGTTGTTTAGCCGGAACTATCTGTTTTGGTGGTGATCTATGATGGGGGAAAGTTTTCATTGTCTGATTATCCTTTAGCCTCTTCAAATCCCCAGGTCACCGGGGACGTCTCCCCTGGGCCTCACACCCCTAAAGATAAATAACCATCCATCGTGGTGACTTTGGGTGGGATAGGTTCATGTTACGCCAGTTTGGCCCTCTATCTTCTAGCCTTTTATCCTAGCTACAAACTGTGCAATAAAAGTACCTAAGTGTAATTCAATGATTACTTAATGTTATATAAAACATAAAGTATGATGCAAATGTTAAAAATAAAATAAAAAAAAGAGAGAAAAACAAAGAATTAAATGTAAAAGGGAAAAAAAGGAATAAGAGAAAAAAAAGAGAGTGGAATAACAAATGAAATGTCAGTATTTTGTCCTCATTTCTCCAAATCTCCTATATCTTATTGTAGTTATCCTATCAAAGGGATTTTTTTTTGTTGGCCATGAGCCACACTTTAACGAAATATTCTTGAAATAAAAACTGAGCAACCATTAGAAGCTAATTTTCCCATTTCAGTTTCTAAGATAAAATCTTCATACTCATTGTAATTAATTATTGTGTCTATGGTTGTGTGATTGGATAATTTAGATCCATATTTAATTGTGGTGATAAATTAAGCACATTATCACTGTTTTTTCTTTGTTGTTAAGTCAATGGAAATTTCCAATGTGGAAATATTTGGTTCTAGTTCTATTTGAGAAGGATGAGTTCTTAGATTAATTTTTTCATAATTGGATACCCAACTTCAGTGTCTCTGTTGGGACAACAACCTCACTTATTCATTTCCATGCAGAAACACGTTGTCCTATATATTAATATAATATTAATGGAATCCAAGAGTCAACCAAACAAAATCATCTATTCCACGTCGAATTATAAGATCAATGACTATACTTAAATAGCTTTTTCAATTATTTAGATAACTTTCCATGCCCATTTTATGTCCGAGGAAGCTAAATCAAAATCTAATGTTTAATGAGACCGTTGGCTGCTAGACAGTCAATCCTTCGCAAGTTCCATAACCCTTGATGCCACGTGAGCCTTCCTCAACTATTAATTATCATCATCATAACTCATTCGATACGATGGCGATGCTTATGGTCTTCCTATGGTCTGTATGTACGCCACAAATAGGCTATACATGCTCTAGTAAGACACCTTGTATTCCTTGAAGATGCGTGAATGTTGTTGAGCATGTACATGGGCTATATCGTTCACTATATGGAAATATGTGCCACCAAAATAATGGTCAAGTGGGATCATAATACTATTTAATTTCTCTCCCTTCATTCGTTTAGGCATACCATTCATTCAATGCTCATGGCATTGTGTGGTTTTATTTTATTGTCATCTTGTCATGAATCCATCCCACACAAGTGTTAATCAATGGCCATCTCATATGTTCTAGTTAGTAACCATATCATATGTATTAATGAATTGCCATCTCATATAGGGTTTGATTAATGGCCATCTAACATATGTTTTACATAATTGCCATCTCATTTGAGTTTCAATTAATGGAGTGTAAATTGAATGGGGTTTGATCCTAAGAACATAAGTTATTGAAAATTTTTATGAATTATATGATAATTAATACTAAAAGTTTAATTTGACACTTATTTTATTTCAGAAGACAACTTATATGTTTATGAACTTTTCATTGTATTAAAAGTTTGAGTTGGAGTTGATTTTACTTATTGATAGAACAATGCATTACAATTAATATTGGTTTGGCTTTAAGGTTTAAGGTTGAGGTGATTTATCACTTTTTTATTGGAATTTCATTGTTAAGATGAGTTGGTTTCATAAAAAAAAATGAACTTATAATCTTTCTGTATAAGTAATTTTTGTGGTTGGAGTTTAACTTCATCAACCATGTTATTAAGAGTTGACATTATTGGTTTGGCGGTGTTGCCTAAAGCATTGGACATTTGGGAGAGGTTTAGAAGCCATCATTCAAGACACTATAATTAGAATTAAGCACATACATTGAACCATATAGGGTTTTGAATCTCAATAACCTTGAGAGATTTAGTTTATCTAGAAAACGACGTGTAAAGGAGTTGCATCAAAAACAAAGTTCTTAGAGACAAAGAATTTGCATTGTTTTTGTTTTTATTGGCATGTTGATCTAGATTTTATGAGCAGAACGAAATGAAAACATATTATTATTATTATTATTAACACATAGAAACAATGAACAATAACATACATAGAATAAAACTGGCTTCTATTCAATAAAGAAATATTTTGAAACTATAAAATCCAGACTGAAAACAAGCTTGCTAAAATGGTGACGACTTATATTTGAGAAGAGATGTGACGGTCGTGCTCATTCACAAGAAGATGAGTACAATGAGGATTTGAAATACATTTTAAAATAAACATGAATTCCAAACCCCTAGACATCCAAAAACCTAACCCTAGGAGATGAAGTGCCAAAAGAAATGTGGGCTCCATTGGGTTAAGTTGGTACATCAACTTCTTGAGGTCGTAACATTTTCATGCAATCTTCATTGTAGGGGCATGCTATCTCATTGAAAAAGGTCTATCCTAGGAAAACACATTATTTCATCAAATTCTAACTATGTTTACAGTTTAACTATGGTGAGCCCTAAAAACATTGTTTAGGGCCTCAAAACGGTCTCTGAAGTTCAGGTCCCAAAAACTAGGAAAAAATTGCCAAACTGAAAAAAATGCCAAGATGAATGAGTTGGAATAGGTGGGTGGCCACCAATATCCACCTAGATCAATCAAATGAGAAAATTGCGTTGAATTCCCCCATCAAATGAGAAAATTTCTATTGAATTTGGCCTTGGGTGAGCCACTTTCCTTGGTGCATGAGCTTCCCTTCTTTGACAACCCAATAAAGCTAGATCCTATGTTGGAGAATACCCTTGACCTATGTGTCCATGATATGATTAGTATATTCAAGTTCCATGCAATCATTGTCTATCTCTATTGGTGTCAACTATTTTGCGATCTCTGAGCTGTCTAATAACAGTGGAAAATATGGCCAAAGGAGATCCACATTCAACACTGGGTGCAAGCCAAGGAAGGGGGGAATGTTGATCTCAAAAGCATTGTAACCCACAAACTTGGTTATGGTGTAATGTCCATAGCGTAGTGGACGAAACTTCCAATGGGGCCTTATAAGGCATTCATTATGCAAGTACAACCAAACTTTGTTTCCCACATGAAACTTGTGTGGCACCTGGTGTTCATCATGAAACTTCTTGTACTTCAAATTGGACTTCTGTAAAATATCGTGAACCTGTTGGCGGATCTGTTGGATCCTCTCAATGAACTGGGTGTCCTTGTTAGCTTCAGTTTTAACATGCAACAATTATGCTTGGGTGGCTGCAAGGGGTAATGCAACATGGCTGAAATTCCAACCCCACCGGAAAGGAGATGTGGCCAGTTCAACGATGTATGGCTTTGTTGTAGTTGTGTTGAACATAGGGAAGACTCTCATCCCATGTGCGGGAGTGCTTGGGATATTACATGCACAGGATATGCACAATCATCTGGTTGATGACCTCAGTTTGGCCAACTGTCCGGGGGTGGAAGGCAATCAATTTGATGAGCTAGGTGTCCATCAGTGACCAAAGGCTCGACCATAATGTGTTGATGAAGAGACTATCCTGATTTTAAATAATGGTTTGTGGTATCCCAAAATGTACCCACACTCCTTCAAATAAGAGCTAGACAATGGCCTCCACTATGATGCTCTTCTTGCAGGTGGCCATAATTTCCATCTTAGAAAAGCGACCAACAGCCAAAAAAACACAGTCATTTCACCACAGAGGGGTGTATAAGCCTTGTTTTTTGGTATCCGGTTTGGAAATAGCATAGGTAGTGCAGGACCTGATATACTTGCTGACATCCTCTTGAATTTTCGGCTAGTAGAAATGTTGTTGCAACACTGCCACTATATTTTATACGCCAAAGTTTCCTACAACTCGATTGTAGTGAGATTCCCAAATCAGCTTCGGTCACTCTCTTGATGGAATGTAGAGATGTAACAAAAACCCATCGTAAATATGGAAATTAGTGACTTTTATGTTTGTACCCAACATCTGGTAGGTGCTGGTGAAGTCAGGATCTGTCTCATAGAGGTGGGACCATCCGTAGGTCTCATGACTACAAGAGTATAACATTGTGTTGAGTGCCACGACTAGAGGTCGAATGAGGAAATAAATGACAAGGTTGGTACTTCATGTATTATACTTGATGTTGAGGTGGAACTGCTGCAAGTATGCAAACCACTTCTGATGGCGGTCATTCTATAATTTACCTTGTGTCAGCATTAATTGCAATGGCTTATGATCAGTGTGGATGACTGTTTTCTTCCCTAAAAATGTAATGCCTCCACTGGATGTAGGCTTGCACAATGGAGTACATTTATTTTTTGTAATCAAGTTACTTATAGATGAAATTTCATTGTTCTCACTATGATAGGCCACAAGGTGGTCGTGTTGAGCAAGAAATGTGCCCATAACATAGTTTGAAGCATATGTCTCTATCTCAAAGGGTTCTAGCAGGTCTGGTAGTGAAAGCATTGGGGATTAGAACAAGCAATAATTCAAATCATTGAACACTTGTTGTTGGGAAAAAACCCACACAAATGTTTCCTTATGACCCCACATAAACATTTCCTTACCACCACCCATGGTTACTTGGTTGAGGGCTCATGCAATATGAGAGAATCCCAACATGAACCTGTGATAGAAAATGGCAAGACCTAAAAAGATCTGAATCTCAGTGAGCATGGTTGGGGCTAGTCAGTCACGAATGACCTGGATATTGGTTGGATCCACATGCACACCATGCTCATCAACAATGTATCCTAGGTACTGGACCCTGTCTAGGTCGAAGGAGAATTTTTCCAAGTTGGCATATAGCTTGTGTTGTCATAGAGTGTGAAAAACTTGTTGAATATGCTGCAAATGTTCTACCCAAGTCTTTTTTTATATGAGGATGTCATCCATATACACCACTACAAACAAATTGGTGAAAGGCCACAAGATATTGTCCATTATCCTCATGAAATTTGTTGGGGCATTTTTCAAACCAAAGGGTATGACCAAACATTCAAAAAGACCTTATTTTGACTTGAAGGAAGACTTCCATACATATATCTTCTCTATTGGGACCTAATGGTAGCCAAACTTTAGATCAATCTTACTGAAGTATTTTCCCCCCTTGAGTTGATCAAGGAGATCGTTGATTTGGGGAATCAAGGATCGGTTCCTAACTGAGATTTTATTTAGAGCCTGGTAATCAATGCAAAGTCACCAGGTCCCATATTTATTCTATAAAAGTATGATTGGTCTTCCAAAAGGTGATGTTATGGGTTGTATGCACCCTTTTTGGAGAAGTTATTGGATCTGATGTTGGATCTCCTCATTTTCTAATAGAGAGTGACGATAGACTAGCGTAGCGGTCTGTCGGGGGTCATATCGATGGAATGGTTGAAATGAAACTACAGAGGTACCCAATAAGTGAGGAGAAGATGTCATTATATTCTTCCATGGACTTATCCAATTTCTTTTGTTGTGTGGAGAGGTCAGCCATGGAGGCCATGGATGCGGCTACAATATTTTTCTCACTCTAAGAGTGAATCACGAAGAAGAAAAACTTCTCGGTTTGAGAGATGACCTTCCTGCATTGCTTGGTAGAGATCAACGAAATGGAACTAGGTGGGACTACCTCAGGTAGTGAGGTTCCTTTCACCCAGATTTGTGAATTAAAGAGGCGCTCTCCTTCCTCTAGTTCATCAGGTTCACCGGGCTAGATATTGGTGGTAGTAATGGTGGCACTAGG
>JASDQU010099999.1:277170-295072 GCA_032191745.1 Picea mariana
TTGTATTTGCATTGTCCTTCTTTATTTTCATATTAGACTGGTTGTCCTAAGGTTTTCCATCTTTTCTTTTCCCTTTGTTTTGTGGGTTGGGGATTTCATTTCCCTACTTCTATTGTGAGGGGTTCCAAGACCCAAATTTCCACGTCTTTGGATTAAGCTTATGTTCGATTTTGATGACATAGCGATAGGTCGTGCCCAAGGACAAGATGTCAAAAAACTCCATTTCTTCCTGGATGTATCTATGCAGTCCACCATAGTACTTGAGCACGAGATGCTGCTTAGTATATTTGATAACCAACTTGGTTCACAAGGTATGGAAAATTTTTGTAATCTCTGGCACCGTCTGGTCCCTTTCCTGTCACAGTGTGGTCGATTTTGTATAGATCTGTCATAAAAAGTTCCAATAGGGTAGTATTGTTCCTAAATAGCATATTTTAAGGACTCCTAGATGAGTTCAACTATAAATAGTGAGGGTTCCTCTATTGCCTTTTTATCACATAAAGTTTCCCAAAAATATTTGACATGGGGGATGGATTTAAGGATTGCAAAGGTAATATTTTCTCTATTCAAAATGTTATGGACAAAAAAATACCCTTCTAGTAGATTCAACCATTTATCTACAACATCTACGTCTATCTCACCTTCAGATATATGAATATAAAAGTTTAGTCATACCTTGAATGGGGCGGCGCCTCCACTTGAGGAAGATGCATCTCCTGTTGGTAGTCATCGAAGGATTTGTGAAAAATTATCCATCATCTCATTCCTTTGTTGCATCAGGGATTCCTCGAGAAATAGTTTGAAAGATCTCATGTCTCATTGTATTTCTTTTCTCTCTCCATGGAAAGTTTTTTGGGCGTGCGAGAGCTTATTTCCTCAAGAAAAATAATCTCGAGACCCAAATCTTTGTACCCTGACCTTGTTAAGGACATGCACTAAGAATGACAAGGAGCAGATTGTTCTGATACCACTGATCCATATTTTATGAGCATATTGAAATGAATGCATATTATTATTATTATTAACATAGGGACACAATGAGAAATAACAGAGATACGGTAAAACTAACTTTTATTCAATAAAGAAATATGTTGAAACTATAAAATGCAAACTAGAAACACTCTTGCTAGAATTGAGATGGCTTACATTTGAGAAGAGATTTGACGGTTTCGCTCATTTGCTAGAAGATGAGTACCATGAGGCTCTAAAATACTTTTGATAATAAAAATGAATTCCAAAACCCTAGAAATAAAAAACATAACCCTAGGAGATGAAGTGCCAAAAGTCATGTGGTTCCCAATGGTGTAAGTTGGTACATCAACTTATCGAGGTCATAACTTTTTCATACGATATTCATTTTAGGTGCACGATAGCCTGTTGGAAAGGTCTATCCTAGGAATACAAATTATGTCTTAAAAATTTAATTGCATCGACAATTTGACTATGTCGAACTCTAAAAACATTGTTTAGGGCCTCAAAACGACCTCAAAAGTTTAGGACTCAAAAATTAGGAAAAAACTACCAAATTGAAAAACTGCCAAGATGAGACAGTTGGAATAGGTGGGTGGAAACTAATATCAACCTAGATCACATGTCAATTTTTTTCTTGTGTTTAGGTTGTAATAGAGATAATCCATCCCTCCAATCCTATTTTAGTGGTGCCAAATAATTTACACTTGGAACTACATAGAGAAAAAGTCCTTGTAGCCATAAAGTAGGCATAGATCATTGTGCAAGATTGAAGATAGAAAACATAAAGTTAATTTTTTTAGAAGATGCATATTAGTGAAGTGATTGGGTTGTAAGTCTCTCATTTATGGATCATAAGGTATCAAAGGAGTGGAATTATTAATCATGATGCATATGATAGTATTTTTAAGAGATCAGACCTAGCATGGTTAAGAACAAAAGAAGGAAAGGATAGAAGAGTTAATATATTTGAACAAGAAAATCTAAGAGGAAATTGTATAGTGGAGGATGAAATTATATGAGTTGGAAAAATAATTTACCAATTTCCTGGACTCCTTCGTCACCATAAGTGCAATATTAGACAAGAGAACATTCTAGCTCTTGCAACTATACCAAGAACTGGTAGAGAAGAAAGAAGAATTGGCAAAGCTAGAGGTAGTTGTCCAAGAGAGAAAGGAAGCAAGGCCATATTCCATTGCCATTTTCAACGCTAGCACCATAACCAAGACAACTCTATTAATATTACCTTCCTTAGATATTTTTCAATAACGTTTGGTGAGTTTGAAAAGAATAACATTGTCATTGGTTCAAAAATTTTAATACACATGGGATGTGATGGAAAAACAATTGTGAAGAGAAGGAAGGGCATCCTAAGACCTATTGTATCTTACTAGAGAGAAAGAACAAAAGCCTAGGTTTTTATGTGGGAAGGAAAATACCACAAACACCAAGATCACATTTGTGAAGGAAAAAGGCAAGGTTGAATGGGTCTACTAGTCGAAAGAAAGAATATCAATGAATGAGGGTGACAACACACCACCACATAATCCTTCTTCTAGTAGATTGTATAAAGGTAGTGATGAGGAATGTGCAAAGTATTAGCCTACAATAGAGTTTAGAAAAATTCTAAAATAGATCAGTTGGAATAGGAAGAAGAAGAGTAGGAGACCTGCATCAAACATGACATTCCTTGTTTTTCACTATTGGAAGAGGAAATGACATAGTGCTATCAATTGTTGGTACTCAAGGGTATGGTTATTCAATCGAAATAAAGGTCATCATGTGGCATATTTATAGGAGAAGCAAGCCACATGATACAAGCTATATTTTTTTTAGAGGAGGAATGGAAATAATACTTCTTCGAACCAACAACAAATTCAAAGGATTGGGGAGATAAGGAGCATGTTAAGCAATCCTTATAACAACACCTAGAATATTTTTCACTACTACAAATTGAATCGACAGTAGGAAGAAAAATGTTTCAACTTCATCCATAACTTCTCCCCAGACACTACATGAACAAGAGAAGAGTCTGGAAGGGGAATCCTAATGGATTTTAAGACCTTCTTGGCTTGGTATCCCAAGCAATATAAACTATCCAAATATTTGCAATAGCACACGAGGCCAACCTCACCAATGAAATAAGTAGTTATTTGGTGGAAGTAGGATATATTAGGGAAGGCTCTCAGGCATGGGATGATGTTTATTTCATTGCAATCTAGTTGAAGAATGACTTTCTAGTAGCTAAACTAGCTTACCAATGAGTATTGGATAAATTCAAAGGTAAATATATTTTGGATACAATTATAGGTGGCTTCAAAAGAGCTAACTTGACAATGCTCTATGTTTGGGGATGGATGTTCCAATAGACAAAGATTTAACTCAAGGTTCAATTTATCTTATAGACAATAAGTATGGACATGTAAGATTTCATTTAATGCATATAATTCATTTTCCATGGTGATGGAAATTGGAAAAGTGAAGAACTTACACACTGATTGAATAGAGTTATACATGTCTTTTATTGATTAAGTGAATGGAGAAATTTTGATTATCAAACTACAAAATATGAGGATTTTATATTTTGAATATCAAGGTACATAATTGATTCCATGTCTTGAAACAATTGATCATAGTAGAAGAGGTTAGAACACCCTTCATTTTGTGGGGTTCTTGCATGTTGGCATATCTGTTGGGATCTAGAAAATAAGAACAAACCATAAGTTTGAGAATGCAAAGGAATTGCACACTAAATATGTGAATGAATTATGGTTGAAGAGTTTATATCTTAAGACTTCTTATAGTTTATAGATATTTATAAGACTTCTCTATTGTAAGAATAAGAAAACCAACAACTAAATTCAAAGCTAGACTAGGAACCAGAGCTACATCAACATCTCCAACAACATTTGCATTTATTAACACATTGACACCTACATATGCAACAACATAAACATCTAAGAAAGAAAACAACAAGGGAAAGTAGGAAAGAAGGAATATGTACCTCTAATGTTTAAAGTACAAACATACGAAAGTTAACAAGTTTCCAAAACATTCAGACTTCTACTTTTATTGTATTTTCTAAATTTAGAAATTGTTCTGAAAAGAGTTGAAAGAAGGAAGATAAATGCAAGAAAGAATTAAAATCCTTCTACAACAATTTCCCTTCTCATCTTGGCTTAAGAGAATTTCCAAGTCATTCATGTTATTTATCTTCTCAAATCATTCATTCCATATTTTATCAATATTTGTAATTTCATTTCTTTAAAGACAAAATCTTGAATTTGTTTTGAGAAAAGATTGGTTGAAAATATTTTTATTTATTGAGTCTGCAATTCATTACTAGTGTTATTGTATACTTATGTTTATGATTTATTTATTTTATGCTCATAATTATACTTTCTAGAAACATAAGCATAATAATAATATAGATACAACATTAAAATTCTCTCAATAATAATAATAATAATAAATATAGATACAATATTAAAGTTATTTATAATTTTATGTGTTATGTTATTTTGAATAATGCACCGTTATGTAATAAGAAAGTGTATTTTTACAAAAGAAAATACCTTCTTTCAAAGTTGGTATCATATGATGTTTATTTTATTATATTATTTATTTTGGAACCTAGTAAAACAAGTGTTGCATGGCAGCGTAGTCCCTGCCGGGTTGGAATGGGAATAAATGCGACCGAGTACAGTCACGTGTGTAGCAAGTTGAAATACATGTGGTATCCATGCAGAATTTAGTATTCCCGAATTAGTTTAATTTGAAATTTATCAAAAACTATTAATGTATGGTACATCAACAAAGGTTCCTAGTATCTAAGTTTGATAGTACATGAAAGATTTAAAATGAGCACAAAAAAAATTTGGTTTACAATAACAATAAGGTTCCTAGTAAGAACATTTGTTACAAGAACATTTAAAAGGTTCTTGTACAAAAAAATGTAGCATACAACAGAATAGTAATAACGTCTGTTACATAGGTTCGTGGACAAAAACACAAAAAAAATAGCATTTCCAAATTAATTTTCTTTAGAACAATAGAATAGTAACAACGTTGTGCAACAAAGGCATTACCGAATTAGTTTGCTTTGAAAGTAGTAATGTCTATTAAATCAAAAAAGGTTCCTAGACAAAACAAAATTAGCATACAATAGGACACAAAAAATGTAGCATTCTCGAATTATTTTTCTTTGGAACAAACAACAAAGGTTCCTGGACACCCAAAATTTAGCATTCAATAAAGGCATTCTGAATCAGTTTTCTTTGAAATTTATCAAAAAGTAATAATGTATATTACATATTTCTGGAAATTTAAATGCGTTTTTCATATACACTGGGATTGGGGTTCCCGTGGAACATAAAAAAAAATAATCACAAGAATTAGGAATGTTGAAAAAATAAGTGCATGATGATAGAGAGGCAAACCTAAAAAGAAGAAATTGGAAGTTATGAGTCTCTGGTTATAGTTTTCTATTTAAAGAGGTAATAACTAGAATGATAAATAAAACAAGATGAAAATATAGAATTAAACTGGATTGATAAAGAAAACAAGATGCCAGTATAGACTTACTATGAAGCCAATGCATTTTTTTTACTGTTGTCGATGGTCAGTGGAGTCATGTCAACTAGTTGTTGCCATTCCTGGACGAGTTTGTCCATTCTCTGTTAGAACCATTCTTTGATGTGGCTTCTCATGGGGTCCATGCTGATTTCATCCTAGATTTCTATGTCGTAAAGGTCATTTTCTAATTTCCTTAGATCCATTGAAATAATATGCAGACTCTATTCAATTTCTTCATTGTGCGCCATATAGTCCAGTACCCAGCACTCATGCTCATCTACATGATGTTCAACTATGCCATAAAACATTTCGAAAGACAACCCCTTTAAAATATCAAGTCGTTCATGGAAGGATTCTTTGGTTATTGGCAAGGATTTTAGAATTAAGTTTGGGTCTTGAACCTCATTGGTACTTCCAGCTAAGTCTATTTGGATCAAGATTGTGAATAAATATTCCTTTTTTGATATGGCTTGCTTACATGATTCGACAATGAGCTCCAGGTTCTTAACTTTCTTTTGCCAGCATGATTTTACTTTTTTGGTCCGCTTTCGGGAGGGGAGTTTCTCTTGTCTTCTTTTTAGTTCCGATGTTTTGACGGCATGGTTGGAAAAATGGGTCAGCACATCTTCACAAAAACAATGATCATTTTTAAAATTTTCCTTCAAATGTTCGAGCAAATCATTTGACTTCTTTCTAAAGGAAACTAAATTTTGCGATGTTTCGAAGACTTCAGTAACTAGTTGCATTCTTTTGGTGATGTTATTATTTACAAGGGATCTAGAGCATGCAAGGAGGGTAGAGGATACTTTCATATTGGCTTCAGTGGTACCGGGCATGCTTTTTGCTAAAGGACTGGCAAATTATGGGGTTGCAATGAAAGCCTACTCAAATTCATTGAGGCGTTCTTTCACTCTAGCATTTTCCACTTCAATTCCTCCAATGGAATCATGAAGAGCATCACCGATTACTTTGTGAAATAGGGAGATTTGGGACGGTCGCATTTTACTAAAGTTAATCTTTTTGTGATATTTTCCTTTCCTGTTTGTTACATCTCTCTTTTCAATGACCATACTTTTAGATTGGCTGTAAAAAACAAAGCTCTAGAATACAAAGGATTCATCTTCGTCAAAAAATTTGGTCTCAGTTATTTCCACTATGGACAACCCAATTTTGTGCATGTGCTCAATTTCAATTTCAAGTTGCACTTGTTCACTTTCTATTTCACGTTCATCTATCTGCACTGCATTGTTTTTCCACTTTTCTGTCCACGGAATTTTGTGAGAACTATCAATTTTTATGTGAGAAGGGTTCTTATCTCCTCCTCTGTTCGAAGATTTGTGGGTTGCTTTCTTACTGGGGTGAGCCGTTGAAGCGATGCTTCGTGATGTCGAGCTCTTGGGAGTGCTAGCGGGGGACTAGACACTCTTCTCACTGGATACTTTTCCTTGTTGTCTATACAATTCAGTTGCGCTTTGCAATGTCTCTGCATCACAATTTCCAGAAGCATCATTGTTTTCATCACTATCCCTATCTTCAGTCAGGTGTCTATGGATAAAAGAGATATTAAACCCAACTCCCAGTAAATTTTCTCTAAAAATCCCATTAGGGTCGAACCCTTTTATCCTTTCAACATATGTTAGCTTCAATTTCTTGAAGTGGCTGGAAAATTTGTCAATATTGTTTTCGTTTCTACACATGAAGTCTCCGACATTCCAGGGTAGAGGAATGAATGATTTTTTTTTCTTGTCATGGAAAAAATGAAACCAGTGGTTGTATTGCCTTGCTATTTTTGCAACAAGCATCTTGTCTGTGATGTGGCATGGAAGGAAAGTAGGATTTTCCTTAGAGCCAAATACCATGAGTACACTATGATTTTTCTTTTGTTCAAGTGTGCCCTTCCTATTCAAAAAATTGGTTTCCTAGACAAACATTCGGGGAGCATCCTTCCCTAACAACAAATCTTTGAAAACTGAGACAAAGCCATTAAAAAAATCATAAAAACAATGGGAGGCCTTGTGCCTCCACACGGCCTAGTACCAAAATGTTATTGGGTCAAATCCCCAGTTTATTTGATTGGAAATAGAAATTTTTGGAAATGGACAACAATGCACTATTGAGAAAACCAAGTAGGATGACATATAAAATTTATTAGATTATTTGAATCATGAAAAATGGGAACATATCTCAATTGAAATTAGCTTCCCCCAATCGAAAATGAATTGTTCCATGGGTGTGAAGTACAAAATATAAATAATTATATTAGAAATGCTTGTCTTGGATGCCTGTCTAATTATTCTTGTAAACAACCAAGCAATTTCCTGGAATGGATTTCTAAAGGAACTTACCTGAAACTTTGTGATATATTGAGGAATTCTTGTCAGGTCTTTGAGGAACTCGGCCAAGATATCCAACCTATTATCATGTTTTTCTGGGAACTACTTGTAGTCTTGTCCTCTGAATGTTAATGTTGGCTCTGACAATTTTAACATCTTGTGGAAGACCTGAGGCGACAAAGAAATAGGAGAATGGTCGTGTAGTGGAATAATTATTTGTCTTGGAATATATTTTTAAATGCACCAAGAGACCACCTACTTACAGTCAAAAACCTCAGGGATGAAGCCTGCATGAGTGATTCTAGAGGTCCAAATCACTTTGTTTTGGGCAGAATGAGATGAATAGTAAAAGTATGCCCTGGACCTCTGGAAGTTTTGGTCATGATGTTAGAAGATATTTACTGTATCTCCACAAAATTGTTGTCGACCTGCTTCCATAAGTATACAAGAACATTTTTTTGCTCCAGACGATGAATGAAATGAAAAGTTTGAAGGAATAATATTACCCTACTCTAATATTGGTCTAGTGCGTGTGAATGGGAGATGTCCTTGAAACTTCAGTTCATTAATGACAATTTGGATGGCTATTGCATGATGCGTTGTTATCATTAAACACTAGTAATTGCATACATAGAATTGCGAACATGGAAGATATGACAATGAGCGATTAAGCATTGTATATTTCTTGAGTGGGTCAACACGACAACGCGTGTTGGAGACGAAAAATCGGAAGGGAAAAAATAACTCTCCACAGATCTTGGTTTAATGCATAATAATGGGAGATATCCTCGAGCGTTTCGCTCATTAATGAAAATTTTGATGGTTCCTGCATGGTCAATGGTTACCATTTCTAATTTCATACTAAGAAAGTACAGAGGTCACAGGTACAGGAAAAATCAACTTAAAAATAGGGTTATAAGTTACAACCATTGGAGGTGAGGGTCCAAGGGTCAAATTGTATGTCTCAGAAGTTTTTGAGTGCAATATGCATAACACCGAAGAGGGTATGGTAGGACAGTCCAGAGGGAAATTTGTATATCACTAGTAAGAGCATAACTAATGTATATCAGGAAGAACAAGAAGTTAGTGGGGATGGAAGGTAGCGACAAATAATTTGAAAAATTTGTGAGACTTGGTAGAGTGAAGCTTGCAATTTCGAGGAGTCCGTGGTGGAATTGTAGATGATAGAAGTTTTGAGTGCATGATGTATAGCACGAAACAAGAAGCAACAAAGTTGGAAAGCGTCAACGTGGCAATTGCGGCCATAAAATTGGCTAAGTATGGAAAGGAACAACGGTCTGTCGAATTTGTCATGTGAGGATATAGATGGAGATGAAGATATGTCATCCCACCAATGCTGGAACCCGTGATCATAGAAAAGAGACTAAGTATATAACCACAAAGCGATAATACATGGGAAGAAGAAAAGCGAAAAAGGACTAAGGATTTCGTGGTGGAATTGTAAATCACAGAAATTTTGAGTTCAATATGTATATCATGGAGCAAGAAGCAACAAAGTTCCAAAGCACCAACCCAACAAGAGTGGCCATAACATTGTCTAAGTATGGAAAAGAACAATGGCTGGTCAGATTCGTCATGTGAGGATATAGATGGAGATGAAGATATGTCATCCTACCAACGATGGAACCCACCCTCGTAGAAAAGAGACTAAGTATATAACCACAAAGTGATAATACATGGGAAGAAGAAAAGGGAAAAAGGACTTAAGGAGTCCGCGGTGGAATTGTCAATCATAGAATTTTTGAGTGCAATATGTATATCATGGAACAATAAGCAGTAGATTTCGAATGCGCCAACCCAAAACAGTGACTAAAAATTGGAGATTTTGTGAGCTCATCAACATGAGGATCCAAAATAGGTTGACAAGGTCTCCCTAGAAGATGTGAGGTCCTGGTGGTCAAATTGTATCATTTGGAACATTTGAATGCATAATATGTAACACGGAAGAGGGGACGATGTCGAAACTCGGCAGTCAATTTGTATATTATGGAGGGGAGGATGTGAACTATTTCATATTAGTGTGTGAAGTTGTCACTAGTAAGAGTCACTAGTAAGAGCATAACCAATGTATATTAGGAAGGACAAGAAGTTAGTGGGGATGGAAAGCAATGACAGATACTTTGAAACATTTGTGAACCATGGTAGTGTGAAGTTTGCGAATTCGAGGAGTCACGATGGAATTGTAGATCATGAAATGTTTTAGTGCAAGATGTACATCATGGAACAAGAAGTAGCAAAGTTTGAAACCGCCAACCCGATAACCACGACCATATAATTGGCTAAGAATGGAAAGAAACAAGGATTGGCCGCATATTTCATGTAATTATATAAATGGAGATAAATATATGTCAGTTTGCCAACATTGGAACCTGCAATCATAGAAAGGAGACTAAGTATATAACTAGAAATCCATAATATATGGGAAGAAGAAAAGGGGAAAAGGACTAAGGAGTCCACGGTGGAATTGTAGATCACGGAAATTTAGAGTACAAGATGCGAACTTGGTAGTCAATTTGTATATTGCAGAAGGTCGGATGGCAATTGTTTCATACCATTGTGTTCGGTTATCACTAATAAGATCACAACCAATGTATATTAGGAATGACAGGAAGTTAGTGGGCAACGACAGATACTTTGAAACATTTTTGAACTGTGGTAGAATGAAGCTTGCGAGTTCAAGGAGTCTGTGGTGGAATTGTAGATGACAAAATTTTTGAGTTCAATATGTATATCACAAAACAAGAAGCAGCAGAGTTTGAAAGTGCTAACATGACAAGAGAGACCGTAAAATTGGCTAAGTATGGAAAGGAACAAAAGTCGATCAGATTCGTCATGTGAGGATATAGATGGAAATGAAGATATGTCAACCCGACAATGCTAGCACCCATGATCATAGAAAGGGGACTAAGTATATAACCAGAAGGTACTCGTGATCATAGAAAGGGGACTAAGTATATAACCAGAAGTCGATGACACATGGGAAGAAGAAAAGGGAAAAAGGGATGACTGCATGGTGGAATTGTAGAGAACAAAAATTTCGAGTGTAAGATGTATATTACGGACCAAGAACCAGCAGAATTCGAAAGGGCCAACCCAAAATAGTATCCAAGAATTGGACATTTCGTGAACCCAACAATAGGAGGATCCAAAATAGGTTGAAAAGGTATCTCCAGAATACGTGAGGCCCCGATGTTCAAATGGTATCAATCGAAGCATTTGAATGCATAATCTATGACATGAAAGAGCGGACGATGTCAGAATCTGGTAGTCAATTTCTATATTGTGGAGGGTGTGATGCCAATGGTTACGTACTAGTGTGTCCAGTTGTCACTAGTAAGAGATAATTTAGTATTGATAATAAGTGCAATGTTGATCCATCCAGCCCACAGGTCCTCTTGTCAATTTGTATATCACAAAATTTTGGGTGCTATTTGTAGGGCACAAAACAATGGAGGCCCAATTTTGAGCCCATCCACCCGAGAACTCATGATACAAAAAGTGGCTATGGATGGAATGCAATATCCATACATGCTCTATAAAATCTCATATCCATACTCTATAGTCCCATAATACACGGGAAGAAGAAAAGGGAAAAAGGACGAAGGAGTCCACGGTGGAATTGTAGATCACAAAAATTTTGAGTGGAAAATGTATATCACGGAACAAGAAGCAACAGATTTTGAAAGTGCCAACCTCAAAACCATAGGCATAAAATTGAATAAGTGTGAAAATGAATAGCTGTCGGTCAGATTCATCATGTGAGAATATAGATGGAGATGAAGATATGTCAACATGCCAACGTTGGAACCCACGATCATAGAAAGGCAACTAAGTATATAACTAGAAATCGATAATACACGGGAAGAAGACAAGGTCTCTCCAGAAGACGTGAGGCCCTAACGTTCAAATTGTATCACGCAGAACATTTGAATGCATAATATGCAACATGGAAGAGTGGATGATGTCGAAATTGGGTAGTCAATTTGTATATTGTGGAGGGTGTTATGTGAACTGTTTCATACTAGTGTGTCTAGTTGTCACTAGTAAGAGCTAATTTAGTATTGAAAATAATTGTTTTAGATACTGTTAGATAGTTGATAGGGATTACCATCCATAAACAATGGAAATGTTGACCCTGCTAGCCCTAGAGTCCATCTACTAATTTTTATATCGTGGAACTGCGAGCATTTTTCGGAGGACACAGAACAATAGAAGTGCAATGTTCATCCATCCAGCCCATAGGTCCAATTGTCAATTTCTATATCATAGAATTTTGGGTGCTATTTGCAGGGAATGAAACCATGGAGGACAATTTTGAGCCCACCCGTTCGAGAACCCGCGATCCATAAAGTGTCTACGTATGGAATGTGGAATCCGTACATGCTCTATAAAATCTCATGTCCATAATTTATAGTCCCATAATACACGGGAAGAAAAAAAGGGAAAAAGGATGGAGTCCGCGGTGGAATTGTAGATCACAGAAATTTTGAGTGGAAAATGTATATCACGGAACAAGAAGGAGAAGAGTTCGAAAGTGCCAACCCAGCAACCGTGGGCATAAAATTGACTAAGTATGAAAAGGAGTAGTGGTTGGTCAGATTCGTCATGTGAGGATATAGATGGAGATGAAGATATGTCAACACACCAACGTTGGAACCTGCAATCATAGAAATGCAACTAATTATATAGCTAGAGAGCGATAATACACGGGAAGAAAACAACGAAAAAATCACTAAGTATCTGTTAGAAGAACATCGATTGTTTTCTTATTAATGCAAATCCTTTCGAACCGCTGGTGAGTTCTCACCAGTAAAGGCATAAATTGCAGATGACGAAATTTCTTTGGGTGCAAGATGTATATGAGGGAACAGGGGACATAGGTGTTGGATACTACAAACCCGAGACCCGATGATTACATAATTGGCTAAGTATTGAAAGGGATCAGGGTCAGTTGGGCTCATGGTGTGAATATATAGATAAAGAGTTGCCAATTTGTGAATCCATGAGGCTATGATCATATAGTTGGGACTAAATATAGAACCAAAAAGGGATAATATAGTTAGGGGGGAAAGAGAATTAAGATTTTTTATAGATTCCTGTGGACAAATTGTATATTGAGGAACTCCAGACGCTCTTTGCAACTTGCCAAAAATTCAAAATAGAATTTTGAGGCCGTCAATCCAGTAACCCACAATAGAAAAAGTGTGCAAGTATGGAACATGGAAATGTTGGCCGAGACTTGCTTTCGCCAAACATGATCTTCTTTTCATGTTTCTGGACAACTTCTCTAGGGATGGTTGGTTGTCCAGACTTTTTCTTATTAATGACAATTTTTTTACGCTTGTTGCATGATGTTGTTCTAGTATTAAAACTTTGGTGTTACATATCTGGAAATAAGTATGAGGATGGGCAGAACAGAAAACAATGACTAGGACTTGAATTTTTCGTCAACCCGTCAATGCGAGGATCCAAAGTATGGTCACAAGGTTTTCCAGAGGATGCAAGGCCCCGATGGACAAATTGTATAGTTCAGAAAATTTCAATGCAAAATGTGTAACACGGAAGAGAGAATGATTTCGGAGTCCAATTGTCAATTTGTATATAGCGGAGCAGTGGGCACCAATACTTTTGTACCATTGTGTCCAATTTTCACTAGTAAGAGCATAGTTAATATATGTTAGGAAGGAAGAAAAGTTGGTGGGGATGGAAGGCAATGATAGATACTTTGAATGAAGTTAATGTATATGAGGAACCTGCAGTGGAATTGCAGATCACGAATGTTTTGAGTTAAAGATGTATATAATGGAACAATAAACAACGGAGTTCATAAGCGTCAATCTGACAATGACGACCATAAAATTGGCTAAGTATGGAAAGGAAAAACGGTCGTTTGGATTCATAACATGAGGATATAGATGGATATGAAGATATGTTAGCCCACCAACCCTGGAACCGGATATCGTATAAAGGTGACTAAGTATATATCCAAAAACTAATAATAGGCAAGAAGAAGAAAAAGCAAGTTCGTATGGGCCATCCCAACAACTGCAACCATACAATTGACTAAGTATGGAAAGGAACAGTGGCCGGTCGGATTCGTCATGTGAAGATACAAATGGAGATGAAGATATGTTAGCCTGCGAACCCTGAAACCGCCGATCATAGAAAGATGAATAAGTATAAAACTAGAAAGTGATAATGGATGGGAAAAGGAAAAGGGGAAAAGGGATAAGTATCTCACAATCGAAAAACCTTTTTTTTCATTTATTAATGGAAATGTTTTTGAACCCCTGGTGGGTTATTACTAGTAAAAGCATAAACTGTAGATCACTGAAGTTCTTTGCTTGCAAGATGTATATGATGGAACAAGCAACATAGGTTCTAGATACCCCCAACCTGTGGCCTGGTGTCCAGATAATTGGCTAAGTATTGTCCAAGAGAAAGGTTTGATATCTATTTTAATAGTATTCATACTAATATGTATTATTGGAGAAAGTTTTGGTATTTATTTGAATAGTATCCATACTAATATATATATATATATATATGGATTGTTTCTTCTTCAAATGCAAATGATCTCCCAATTTGTAGGATGCTCTTTGGTTCAAAATTTTCGTTGAAACCATGAAAGTTTTGACTGCAAGATGTATATAAGACACAATGAAACATGAATTTGCTTTTTGATTTCAACGAGATAAACTCCTTATCATCTATTCATCTTTTATTCCTTGAAATGACATGAGAAAACACCGACTCTCCATAAACATTAATATCTAAATTAAATTAAATGTAATGAAAATTTGTTGTGATTTAAGTAAGGCAGCTTCAGTCGTTCCTTTATTAATGCCAAATGTTTCGAACCCCTAGTGATTTATCACTGGTTAAAGAATAAATTGCAGATCACAAAAGCTCTTTGTTTGCAAGATGTATATGCTGAAACAGAAAACATAGTTTTTGAATACCACAAACATGGGACCCAATGGCCAGATAATTGGTTAAGTTTTTCCCAAGAGGAAGATTTTATATCTATTCCAATAGTACTCATATTAGTATATATGCACGGATATTATCAAACAGAAGAAGCTACAATATATGCAAGACATTGAACAGGAACATTGTGTCAACACTTGAGATGCCTTGTTGTATGTCATTAATTCATTCTATTTATGGGACCCGAAGAATGAAAGAAGGATGGGTCCTCCAATTTCTTTCTCTAAGTATAGGGCTAACGCCACATAAGTATGGCCTATGAAAAATTATTCTTCAATGTTAAATGTAAGCAATGAATAGAGTAGCCTTTATTTAAATTGAAGTAGCGATGAGAAGAAAGAAAAGCTTGTCGTCCATGTTTAACGAGACACATAGACAAAAGGTACAAAATAAAATGAAAAGAAATACTAGAGATTGGAAAAAACTATTAAAAAAAAAAACACAATGATTCTATATTCAAATAATATGGGTTACAAAATACTACTCAGATTGTTTGCCACAATGATTGTGATTTGTTCTGTCGCCAACCAGAAAAAATATGTACATTGATGAAGCTTGTTAACAGTTTTCTTGACGATCAAATCCTTTATTCGTAAAAAATGAGTTGAATATCAATTTCGGGTCTTGGACTTAAATGGTGCTGCCAACTAGATCTATCCCAGTTTTTTGAATAGCTTGTCTCTTCCAGATATGGCTTGATTGCAATGGTTGGTTATTCATCATTCCATTCTTTGTCAAGTATTAATTTCCCTCTGTCGTTGAAAACTTGGGTTTAAGGTTCTTTCCTTACAATGTTCCTGAACATTAACATCCGAGACAACTTAGAAATGTGATCCAGGCCAGAATGAATGTAAAGGGAGTCATTTTATGTGACATTAGCTATGGGACGAGAAAAAAATTCAAGTATGTTATGACTGTTATTCTCCCTGTATTAGATCATCTGTTTGGTTGAAAACCATGCCTGAAGATTTGTATGTTGAACTTATTTGTTTTATTATAAAAAATTGGAAGGAATGGGCAAGCCAGACAAAAAATGTTATTATGTTCAAGTACGTGGATTCTTCAGGCAGCACAAGTCTAGCAAGTGTATCAAATGTTGCAGAACGCATCAACACAGACTTGGCAAGTGTATCAAATGTTGTAGATCACATCAGAATATATCTTTCGTCATAGAAGTGGAAAATATGGCATCCCATAGAAAGGTCTAAAATGTTCATAGGTGACGCCAAATATGTGTAGTCTACAACTACATCCAGAGGAAACCGATCAAACTTTGACAAAGAACATGGCTTCTGTCAAGTTAGTTACCACACCCAAAAGTAGCTCAAAAACTTTGAAATAGAAACTTTTGGAGTGATAATATGTCATTTTATCAACCTATAGATTTTATGTTACCCACCTCTAGTTACATTTGCAAATTTAGTAATATTGTGCATCGTTTACGAAAATCACAGACCATTTTGCAACCCATGGTAAATGTGATGCCCCTGAGAAAGAGAAATTCTTGTGTGATCTACAGAAATCAATACACTTGCCAAATTTGTGTTGTTGGAAGAAACTATATACTTCAACGAATAAGTATTTTTCACGTGACCTGCAAATCCATTACAACTCCCAGCAAGAAAACA
The DNA here is from genome assembly GCA_032191745.1 of Picea mariana. Classification (NCBI taxonomy): domain Eukaryota; kingdom Viridiplantae; phylum Streptophyta; class Pinopsida; order Pinales; family Pinaceae; genus Picea; species Picea mariana. The sequence goes on from JASDQU010099999.1 coordinate 293,687, forward strand.
AAGAAGTTCAACAAAAAAATCTCTAGGCATCCTTTTCAACGAACCAAAGCATAGAATACAAGGAGAACACCAACCAGAAGATACTTGTTCTTTTTTTTTTCCTCCTCTCTGACTTTATGTTGGATAACAAAGTTTTTGTTTTACTCAAATCTCATGTCACATAAAACCAGTCTCTCTTCTTTAATCTGGGCATTAATCGCATCTCTAAGTTGTCTTACATGTCCATGACCAGGAACATTAGAACGAAGGAATTCTAAAGAGAAAATCTTTGATGATAGAGAGAAATGGAAATAAGAATTGAAAAGTAACGATGGATTATCGTCCATAGATTGTGTGTTAATTCGTTTTAATGACAGATGTTCTCAATATTTTCACTTATTAATGCCAATATTTTTGAATATGTACATTGAATACTGACTAATAGCACGTATTAACATTCCCATATCCAATTAGATTCTCAAATCTGACATCTAAGATATGCACAATATTAAAGTGGGACATGACGTCAAGGCCTCTGTGGGTGACACGTTCGTGTAGTATGCCGAAGGCTTTAAGAAAACCAAAAGAGCCAATTTGTTTTTATTTTGTTTTTACAAATTCAAAATGCAGGCAAAAGAAATTACCAGATCCCATAATATTCGCTTGTCTATTCATTTTAATGGGATATGTCCTTGAGTTTTCCGCTTATTAAAGCCAATCTTTTCGAACTTGTCTAGTTGGTTGTGACTTTTGAAATAATAATTAATGTTTATTGTGAAGGGTTGAAGGTAGCGGGGATGGGCGGGAGCTAAAATGCTTTTAAATTTTTTGAACCTGGAAATGTGTCAACCCGCTAAACTTTGAAAAATCAACTAAGTATGGAAAGGCAGGTAGGATAGACAAACTCATCGCAGGCAAAGGCACGGTTGCGACTTAGAGGAGTGCCAGATCAAATTGTAGAGAACGAAAGTTCTAGGTGAAAGATGTATACACCGAACAAAATCTTCCATAGTTCTATAGCACCTATCCATGAAGCCACATCCATAAAATTTGTTAAGTATGCAACTGAACAGCGGTCGGTCGGAATGACCACAGAAACGTGAGAAACTATAGAACCAGAAACGCAGTTTACAAGAGAGAAATAAAAGGGAGAGAACAACTATATCACTGACACAACAAAACTTACTCTCATAACTATGAAACCATAGTAAGACATAAAACATGGAAAACAAATCTCCATCTATGAAATATAGTTTGAGGTCGACAAACTCTAGTTCAATGCGTCAGAGATGCAATTTACATCGACTTCAATTTTTTTTGTATGCTATTTTATCCTAATAGTTTTTATGGAGAGTCCACTGCAAAAGAATGTAGCAACAGATCCAACTATGGATGCAACATCCCAAC